>CM032449.1:205642245-205766373 GCA_019049505.1 Pachyrhynchus sulphureomaculatus
TTCCCTTTCTGTAGGATAGGTTGAAAAGTCTACAGACAACTGGTGTTAGTTCCCTCGCACAGTTCTTGAGAACTATGGCAGGTATTCCGTCAGCGCCTGAAGCCTTTTTGGTGTCTAGCTTCATCAAAATACGTTTTATGATACGCTGTCTGAAGACAATATCGGGCATCCTTGACTGCACTATGGGAATAGTAGGTGGTGTTTTTCCTTGGAAATCGACAGTAGAATGTGAAGCAAAGAGTTCAGCCAACAAGTTCGCTTTCTCAACAGGTGTCGTTGCAATAGAATTATCTGGCCGTGTGAGTGGTGGTATGGTGGATTTGGTGAAATTTTGACTAACTGCCTTAGCGACTGACCAAAAGGACCTGGAATTGCCGGGACAAGCGAGAAGTTTGTTTCTAATCCGTTGATTGTGTACCTCCCTGGTTTCGTCGATAATTTCCTTGCATCTGTTCCTGGCACGAACAAAGATGTTACGATTTATGGTGTTAGGATCTTCACGCCACTGTCGGTATGCAAGATGTTTAGAAGCAACAGCTTCTTTGCATTTTAGGTCAAACCAAGGCTTGCCGTTGGAAGGGCATTTCTTCGAAAAAGGGATGTAAACCTCCATACCGGCCAAAATAACATCGGAAACCTCCCTGGCGCAGTCAGATGGGTCGTCGGGATCGAAAACAAACGTCCAACCAAGGGAAAGTTCGAAAATATTCCATGAGATCTTCCCATTTAGCAGATTTGTAGTGCCAAATCTTGCGCGGTTTGGGCGCCTCTCCGTCACTGATTGGTAGAATACTCGATGTCGAAAGTAGTTTATGGTCGGAAGAACCTAACGGTGGATTTACGCTGACCGTGTAAATCTCCGGATTGGTGGTTAAAAACAGATCAAGAAGACTGGCGAACTCTCCGTCTCGATCAGGGATCCGTGTTGGTTCATCAATAAGCTGAGTCAAGCCACAACTGATTGAAAATGATTCGGCTTCACGACCTTGTTCGTCGGTAGTATTTGAATATTTAAACATAATATAAATAATAAATTGGATTTAAAAGAATCTGAAATCTTGGCTGTAGAAACAGAAATAGCTTTAATAAATGTACCATTCAACACGCCAAAAAAAATACATTTGCGCAGATATTATAAATAACCGGTCAAGTGCAAGTTGAACTTGCACAATTAGTGTTCCGTACGTTGATAGCTTTTAAAATAAAAAATTTTGTTACGGTGGTATAAAATGATCAGCGACTTCAGAAAATACACCCCAAATGAGTTTTCAACAAAGTTTATTTCCAATCGATTTTTTAAAAATAATACAAAGAAAAGTTTGCGCACGTATTACATTATATATATATATATATATATATATATATATATATATATATATATATATATATATATATATATATATATATATATATTTTACTCGTGTTATTACAAGCTTTCATTTGACACCACACTCGATGACCTAATAAAAAAATTTTTTTTTCACTTCCCTATTACACCCCCCAAATTAACCCCTTAAGTCAAAATTTAACTACACGGCTCTGATGAGGCCATCAATTCCTATATTATTACCAAATTTCAACTTTCTATGACAAATAGTTTTGGAGAAAATCGGGTGTAACAGACAGACATACACCGAAGTCATCTTTTGCCAAAATAAGTTTTACATTTGGAAAAGTCCTGTTTACTTTAAGACGCACTATGTATATAACCGTGAAGTTAGACAATTTGAGTCTTGAAGGTACGAGGGGTGGAAACGATTTTGAAATAGCCGTGAGACACTAGAGATTGGCAAAAATAGGGAGCTTCAAGTTAAGATTTAAAACATGCTTAATTGTACGAATGAACACCCTATATCATCCATATGTGTGATTGTAGATAGATAGATGATTATAAAATGAACACAATAGAGAGATTTTGCAACGCTTATTTTGGTAAGCTACTGTCTTTATCTTTATTTGAAGTATGCGCCCACCGTTTGGAGTTTGCGCAGCAGTTAAGACAAGAAATTAAATATAAGGCTTAGCAGTTACCGTTGTTTAAAGCATGCGCCCACCATTGGGAGTTTGCTCAGTATCGAAATAAAATAAGAGAATCGTTTATTAAGGATAAAAATTCCTTTTATTTATGAACTTATAAGAGAGGTTATTTGACGTTTGTTATTCTTATCGCTATTAAGGAAGGACCTGTTTTTTTTTTCTTACTTAGGTATATAAACCACTAAGAAAATAGAGTAAAATTGAAACTATAATCTATAATAATAACACTGAAAATAGTTAATTAGTGTTCAGATTATGTTGAGATTTTGCAATCTTTGGCACAATGGCATTGCAGTGTGTGTAGTGCTAATTTTAAATAAAATTTTATTTATCGCACTTTCGTGTTACCTTGGAAATATTGAAGGAAGTGATAGAAACCTGAATAAGCATTGTAAAATCTCTCTAATATTTTAACGGATAATTTAAGTCTCCTTAATTCGAATTTGCGATTTACCCAAACATACAATGCCTTGCCGGTTTATAAAATTCCCTGTTTTTGTCGTATGTAACAGAAGCAAAAAGATCAATATCAACTAGAATTAAATAATATAAACGATGCATTAAAAACGAACTGATTGGGCTATCATTAACATTGAAAATTCGGAAATAAATCGATATTTGCTAAATCCTAAAGTCAACAATATAGATGTGCATCACACATGAAAGCCAATTATGATACTGGATCACGATATAGTAAGCACCAGTTGAGTGTATATGCCTCCTTGAACTTATTGTTTGCTTGAAAGCTAAAGTCACTTCCATATAATAATAATATAATAATAATAATAATAGCTTTATTCCACAGTAAGAACCATTTACAAGGAAAACAAGAAAGAATATGAATGAAATTTTCTCTTGAAACTAAGGTACTAAAGTAACAACAAAAATAGACAAAAACAAAAAAAAAGAAGGAGGAAAAATGAATAAAGAAATTAAATGAATCAGCGCAGTACAAATTAGAATAAAAGTGAAATAAAACAAATATTTGTTACATACATCCAACAAGCTTCTAAAAGAATTTTTATAAATGTCCTATCAAGTGAAATGATCTAGACATATTGACCGAATCTTATTTTCGGTGTCTGCAAAAATGTCACATTCATTACTAATTAGGTTAAATTTATTGCACATAACAATGATTGGTTCAATTAATCCTAGCACGTGAACAAACAAAAGTAGCAATATTTCGTGAATTAATTCTAGGCACCAATATAGCCACCTCCGATAGCAGCTGAGGACATTCGATTACTCCGTGCAACAATCTATACAAGAAAATTATAGACGAACACTCTCTGCGAGCCTCAAGTGATTGAAAATTAAATCTCTCCAATAACAAAGAGTACTCTATTCCTCTCACTGGATAGACACCATCTACCTTATATGATAAATATTTTAGAAATCTTCTTTGAACTCGTTCTAGCATTGGTTTGTTGCATAAATAAGAGAGGCATACTCTAGTTTGGATCTCACATAAGACTCATATAGCAGTATTAAAGATCGTTCACTATTAAAGCTTCTACAGTTGCGCACTATAAAACCATATAGACGATTGGCTTCCAGCGTTACGTTGTTAATGCGATTAGAAAAATTCATTTTGTTATCGAATACTACTCCCAAGTCCCTTGCACTGTTGGTGCGCCCGAGAGTTGACGTTCCTAGTGAATATTTATATGTTATTATATGGTTTTTCCTCGTCACCGACATAATTTTACAATTAGAAATATTCAAGTCTAATTTATTGTGCTTACACCAATCCTCAAGCACGCAAAGCTCAGATTGAAGCACTTTACAGTCCTGAATACATGAGACGGGCGCATACAGCTTGAGATTATTAGTGAAAAGCAGCCTGCCACAATTCAGAGGTCATTAATAGATAGCAAAAATAGTAGGGGACCAAGATTGGAGCCCTGTGGCACGCCCGAGGTTGCGGTATAGGAATCGGAAATATATCCATTATAATGTACTGACTGAGAGCGACCCCCCAAATATGAAGAAAACAAAATGACGCGATCTAAACAGAAGCAAGCATGATTTTTTTACTAGCCCCAATCCTGTATTAGTAAGTTTTTCTTTGTTTTGTTCGTTCTTCGTAATAATTCAATTTTCTTTCATACATTGCTATAATAAAATTCACGTGGAGTAATTTCAGTGTATCCCAAAAAATATATTCATCACTTGCGATATAAAAACTGAATATATTATGTTACGTTTCGTCTTTCTCGACGATTTCCTGATTTCCTGCAACGTCAAATCTAAAGTAAAATATTGTTTTGTTTTCGCACTTTTCAAATCTTACAATTTATATTTTTTTCCGTCTTTAATACTTTATCAAAGTCAGAAAAGAAAATTGCTCTTGAAAGAAATTTTGAGTTGATTTACATTTTCAGGTTAACTTAAAAAATTGGAAAAATATATAAAAGTTGTATTTGTTCTATGAATTGTACAAATTACAAAATACATTTTCTTCTGGAGGTTTGACCACGAGTACCCATAGACCAAGAGGGCGACCCGAAATTTTGACCACTGGACTAACCGTCTGCCTCCAGGCCAAAAATGTACGAGCAGAGACTTTTCAAAATTGTGCTTGGGAACGTTGCGGCGTAATATGAGAGACTTCTAACATCGTTTTGTGACTATATACTAAACATAGATTCGCCATTACTCCCCTGAGATAAAGTGGCAGTCAAAATAGTGATTTAGCGAAGATAAAAGCGAAAACAGTTTTATCGACGGGAAAAGTGATGACAACTGTTTTTTTAAAAACTTACAGGATATCACCACAATGGATTATTTCGAAAAAGGTAAAACAGTGACTGACTCTTATTATGTAATGTTATTAATTCGTTTGCATAATCAGTTGAAGCACAAACGATCAAAACTAGCTCGCAAAAATGTGCTCCTTCACCGGGACAATGTGCCTGCTCACATATCGGCTGTTGCATTGGCAAAAGTGAACGAACTGGGCTTAGAAATAGTTCTCTACCCTAATCCCGAGATTTGTTCCCAAGGGAGTTATTTTTATATTTCCTTATCTCCTGTCGCGATGTCGACCAAAATGTGTTCCTTTGTTCGATTGACTTCGAAGAAGCCTTTGACAAGGTACGCCACGAAAAACTTCCAGAAATTTTAAAACTACCGGTATAGACGACAAAGATATCGACAATTTGTACTGGCATCAAACAGCTGAAGTGCGGTTGGAGCGTCAACTATAGGATGAAATTAAAATTAAGCAGGAAGTGCGTTAGGATTGTATTCTATCGCTCTTGTTGCTCAACCTCTATTCGGAGGTGATTTTCAATGAAGCACTCACTGGTACCACTGAAGGAATCAACATCAATGGCGTTAACATAAATAACATTAGATGCGCCGATGATACATTAATTATCACTAATGACGGAAAAGATCTACAAAAATTTATGGATCAAATAACTGATACTTGTTCACAGTTTGATTTAAGACTCAATGCAAATAAAACAAAATAAATGATTATAAGCAAAAAATGTAATAATGATGATAAAGATGATGGTATTACAGTTAGTGGCACAAAAATAGAGAAAGTTGACAAATTGATGAATTTTTTTTATTGGTCTAGCACACGTGCTACAAGGAAGACCCTAAAGCGCTCCTGGAGCGGCATGTGTGCTGAAAAAGCAATTCACGTTGTTCTTGAATTGCTGTAAATTGTACTCGGTGGGAAACACAGCCCTGGGCAAATTATTCCAAAGGGATGATGTTCTCCATATAAAAGACTGCTTGAAACGCATTGTCCGCGGAGTAATAAGCTGAACCTCACACGGATGTGAAGTATTAGTGCGACGTATATTTCTAACATGCACCGCTCTGGGAAGAATTAAGCGGGCTACATACACGACCACTGGGACCCGACTGTGGAAGTTAAAATTCGAATAGAGAAGTCCCGAGCCGCATTTATGAAGAACAAAAAAAATTTTAACTATTCACGACCTATCATTGAAACTACGGATGAAAATGGTTCTCTTGTACGACATCTAAGTGTGAACGCTAACTGAAGCAAGGCTTAAACATCTAGAGGCATTCGAGATGTGGAAGTATCAACGACTGCTGAAAATCAAGACGAGGCGTTCACGACCGTCAAGCGACGCAGAAAATTTTGGCCACATTATGAGACATCCAGAAAAATACTAAATCTTGCATCTGATTATAGAGAGGAAGATTCCAGGCAGACGTGGTCCAGAGAGAAGGAAAACATCGTGGTTGAAAAATTTGAGGCAGTGGTACGGAAAGTCTACGGTTCAACTCTTCCGAGCGGCTGTCACTAAAATGATCATCAGCAACATGGTAACCAGCATGATAACCAACGATCGTTGAACGGTCATAGAGAGAATAAAAAAATTGGTATCTTGATGAACCAAACGTATTGAACAAAATGGAGATTACGTTGAAAAATAGATTTTTGTTTTTGCAAAAAATATTAATTGCCTCGCGTTTTACAAGATTTTATATAGCCAAAATATTTTATTCAGGTTAGTTCAGGTTGGAGAGTGAGGGGGCTCTCTCTATTTGATAGTACCGTAGCTGTAATACATACTTGAGTTATCTTTGCCGTTTCAATCACACTTTGATGCCAGACTTATAGGCTAAACTAATATGTGTTGTTTATCTATGTTCAAACTGGTCAGCCCAGAAAAATATTGTGTGCTAAAATAGATATTTTTAGCAAAAGGATATTTACTTCACACAGTTATCACCACTGTTTTTTTTTATACAAATATTTCTTAACTAAGTTGGGAATGTGGAATCTTTGGCACAATAATACTACTCAGTATATATCACCACTACACCAAACACTTTATTTTTGCACTCGACGCGCGTTTCGCTAACCATGTTAGCTTCATCAGGAGCGACAGTCAATCATCGCTCCTGATGAAGTTAACATGGTTAGCGAAACGCGCGTCGAGTGCAAAAATAAAGTGTTTGGTGTAGTGGTGATATATACTGAGTAGTAAATATTTCTTATATTAGTAAGATCATCTATTTTTCTGTGCGACAGTAAAACTGATCTAAAATATTTTTTTTTGGGTTAAACAAAAGTGACCTCAAACACTTAACAGACCTAATATATAACAAATATAAAGGTTCGGTCTCCACGTCTAAAATCCCAACAGAAATCATACAAATTTGCCCACTAAACAAACTTTGCACCTTGGAGATAAGCATATATAAATCATCTTGCTTACATACCTTAGACCGCCACCTATTTCCTTAAGCTGACCAGAGAGACAAGAATAACCAAAACATTAAATTACTTCTAACTATGTTAATTTGGGAACTTGCATTCTGAAACTTCATAAAATGAGCTAAAAAAACTTAAATACAATAAATGCATAATGAAGACATAAATTTCGAATCCCAACGGAGCACATATTCTGCTAAACAATATCTATTTCGGCTAGTCGTTTACAGCTACAAAATTTTTAAGCACATCTATAATATATATAAAATATAACATCTCTCTATCTGTCTGACTGTTTATCCGTTCGTGCGCTCATCACTCGAGAACCACTTATCCGATTTACGTGCTTTTTTTTTTAAAAAACATATATATGTTCTCTGGCCAGGTTATAGGTTATATTTTATTACGTTAGGTAACATAAGGAATAAGCAGTGATGATAATAGTGAGTCAAATCGGAAAAAAAAGATTGCCTCTAGCGCATTCTGTTGCAATACACTGCCTAAACCTTAAATAAGGAACAATATGTAGCAAAGAATATAATATATATATAATATATATATATATATATATATATACATATATATATATATATATATATATATATATATATATATATATATATATATATATTTTTTTTTTTTTTTTTTTTTATGGATCTAGCACACGTGCTACAGGGAAGTCCCTAAAGCGCTACAAGAGCGACACGTGTGCGGAGAAAGCGATTCACGTTGTTCTTGAATCGCTGTAGATTGTATTCGATGGGAAACACAGTCCTGGGTAAACCATTCCAAAGGCATGATGTTCTCCATATAAAAGACTGCTTGAAAAGCGTTGTACGAGGAGTAACAAGCTGAACCTCATACGGATGTGAAGCATTAGCGCGACGTGTACTTCTAATATGCACCGCTCTGGGAGGAATTAAACGGGCCACATCTTTCGAACACTTTCCATGAAAGTACTTGTAGAATAGGCTCAAGTCGCCAACCGTTCTTCGATGTTCCAGCGAATCAAGGCCGTCGGTCAGTTCCGGGTGTCCAATCAGACGAATAGCTCTTCTCTGGATAGAATCCAACAAATGCAGTGTATGTTTGGGAGCGGAGCTCCAAACATGGGAGCAATATTCCATAGTTGGTCGAATTTGAGCTTTGTAAAGAATTAACAGTTGTTGTGGAGTGTAAAGCTTTCTGGTTCGAAACAATATTCCCAACTTTTGAGAAGCTCTTCTTGCTATGCCTGCAACATGTTCATGCCAGGACATATTTGCTCCCAAATTAACGCCTAACAGATTGAGTGACGATGTTAGAGGGATGGAGTGCCCCGACATAACTATGTCGGGTTCTGCAACGTTAACTTTTTTAGAAAAAACTGCCGCCTGGGTTTTTGTAGCGTTAAATGTGTGAATGAAGAGATAAGTGTACTGTCATCTGCAAAGCTGTAGATTGGATTCTCGGTCCTTTCCAGCAGATCGTTAATATAAATGAGGAAGAGAGTAGGAGACAGTATGGAACCTTGGGGCACACCGGCGTTGATAGTGAAGGTGTTAGAAAGAAATCCGTCAACTGCCACTCGTAAAGAACGCTCTCTGAGGAAACATGAGTGCCACAAACAGAACTTTTCAGACATACCATAAGAACGTAGCTTAGCCAACAGCCCATCGTGCCAAACACGGTCAAATGCCTTGGATATGTCAAGAGCAACCGCTCGAGATTCTCCAAAGTGTTCAATTTGCGTTGTTCCAAACATGTGTTACATAAGTCAGAAGATCTTCTGTTGATCTATTTTTACGAAAGCCATATTGGTGATCACTAATAATGTTGAATCCTTCAAGATATTTTAGAAGATGCTGATTGATAGCCTTTTCCATGACTTTCGATATTATTGAGAGTAGTGCGATTGGTCGGTAGTTATTTGGCAAGGTCTTCTTGCCTTTTTTAGGTATCGGCTGAACTGTGGCACATTTCCAGCAGGAAGGAAATATTCCCTTTCTGTAGGATAGGTTGAAAAGTCTACAGAAAACTGGTGTTAGTTCCCTCGCACAGTTCTTGAGAACTATGGCAGGTATTCCGTCAGCGCCTGAAGCATTTTTGGTGTCTAGCTTCATCAAAATACGTTTTATGATACGCTGTCTGAAAACAATATCGGGCATCCTTGACTGCACTATGGGAATAGTAGGTGGTGTATTTCCTTGGAAATGGACAGTAGAATGTGAAGCAAAGAGTTCAGCCAACAAGTTCGCTTTCTCAACAGGTGTCGTTGCAATAGAATTATCTGGCCGTGTGAGTGGTGGTATGGTGGATTTGGTGAAATTTTGACTAACTGCCTTAGCGACTGACCAAAAGGACCTGGAATCGCCGGGACAAGCGAGAAGTTTGTTTCTAATCCGTTGATTGTGTACCTCCTTGGTTTCGTCGATAATTTCTTTGCATCTGTTCCTGGCACGAACAAAGATGTTACGATTTATGGTGTTAGGATCTTCACGCCACTGTCGGTATGCAAGATGTTTAGAAGCAACAGCTTCTTTGCATTTTAGGTCAAACCAAGGCTTGCCGTTGGAAGGGCATTTCTTCGAAAAAGGGATGTAAGCATCCATACCGGCCAAAATAACATCGGAAAACCTCCCTGGCGCAGTCAGATGGGTCGTCGGATCGAAAACAAACGTCCAACCAAGGGAAAGTTCGAAAATATTCCATGAGATCTTCCCATTTAGCAGATTTGTAGTGCCAAATCTTGCTCGGTTTGGCGCCTCTTTGTCACTGATTGGTAGAATACTCGATGTCGAAAGTAGTTTATGGTCGGAAGTACCTAACGGTGGATTTACGCTGACCGTATATATATATATATATATATATATATATATATATATATATATATATATATATATATATATATATACTCGTATATATATATATATATATATATATATATATATATATATATATATATATAAAATGCAACATCTCTCTGTCTGTTTGTCTGTCCGTAAGTGCGCTTATCACTCTAGAACCACTTATCCGGTTTACGAGTTTTTTTTTTTAAACATACATATGTTCTCTAGTCAGGTTATAGGATATATTTTATTACGTTAGGTAACATAAGAAATAAGCAGTGACGATAATAGTGAGTCAATTCGGAAAAAAGTTTTCCGCTAGCGCATTCTCTTGCAATACACTGCCTAAACCTTAAATATGCAACTATATTATGTAGCAAAGAATATAATATATATATATATATATATATATATATATATATATATATATATATATATAAAATGCAACACCTCTCTGTCCGTTAGTGCGCTTATGAATTGAAAACCACTTATCTGATTTACAAGTTTTTTTTTTTAATTCATACGTGTGTTCTCTGGCCAGGTTATATAATATTAATAAAAATCTATGTTATATATAAAATGCAACAGCTCTCTGTCTGTCCGTTAGTGTGCTTATCATTCGAGAACCACTTATCCGATTTACGTGTTCTTTTTTAATTCTTACCTTATTATTTATCAAAAAAAATCTATAATACGTATAAAATGCAATGTCTGTCTGTCCGTTAGTGCGCTTAGCACTAAAAAACCACTTATCCGATTTACGTGTTTTTTATAAAATACATATGTTCTCTGGCCAGGTTATAGGATATATTTTTATTACGTTAGGTACCATAACAAATATGCGCGGTTTCAGCTTTTGAGGGCGAAGTATTTTGGGACCCTGGAGTGTGGAACGGTGGTCCATAAGCTACTTGGTAGCGGTTCTAATTACAGAGGGTTCCTAAGCGCTGTGAGGCGTGTATCCTAAAACGTCGGTTGAGGTTATGTGATTTGAGGAGGTGGTTAAATACGGGAAGCCGTATTTTTTTATAACATATACTAATCGAACTGACGGGATAAAAATTAGGAGTAACCTCCCGAGGAAATCCTTTATTGGTGCTTACAAGGAGAGTTAAACGTGAAACTATGAATATTCTGGAGATCTAGTAGAGGTTCAGACTAGACAATACTAGACTTCTGTCGAGACCCGAAGAGTGGAGATCCAAACTCGAGGATGTATAGCGCACTACTGATAGATTACCGGAGCTATGCCTAAGCACAAGACACTGATCTTGAGCTTGGTAAATTACCTCAGCAGCAGTGCCCTTAACGATAAAAATAAGACGAAAGCTTATTTTTATCGTTACTGTACTACACCAAATAACCTTCTAAAGTAATTTATATTTATGTTGACATGAGCCGATAGACAGACACCCAGGTACACTTTTTCAACTGACAAAACTCTCCAATTATTTGTCAAATCTTGTTTTTATATAGTTACGCATTATTTCATATTACTTTCAGAAGAATAATTCCGTTATTAACAGATTACTTCTACTTATTTTATTCTCTTCTCAGTAACTCTACTAAAACATTCTAGTCACATAGAAAGTGACAAGTCAACAAAATAATTATTAATTTTAACGCTTAAATTAATTTCTCTTCTTCGATTTTTCCTTCTTCCTAGTAATTAGTAGTCACGTCACCTAAAGCTCTAGTGAAGTACGTTTTGGCAAGTATGGGAGAATCGCCAATCCATATTCTTTCTGATATGTGATCTTATTCACCCTGTATCTATAGCATCCTCCGAAATATTTAGAATTTATTGTTAAGAAGACCTAAATTTATAAACTCGGCTACGGCACTGCAGTTGTTTGCTTATGTTCACATATACTTTATTAGGCTATTAAACTTAGTATAGAATCCTGATTTATGAAACGAACACTGGCTTAGATAAAAGAAGTAAATAACGGAGAATAACAGAGTTACATTTACTAGCATTTAGTCTCTCACTTGATGGTCTCTCTTTTTCTTGACAGAATATTGAATTGTTGGTAAACAATATGGCACTAAATTAAGACTTTCAACGTTAGAACAAAAGATCTCCATTAACAGATGATCATTTTACACTTGAACAATTGTTTGAGGATCACTATTAATATTTCCAGTTTCTAGTACAGAGGTACTAATTTGGAAGAAATTTACCAGCATATATAACGTGCAATGATTTAAGCTATACCCAAAAGTGGCTATATACATATATATATATATATATATATATATATATATATATATATATATATAAGTCTCCATACACCACTTACTATCTACTATACTATTTTTCTGTTATGAATTGAAACTATGGGAAAAATGTTTAAATTAATATTTGAAACTTAATCAACGAGGATTAGTATTAAAAACAACTACGAAACATTTTATTTAGAAGTTACATCATTGTTATAAAAATGTAAACTAAATTAATGTCAAAAAAGTCTCCATACACTCAAGTCTGCATCGAAAAAAAACACGTTATAATCAGCCGCATTTTATCAAGCTCTCTATTGCTCGTTAAACTGAAAAAAAATTAATTATTTTCAGCCATATGTTATAATCTGTCACGTTGTAACGTGTGCACTTCGCCCCGAATTGACAGCGTCAATTTGTGAGGTATCAATTTTCACTTCGCCCACACCTTGAGGCGCACCTTTTACAGCCCCGTTTTAATTTCTGAGAATGGATTGAGTGAATACTGATTTTAAAAGAACTAAAGAAATTAAACATACACTAGCTCAGTTTTTCTTGGTAGAGTAATATGGGTAAGAGATAATTTTTGTACGTCTTTTTGGAATTAGTTTCTATCGTTGTTAAAAAAATTTTTGGTTGTACTAATTTTTGGGCACCATTCATTTTAAAATAGAAAGGATTTACTTTCAGCTAAAAAAATGAAAAAATACTGAAGTGTTATGCAGTTGTTAAGAAAAGAATTTGTCTGGTACAACTCTTTTATCCTGAAAAGTAAGATAGGTGTACAGTGAAACACTAGCTTTAATCAACAAAAAAATGGTTTATTCATGATTTAAATTAAAAGTTCTAACTCTTGCAGTTTCGTAATTACAAAAACTTTAGCCTAAAAGGTAATATTACTAAATAGAGTTCTTAAATTAGACATTTTACTTTTAAAATTTTGCTACACCCGATATTGAAGATTCGTGACGTTCACTTCACGATTTATCAGTTCAATTCGGTGTTAAATCACTTTTCTGCGGGAAATAGGTATACTGATGTATATTTTGGTGACTTACGGTTTTCCTACGGGCTTCTAGGCCTTAAATTGAACACTTAAAACCGCTTTCACACTTTCCATCACTAATTTATCGGTACTGCTTCATGACGAGAAGAGCCTACAACGGCTACTTCGTGTTAAAAAACAAAGCCCACTGCGGCTTCACTTTAAAAAACTCGTACTCGACTTGGCTCTCGATAAAATTGACGAAGCCTCTACTGCGGCTGGATGGACAAAGCCTGGCTGCGGCTTGATCGGAGAAAAAGTCAACTACGGCTACTGGTTGCAGAACAGCCTTCTGCCGCTACATGTTGAAAAAGCCTCGGCGGCGGCTTGATGAGAAAAAGCCTCGACTGCGGCTGGATGGGAAAAAGCCTCGGCAGCGGCTTGATGGGAAAAGCCTTGATCTGCGTTCTGCAGACCCTTAAATAATCCGTAGGAACTACGTCTCTAAGATGGCCTGCTTCCGGGAAACAAACATTTGACCAATCGCGACATACCACGAATTGAATAATTTCGGTCGGAAATCCGCACTGCACACTGTACCATGAGCGGCTAGAAATTCCAGCGAAATACACTGCTCGATACAAAGATAAAAAAGAGTAAATTATAAAGCCAAAAATCAGTAATGTTACGTGTTCTTAAAATCTAGGAAAAAATTAATGTTACAACGTGTTGCTAGTAATTTTGCAGTGGGTTCAAAGTAGTATTAAAAATGAGTGAGAGTAATTGTGAAATTCTATTCCAAGTTCGAAAGATCATAATTGATTTGTCGAAAGATGAAAAAATCGTACAAAAATGTAGGAAAAATTGTTAAAAAGTCTCATGCTACTGTTCGTTACATTATAAACCAGTATAAATCAACGGGTTCCTATAAAAAATTCGACCATGCTCCGGTTGTCCCAAGAAACTGACTCCACGGGAAAAGGGAGGCCAGTATTGTTAGACAAATAATTATAGATCTTAAGAAAAGTGCACCAAAATTAAAAGAAGTACAGGAACTATTTTCGAAAAATGTTTGTCCACAAAAAATGAGAAATTGTTTACACAGGGCAGGCTATAAGGGGTATGCAGCCAGGAAGAAGCGGTTAATTTCGGAAGCTAATCGCAAAAAGCGGTTAGCTTTTGCTAGGGAATACGTTACTAAACCTCCTGAATTTTGGAAATCCGTAATCTTTAGTGATGAAACTAAAATTAACCTTTTTGGATCTAATGGCAGAGCTAAAGTTTGAAGAAAGAAGAATACTGTATTCGGTATTAAAAACATTTGTTCTACGGTGAGACAAGGGGGTGGCAGTGTTCTGGGAATGCATGTTCGATGGAGGAGATGAAAATTTACATTTTATTAATAGTACCATAGATCAGCATGTTTATTAGAATATTTTGAGAGACAATTTGAGAGAAAGTGTCCAAAAACTAGCACTCGAAAAAAAGGTACATTTTCCAACAGGACGATGATCCGAAACACACCGCAAACTTGGTGTGAGAATGGATGATCTATAATATGCGACAGCAACTTCATACACCTCCGCAATCACCCGATGGTAACCCCATCGAGTATTTATGGGAGAAACTTAAACGGCGCGTTCGCAAACATAATGTTTTAAATAGAGAAGAATTAAAAAACAGAATATTGAACGAATGGGAGAACATGCCAGCAAAAGTTACTAGAAAGCTGGTTGCAAGCATGACAAAAAGATTACAGGAGATTATCAAGGCCAACAGCGGTCCCACTAAATATTAGTTTAAACGAAGTTGTTATTTTCCGTTAAACTCCGTCAAACTATTGTTGGTAATTGTTAAGTGTATGGAGACTTTTTTGACATTAATTTTGTTTATATTTTTGTAACAGTGATAAAACTTCTAAATAAAATGTTCCATAGTTGTTTTTAATACTAATCCTTGTTGGTTAAGTTTCAAATATTAATTTAAATATTTTTTCCTATAGTTCCAATAAATTAGTTAAACATAACAGAAAAATAGTATAGAAAGCAGGTAGTGTATGGAGACTTTTTGGACTGATTGTATATAAAGGTGGGCCAACTGTTCGTTTCTTTTTAAAATATGTGTCATTTGGACACTGTCAACACGAACGCATCTAAAATATTTAAAAATTATTTCCGAATATGTTGTGTTGCCGAAACTAAGCAAAAATTTGAAAGGAATTTGGTTGAAATTTAGCTCCTTCAGCCGTTGATGTAAGGAAATTCGTACACAAACCTAACCTATCCCCGTCCAGTGCGCACAAACATAAATATTGCTGGTATTGCCCAAACTGTGCGTTAAAATAAAAAGTTCAACTTGTCGCAGAACTTAACAACTAAACATCAGTCCCACTTCTCTGGGGAGAATTTTGCACGATGATCTCGGATTATTTGCTTACAAGATCCAACTCACTCATAAGGATTGCAGCCAAACGACCATTCGCTTCGTTATCGCTTCTCTGTGTGGCCTTCAAATGAGTTGAAAATTGACATCGATTTTGCTCGCAAAATCATCTTTTCGAATGAAATTCATTTTCATCTTCGAGGATATGTAAATAATTGTGCTGTAGTTGTAGAAAAACCAATGCATCCTCAAGGAGTGGTGGCATTATTAGCACTTTCCTCTTTGAACATAAAACTGGCGACACCATTTCAGTGAATGCTGTTCATTACAGAGACATGATAACTGATTTTTTGTGGCCGCAATTGGATAATATGGAGTTAAAGGATCTTCGGTTTAAGCAAGATGGCGCAACATGCTTCACCTGCAGTGAAATAATCAATCTTTTGTGCATTAACTTCGGTAATCGTGTGAACAGCTCTTTTGGAGATATGTCATAGCCACCGCGCCAAATAGAGCCACAAACCATCGAAATTGTGTTGAAAAATTGAGTTGATAGGATGGGCTACTGCCCAGCGAGCGGTAGCACCCATTTGAATGAAATTGTATTTCATAATTAATTGAAAGATTTACTTTTTTCAATAAAGAAAAAAAAATTGAAAAATATTAACCAGTGTTTTTGTTAGAGCAATTTTAAAAAGAAACCTACAGATGGCCCACAATATATATATATATATATATATATATATATATATATATATATATATATATATATATATATATATATATATAATATATATATATATATATATATATATATATATATATATATATATATATATATATATATATATACATATATATATATATATATATATATATATATATATATATGTATATATATATATATATATATATATATATATATATATATATATATATATATATATATATATATATATATATATATATATATATATATATATATATATATATATATATATATATATATATATATATATTATATATATATATATATATATATATATATATATATATATATATATATATCAAACAGAAAGTGGGTGACCCTATGGGAGGTGCTACCCCACCAATATGTAGATGACCTGATGGTCTCTATACCAGAAGGTCAAGTCAATGAAGTTCTTAATATCTTCAACTCTTTTGACAATAAATTTGTTTTCTCAGTTGAAGAAGAAAAGTAATTCTCAGTACCTTTCCTGGACACAAAAGTGATCCGATCAGATATCAACATTATTGTATTAGACTGGTATAGAAAACAATCTAGGTCAGGCAGATACATTCCTTTCCGGTCATATCATCCGATTAAATAAAAAATCAATACTATTATTACCCTAAAAGATAGAATTTACAAAATTTGCTATCCTTCACTAGTTGCAAAGAATTTGAGGATATATTGCTGACTACAAATAACTACCCACAACCATTGGTAAAAAAGATTTTCCACAGTAATGACAGCCAGCTTAATGGATTACATACCAATGTTGTTGGAAATACAGAGCCTAAGTTTGACAAATTGCAGTATAATAAGGGATTAACGGCACTAAAGTAAAAATTGCTCAATATAACGCAAAAAATCTCAGTATTTTCTATACTAACATGAAAGATAGAAAAGATTCCTAAAAAAATCAAATATAGTCTATGGTATTAAATGCGAATGTGGTAAAATATATGTGGGCCAAACATCACAAAAACTGTCTAAAAAAATCGCTTTACACAAGAGCGAATGTAAACATAAGCCCTAAATAACTAGCCTTAGCTCACATGTGAATGAATCTGAATATAAAATCTATTTCCAAGCAAGTTTTGTTCTTGATACCGAAAAAAACACATTTCGTAGAAGTTTCTTAGAAATGTGTTATATTAATAACTGTAATAACTCGATGAACCAAAAGAAAGATGTAGAAAATCTGAGTTCTATTTACACTTATCTTTTATCTTAAAAGTGCACTAAAACAATAATAACCAATGAAAATTATATCGTTAAATAAGGCATTTTCTTACTTCTTTTTCCCTTTCTAGTTGCGTAAATTAAGTCATTTTTCCTCTTTTCCATAATATTACGCTTTTAAAGAACCAGGCCTTAAATAAGTGTATTCAATATTAATATTTAACTAAGGATAATTTTTGTTGAAGCAAAGCCTATTGAAAGACATCGGATAAGAGGCGTAAAACCTAAACAACAAAGAAAATCAAATTTTTTGTACTTTGTTATGGAACAATCAAATCGAATTTCCGTATGTAAACAGGCATTTATCAGTCTTCATGCCATATCTCATTGGCAAGTTCAGCGTTTAAACACCTTAGTTCTAGCTACAAAATCACCAAAGGATTTAAGAGGCCGGCACAACAACAGACCTCGTGCAATATGCGAAGAATGGATTGTGAAAATAAAAGAACACATTGAGTCATTCCCGGTTAAAGTTTCCCATTACTCCTCAAAAACCATTCATTATTTGGATGCATCTTTAAATGTGAAGAAAATGTACAATCTGTTTATAGATAAAAATCCACAGCTAGAAAATTTGGTTAAATACGAATTCTATCTAAAATATTATAATGAAAACTACAATCTCAGGTTTGGAAGACCACAGGTTGATGTCTGCTCGGTATGTGAAAGCCTTGGAGCTAAACTTAAAGATGTTGATCTTAATGATAATGCAAAGAGAGTGGTTGCAGCGGAACTCATAGTTCATAAAAGGCGCGCAAAAAAGTTTTACACGAAACTAAAAGAAGTGCAATCTCTGTGTAAGGAACGACCAGAAGTAATGGGCCTAACTTTTGACTATATGCAGAATATGCCCCTCCCACATATCCCGGTTCAAGAAATTTTTTATCTGAGGCAACTTTGGGTATATGCATTTCAGATTCATAATCTTAAAGACAACACTGGTCATTTTTATAGCTACCACGAGGGTGAAGCTCTAAAAGGATCTAATGAAGTATGCACATTTCTTTATGATTATATATTGAACCACATACCATCTGAAATCACTGAGTTACAGTTATTTTCTGATGGATGTGCGGGACAGAATCGTAACCAGACCATGGTTCGCTTTTTGCTAGCATTGCAGGCGACCAAGAGATTTAACAAAATATACCATTACTTTCCAATAAGAGGGCATTCATTTTTGCCCTGCGACAGGGATTTTGGTTGTGTCAAGAGGGTGATTAAAAAACACGATCGAATTTATATTCCAGAAGAATATCAAGAAATAATACTATCTTCAAGGAAAAAACAGCCATTTACTGTAAAGTTAATTCGACATAACGATATTATTGATTTTAAAAAGTGGTGGCCGACTGATTATAAAAAAACGTGTTCTGTTTTAGTCAGTGGTGATAATACTAGAAAAGAAAATTTTGCTGTGTCAAACTATAGGCAATTTCTTTATGACAGTTCAACTCCAGGTTATGTGACAACGTGGAATTACATAAACGGTTTTCTCTCCTACACATTTAAGTTATTAAAGCAACATAAGGAAAGTCCTTCTCTACCGACTGCTGGCGCTTATAAAGATCCTCTACCTATTAATGAGAAAAAAGTCGAGGATATTAAAAAAGTTATGCAATATATGACTGGTGAAATGTTAGAATTTTTCTACCATATAACATCCTGTAATACGACAACGGCAGAAAATGACGATTAAAATGTTTAAATCAGTATTTATTTGTTATTCTTTTAGAACTATTAAAAATGTAATCATTTTTCACCTGTTTTCTGAAGATAAAACGGTATATCTTTTCAGTTTTAATGTTTCTACAATAACTTGATTCGTGGTATGTTTTCCCTCCAATTTAAAAATAAAGGCAACATGTGAATAGCTTAATTAAGTATTTTAATTCTGTATTTTTTTTAAACAGTCCTGTGCCTTAATAAATGTAATAATAATACCTATATACCTTCATTTTCAACATAAAAATAGTCTTAAGTTCTGATCTGTATAATAAGGGAAAAAAGAATAGGCAAACGTTCTAATAAGTCACTTCATAAATTTTCTGTCAGTTAAGAAAAAAAAAACGAAATATTCCACTCATAGTGGTAACTTATCCCAATGTTTGTTTTTCAGAATTCCTTGAAGAAGCTAACAATGTTTTTAGCGAAAGATCGAAATTAAGAATATAAATAAAGTAAAAAGATATATATATATATATATATATATATATATATATATATATATATATATATATATATATATATACGAGGCTGGTTTGAAAAGTCCGTGCAAAAATAAAAACTACTTATGTGTTTGGGGTAAACCTTTTTTATTTTTCGACATAGTCTCCTTTTAGGCTTATACACTTCGTCCAACGATGTTCTAGTTTGTTGATTCCTTCCGAATAATAGGATTTGTCCAAGTCTGCAAAATATCCATTAGTGTCTGCAATCACCTCCTCGTTTGAATAAAATCTTTGTCCCGCCAGCCATTTCTTCAAATTGGGGAACAAATAGTAGTCCGAGGGAGCCAAGTCTGGAGAATAGGGGGGGATATGAAATGAACTGGAATCCTATTTCTATTAATTTTGCGACCACAACTGCTGAGGTGTGTGCTGGTGCGTTGTCGTGATGGAAAAGGACTTTCTTGTGGGCCAATCGCGGGCGTTTTTCTTGCAGCTCGATTTTCAAACGGTCCAATAACGATGAATAATATTTACCTCTAATAGTTTTACCCTTTTCCAGATAGTCGATGAGGATTATCCCTTGCGAATCCCAAAAGACAGTCGCCATAACCTTTCCGGACGAAGGAACGGTCTTCGCCTTTTTTGGTGCAGATTCTCCCTTGGTAACCCATTGTTTAGATTGTTGTTTGGTCTCAGGAGTATAGTAATGTATCCATGTTTCATCCACAGTGACGAAACGACGCTTAAAGTCCTCCGGATTCTTTTGGAACAGCTGCAAACCATCCTTGCAACACTTCACACGATTCCGTTTTTGGTCAAGCGTGAGCAATCGCGGCACCCATCTTGCGGATAGCTTTCTCATGTCCAAATGTTTATGGAAAATATTATGTACCCGTTCAGTCGAGATGCCCACAGCACTAGCAATCTCACGCACCTTAACTCTTCTGTCATCCATCACCATATCATGGATTTGATCAATGATTTCTGGAGTCGTAACCTCCACAGGCCGTCCAGAACGTTCAGCGTCACTTGTGCCCATATGGCCAGTCCGAAAACTTTGAAACCACTTATAAACTGTTCTAATCGAAGGTGCAGAGTCACCATAATGTTTATCAAGCTTCTCTTTAGTCTCCTGAGGCGTTTTGCCTTTCATAAAGTAATGTTTAATCTCCACCCGAAATTCTTTTTCGTCCATTTCTTGAAAATCACTCGACTTCCTTGATTCACACGAATGCCAAACACAAAGAAATAGACCAATATGGCTGAAACTTGGTGTGCGTTCATTCAAGAGATGCTACTAACTAAACATGACCTCGATACGCGCCGGTGGTGCCATCTCTCGGACTTTGCACGGACTTTTCAAACCAGCCTCGTATATATATATATATATATATATATATATATATATATATATATATATATATATATATATATATATATATATATCTATATATATATATATATATACATATATATATATATATATATATATATATATATATATATATATATACATATATATATATATATATATATATATATATATATATATATATATATATAAGAAGGGAGATATTGCCGACCTCAATAACTACAGCCCAATAAGCTTACTATCGCAACTCTATAAGTTATTCATAAGAATAATAACCTGACTGACGACCATATGTGATGCCAATCGACCAATAGAGCAAACGGGATTCAGATCGGGATACAACACATGCGACCACCTCCAAACGATGCAAAATTTATATTAGAAAAAAGTAAAGAATACAAGATTCATCTATATATAGCATTTATATATTACGAGAAGGCGTTCGATTCCATTAAATCTGGGCAATAGTTGACTCGTTAGCCAATTGTGAAATAGACAGCAGATACAACCAATTAATAAAGAACATCTACAGTAGTGCAACAACGTACATGAAAACAGGCCCAACTACAACCACAGATAACATACCCATACGTAGAGGAATAAGACAAGAGGATGTGATCTCCCCGAAGTTATTCACCAGAGTGTTGGAAGATGTTTTTCGCCAAATGAACTGGTCAGATAAAGGTATAAATATCGACGAGATGAACTTAAGTCACTTGAGGTTTGCCGACGACATAGTGATACTTATTACAGACCATCGAAAACTACAGGAAATGATCAACGAATTTAACAACTGTTCAAAAGAAGTTGGATTGAAAATGAATAAGACGAAGACTAAGGTAATGACAAATACAAGTAAAGATGTGAATATTACTCTAGAAGGTAGGTCGCTGGAACTTGTTGACAATTATACATACTTAGGCCAACAAATCGTCACAGCGAATGAAAATATGTCCGAAGAAATAACGAGAATAATACGAATAGGTTGGTCTAAATTTGGAAAGTTTAGTTACATCTTAAAAGACAAAGAAGTTCCAAACCATTTGAAGGCAAAAGTTTACGACCAATGCGTCATCCCGGCAATTACCTACGGCTGTGAAACCCGGAAACTTACAAAAAAGAACGCTCAGAGATTAGAAAAAACGCAAAGAGCATATGAAAGACAAATGCTTGGAATAAGACTAATAGACAAAAAACGAAACACTTGGATACGTCAAAAAATAAAAGTCAAGAGCATTATAGAAAGAATTGCACAACTAAAATGGCATTGAGCTGGTCATGGACAAACAAACAGAAAAATCTCCACCCGGATCCAAGAACATAAAATAAGTATCAAAAATAAACAAACAACATCAGCTCTTTTTCAGCATCATCATGATACTGGTCACAATATCAATTTTGAGGGATCTAAACAAATAGCCTCGCTTTCACATTATAAAACACGCATAGTCAGAGAAGCTTTGGAAATTGAAAAGAATGGACAGCTGAATAAGCGAGATGTTTCGTCGAATATCTCCACTACATGGAAGAATCTACTAGCTACATCAAGGGATAACAAAAAATTCAAGAAGGCAACAGTCAGCATGGCGCCAGAACCCGTAATTACCACCCAATCGGCAAACACCGATGTTCAGATGCACATTTCGGAACCCCCCACCTACAATCTGCGTAGATCCCGACCCATAAAAGACGGAGATCGCACGTCGGTTTCTCAGTTAGCTTCGAGCGGCAGCAGCAGCAAGATCACAGTATCGACTAGCAGCAGCAGCAGGAGCACTTGAAAATGCCAAATGTTAGACGAACGGATTGAAACCCGGAATTTTAATGTATTTTATATATATGTATATATATATATATATATATATATATATATATATATATATATATATATATATATATAGTAATGGTTTTTTTCGGGTATCCCGTGTTAGCTTGAAGTCCCTTGATGGACGGTTTCGCTGACGTTTCGATGGAATCTCATCCATCTTTTTCAAAGCGTTGATCACTGGTCGGTGTCTTGGCGTTGAATGTCGAGACTGGCCCTGACTGCGCCGGTTTAACGTACTCGGGGGTGTTTCTATTGGTCGGACGGATCTGGCCAATAGAGGCTCGGCTTTGGCTGCGCGTTGTCGGTCCTGTGGTTCTTTGTAATGTTTGTGTTGGTGAAGTAACATATGGTTGAATTATTGTTTCTCTTGGTTGGACTTGGTACTGGGATAGAATATGTTTCCAAGAGTTCGGTAAACGTTGGCTATCATCCCGATTATTTCAGTTGTTGGGCCTCTTTTCTATTTCTATGGCTTCTTTGATTACCCTAGTGGATAGGTTATTACTTTTTTGTAGGGTTCTGGTTTTGTCAAAATCGATTTTGTGGCCGGTATTGTGTGCATGTTGTGCTAGAGAAGAGGTGGTGGATTTTTGTTTTACGGCGTTTTTGTGCTCGTCTCTTCTGGCACTAATTTTCTTATTTGTTTGGCCTATGTATGAAAGACCGCAGTCCTGACACGGAATTTCATATACGCCTTGGTCTTCTAAGACTATAATGTCTTTTGGTGTAGGTAGAAAATCTTTAATTTTTTGGTTGGTTGTGTAAATGGTCTCAATTTGGTGTTTTCCTAGAAGTCTTCCTATTTTGTCTGTGATGCCTTTTACATATGGGAGAAATGCTTTTGTAGTATATGTCTTTCTTTCCTGTTTGTGTTGTTTATTTAGGGCCCGCCGGATCGTGTTTTGACTATATCCATTTGAAAGTAAAACTTTCGAAGGAACTTGGTTTCTTGTTGCAAATATTCCTTGTCTGTTAGGGTTTCTGATCGGTGAGCTAAGGATTTGGCAACGGAGAAGAGTGGGGCTGGGTGATGATGTGAGCTGACATTTAAGTATCTGTTTGTATGTGTCGGTTTTCTATACATACAAACAGATACTTAAATGCCAGCTCACATCATCACCCAGCCCAACTCTTCTCCGTTGCCAAATCCTTAGCTCACCGATCAGAAACCCTAACAGACAAGGAACATTTGCAACAAGAAACCAAGCTCCTTCGAAACGTTTTACTTTCAAATGGATATAGTCAAAACACGATCCGGCGGGCCCTAAATAAACAACACAAACAGGAAAGAAAGACATATACTACAAAAGCATTTCTCCCATATGTAAAAGGCATCACAGACAAAATAGGAAGACTTCTAGGAAAACACCAAATTGAGACCATTTACACAACCAACTAAAAAATTAAAGATATTCTACCTACACCAAAAGACATTATAGCCTTAGAAGACCAAGGCGTATATGAAATTCCGTGTCAGGACTGCGGTCTTTCATACATAGGCCAAACAAACAGGAAAATTAGTGCCAGAAGAGACGAGCACAAAAACGCCGTAAAACAAAAATCCACCACCTCCTCTCTAGCACAACATGCACACAATACCGGCCACAAAATCGATTTTGACAAAACCAGAACCCTACAAAAAAGTAATAACCTATCCACTAGGGTAATCAAAGAAGCCATAGAAATAGAAAAGAGGCCCAACAACTTAAATAATCGGGATGATAGCCAACGTTTACCGAACTCTTGGAAACATATTCTATCCCAGTACCAAGTCCAACCAAGAGAAACAATAATTCAACCATATGTTACTTCACCAACACAAACATTACAAAGAACCATAGGACCGACAACGCGCAGCCAAAGCCGAGCCTCTATTGGCCAGATCCGTCCGACCAATAGAAACACCCCCGAGTACGTAAAACCGGCGCACTCAGGGCCAGTCTCGACATTCAACGCCAAGACACCGACCAGTGATCAACGCTTTGAAAAAGATGGATGAGATTCCATCGAAACGTCAGCGAAACCGGCCATCAAGGGACTTCAAGCTAACACGGGATACCCGAAAAAACCATTACTACATTTCACACCCGTGAGAACATTCGTCAAAACATATATATATATATATATATATATATATATATATATATATATATATATATATATATATATATATATATATATAGTGACAGTTGAATGTCGTCAATATTTGAAGTGCAACCACTCTTCTCATATTATTAATGGTGTTCTTCCGAACATACAACATAGATTAGATCTCCTATTAAGTTTTTTTTTCGGGGGCCATTTTGGTGGTCTCTAATAATATTAAATCCTTCCATCGACAGCATTTTTTATAACCGTCGATATTACTGAAACCAATGGGACTGGTCGGTAATTGTTTTGGAAGTTAGAAATCCCTTAAACTTAAGCACATTTCCAAGAGAAAAGACTTATCCATAAACATTTTAGTCTTGCGGTAGTACTTCCCTTAGTATACTTCTAATATGAATCTTTATTGGAGAAATATATTTTCCATTTATCTCTATTTCCTTTTTTTTCAATTATAAATAGGTATTGTATTCTCAATTTTGCTTTATTAGTCAGTCACTCAAGATACGTAACTCTAACTCTATTAACAACTTGAACTAAATATATCGTAAATAAGTTATCTAAAATATGTCTCTGAAGTTTAACAACAAAATACCTGGGAGAAAACGCCGTATTAATAAAGCAAGGTAAACCGCTGCAGTTTATGTTCTTTATTTGTGTTGCATGTAAAACGGTCCGTTGTGGTTTGTTGTGAATTTGTTTGAAATTTCAGTATGGTATGACCACTATTATGCATGTTAAGGTATTGAATTGTTATTATAGAAATTGTACATGGTTTAAATTTAAATATTTCAACAGGCCGTGGTTTATATGTAGTATCAGTATCCACTTTTAAAGTTATTGTTAAACCTCAGTATTATCAGAAATACAACCAATTGAAAATTCATGTAATATTTGGCAACATTCATATATTTTAGGGGTTAGAGGCGGCCGAATAATTTTAGTGACGCGGAGAAAATTTAATATTGAATTTATACATAGTTTAATATAGTTCGGCCATTATCGACAAATGCATAAAGTGAAATCGTCACTTTATGAAAAAACAAAAAATAATAAATATATAATAAAAGACTGTTTTTTTAGTCAATTTCCACTGGTTTATTTAAATTGCGATGACGCATTTCGCTGTCGATGCAGCTTCTTCAGATCTACATTTTACACTGTCAAGTTAGGTTTAATATTCACAGTTTTATATAATTTCCTAATTATAATATTACACATAATTAAATTACATTGATAGTATTGGGAAATCCACAGAGATTTCGAGTTATTAGAATAAATTCAATAATGGTGAATTGCTTAAATCTACCTGGTCGTTGAGTAAGGTACCTGTAGTCCTTAATCGATTTATTTGCATTGTCTCTAAAAGGTTTAGTTTTAAACCTTTTTGTTGGGTGTGTAAAATTTTGAAATTCTTGTTAAATGTGTGATTTTCTGTTAAAAGATGATTAGCGTATGTTGAATTAGATTTTCTATGGATGAAACTTTTTTCGTGTTCTGTAATTCTTTGTCTAAATGTACGTCCAGTTTGTCCGATGTATGTTTTAGGACATGACCCACATGTTAACTGATAAACCCCCGATTTATTGTCTTTATTAATTTGTGGTTTGTAGTTTTTAAGATATTTCCCTATCGTATTCTTAGTCTTGTAAGCTATGTTAATATTTTTTTGATTTAAAAATTTCCCCAGTTTTTCCGTTGGTTTGCCGAAATAGGTTAAGCATTTAAAAGTGGTATTTCTGTCCTTAAAACGTGGGTATATTTCTGAGATTGCCTTGTTTCTAAGTTTTTTCCTAACGATACTATTGATTAAAGTAACCGAATAACCGTTGTTAACGGCTACTTGTTTTATGTAGTTTAATTCTTTAGTAAAATTTTCTTCTGATAAGGGGATATTAGTTAGTCTATGTATAAAACTATCATAAGCTGCAAGTTTATGATGGTTAGGGTGGTGAGAACTATTGTGAATTGTGGTATCTGTATGACAAGGTTTGTGATATATTGCAAATTCATGTTTTTTCATGGCTTTACTGATTGTTAAGTCTAGGAAATTAATTTTCCCTTCGACTTCTTCTTCCATTGTAAAACTGATATTTCTATGTAAAGAATTAATATACTGTAAAAAGTGAGTTAATTGTCTGTCCGTACCTGTAAAGCATACAATTATATCGTCTACGTATCGATACCAGTATAGACAATTATTACTATTGTTATTATGGTTGTTAAATATCATTGTTTCAATACTGTCCATGAAAATTTCGGCGAGTAATGGACTTAATGGACTCCCCATAATTAACCCTTCCTTACTATTGTAGAATGTATTATTAAATGAAAAATAATTTTGTCTTAGGCAAGTTCTTAATAAATTAATTATGTCCATTTTTATAACTTCATTTACTTTGTTTTTTGTTAATAGGTTCTCTATTAAAATTATTGTTTCATCTGGGGGAACACTTGGAAATAAGTTTTTGACATCGAAAGAGACTAATTTAGAATTATCTGGTATTGTTATATTCTTAACTTTATTCACGAGTTCGTATGAGTTTTTGATACTATATTTAGGTTCAAATTTGGTATGATGTTTGATTAAATCAATTAAAAAGGATGACGTCTTATATGCTGGAGCAGACATGTAGGAAACAACTGGTCTGATTGGGTGGTCAAGTTTTGTGTAGTTTTATGAGTGAATAAAGTTGAGGGATTTGGGGGTTCATATTTATCAATTTAAATTTATCTTTATCGTGAATGATACTTTTAGCCTGTTCAATTTGTTGTTTTATTTCTTTTTGAAAAATATTTGTTGGATCTTTATTTAAAATTTCATACTTTCCTGTTTTGAAAAAATCTATCGTTTTATTAATATAGTCGATTTTGTCTATTGCTATTACTGTGTTACCTTTGTCTGCTTTGGTAAAGATTACATCATTTTGTTTTGCTTTACTCTGAATTGTTTTTATTGTCCTTAAGTCTTGGTTGATGTTGTTAGTGTTAGATATGAATTCTTTTTTAATAATTTCGGCTGTTTGAAATTTTGATAATATGTTGTTAGGACTATCTTTCAAGGCAATCTCAGTGTCAATACCTAATGTCTCCGATTCATAGAAATATCAGTTTTACAATGGAAGAAGAAGTCGAAGGGAAAATTAATTTCCTAGACTTAACAATCAGTAAAGCCATGAAAAAAAACATGAATTTGCAATATATCACAAACCTTGTCATACAGATACCACAATTCACAATAGTTCTCACCACCCTAACCATCATAAACTTGCAGCTTATCATAGTTTTATACATAGACTAACTAATATCCCCTTATCAGAAGAAAATTTTACTAAAGAATTAAACTACATAAAACAAGTAGCCGTTAACAACGGTTATTCGGTTACTTTAATCAATAGTATCGTTAGGAAAAAACTTAGAAACAAGGCAATCTCAGAAATATACCAACGTTTTAAGGACAGAAATACCACTTTTAAATGCTTAACCTATTTCGGCAAACCAACGGAAAAACTGGGGAAATTTTTAAATCAAAAAAATATTAACATAGCTTACAAGACTAACAATACGATAGGGAAATATCTTAAAAACTACAAACCACAAATCAATAAAGACAATAAATCGGGGGTTTATCAGTTAACATGTGGGTCATGTCCTACAACATACATCGGACAAACTGGACGTACATTTAGACAAAGAATTACAGAACACGAAAAAAGTTTCATCCATAGAAAATCTAATTCAACATACGCTAATCATCTTTTAACAGAAAATCACACATTTAACAAGAATTTCAAAATTTTACACACCCAACAAAAAGGTTTAAAACTAAACCTTTTAGAGACAATGCAAATAAATCGATTAAGGACTACAGGTACCTTACTCAACGACCAGGTAGATTTAAGCAATTCACCATTATTGAATTTATTCTATATCTATATATATCTTAAAAACTACAAACCACAAATCAATAAAGACAATAAATCGGGGGTTTATCAATTAACTCCAAATCTGTGTGGATTTCGCAATACTATCAATGTAATTTAATTATGTGTAATATTATAATTAAGAAATTATATAAAACTGTGAATATTAAACCTAACTTAACAGTGTAAAATGTAGATCTGAAGAAGCTGCATCGACAGCGAAACGTGTCATCGCAATTTAAATAAATCAGTGGAAATTGACTAAAAACAGTCTTTTATTATATTTATAATGAATTTCCATCAAGTAGAAGCTACAACCATCCAAAATTCAAAAAATAATAGTAGGGGAGAGGTGTCCTAGTTGTCACAAAAATGAAATAGAAATTTTTAATTGAAAGAAATGAAATAAAATTACCCATTTAACTTTATAAATCATATATTTGGTCTTTTAGCCTTCATTAATTGCACCTTTTACATAGAAAATTAACTGATATTTGTATTAATTATTTTGAGATCAAAAAGTAATGTCTGGTGTGACAACTTACCTTCGATCTGGAGTAGGTTGTCTCAGATGAAGGTCCTTGTTGTCACAGATCACTTTAGACGTCGCTGTCGTCATCAGAGGCATAATTTGGGCTTCTTCCCACCACATTTTACATGCGCCCAGAGTTTACATTTAGTACACTGCACAGTGCGAAATTTCTTGAGTTTACCGGAACTTAATTATTTAAACCAGTAAAACAGTTCTATTTGTTGGTTTTTTAAAATTTTTAATAGAAATTAATGTGTTTTATTTAAAGTTTTTCAGTTTATTTTTGTTTTTTATTATAGAACAATTCAAAAAAAACACACATTTTGTAACAACATTTTGAACATCTATTCAGAACGAGACAATCGTCTGAAGACTCGCAATCATTACATGGGTCTGCAAATCTTTCTAACAACTCTAAAACTTCTGGCGTAACTTCACTATGCTTGGTTTTGGGTGCTTTACGAAGACTAGCGATGTACGGATCCGATGAAATAAGCAGTCGATTAAATAAATCCGTATTTGTGTCAATTCGGGATGTTTTTCTAGTAAAAAGTTCGCAATATTTTCTGCAGTCTTTGTTTCTTGCCTCCTGAGCTTCTTCAGAAAATTGTCCGATCGGAAGAATGCAAGAGGCTATAATATCCTTTCCATGACAAAGGACTTTATGCACACTTACGGGCATTGAGTACCAGAAATATTCTTTCAAATACAATTCCAAAGTTTCTCTTGCATATTCGCCGAACTTTTCTGAATCAATTTTAAGACCACAATTTAGGCACTCTAACAGCACATGAAAACGCTTGATCAAATCTAAATTAACGCCAGTTATTTCGGAAGACTTTTCGGCATTTCTAAAGAATTTCCTCGCGGTATTATCATCGTTTGTGTTTTGGCATATCTACGAGGCTGGTTTGAAAAGTCCGTGCAAAAATAAAAACTACTTATGTGTTTGGGGTAAACCTTTTTTATTTTTCGACATAGTCTCCTTTTAGGCTTATACACTTCGTCCAACGATGTTCTAGTTTGTTGATCCCTTCCGAATAATAGGATTTGTCCAAGTCTGCAAAATATCCATTAGTGTCTGCAATCACCTCCTCGTTTTGAATAAAATCTTTGTCCCGCCAGCCATTTCTTCAAATTGGGGAACAAATAGTAGTCCGAGGGAGCCAAGTCTGGAGAATAGGGGGGATGTGAAACGAGTTGGAATCCTAGTTCCATTAATTTTGCGACCACAACTGCTGAGGTGTGTGCTGGTGCGTTGTCGTGATGGAAAAGGACTTTCATGTGGGCCAATCGCGGGCGTTTTTCCTGCAGCTCGGTTTTCAAACGGTCCAATAACGATGAATAATATTCACCTGTAATAGTTTTACCCTTTTCCAGATAGTCGATCCCTTGCGAATCCCAAAAGACAGTCGCCCTAACCTTTCCGGCCGAAGGAACGGTCTTCGCCTTTTTGGTGCAGATTCCCCCTTGGTAACCCATTGTTTAGATTGTTGTTTGGTCTCAGGAGTATAGTAATGTATCCATGTTTCATCCACAGTGACGAAACGACGCTTAAAGTCCTCCGGATTCTTCTGGAACAGCTGCAAACCATCCTTGCAACACTTCACACGATTCCGTTTTTGGTCAAGCGTGAACAACCGCGGCACCCATCTTGCAGATAGCTTTCTCATGTCCAAATGTTTATGCAAAATATTATGTACCCGTTCAGTCGAGATGCCCACAGCACTAGCAATCTCACGCACCTTAACTCTTCTGTCATCCATCACCATATCATGGATTTGATCAATGATTTCTGGAGTCGTAACCTCCACAGGCCGTCCAGAACATTCAGCGTCACTTGTGCCCATATGGCCAGTCCGAAAATTTTGAAACCACTTATAAACTGTTCTAATCGAAGGTGCAGAGTCACCATAATGTTTATCAAGCTTCTCTTTAGTCTCCTGAGGCGTTTTGCCTTTCATAATAAATTCTTTTTCGTCCATTTCTTGAAAATCACTGGACTTCCTTGATTCACACGAATGCCAAACACAAAGAAATAGACCAATATGGCTGAAACTTGGTGTGCGTTCATTCAAGAGATGCTACTAACTAAATATGACCTCGATACGCGCCGGTGGTGCCATCTCTCGGACTTTGCACGGACTTTTCAAACCAGCCTCGTATAAGCAAGCCAAGCTCCTCTTTGAATTTTTGTTGAATGTATTTTTTCTTCTCAGCAACTTTTTTTTTATTTTCTGCTCCACGAGCTTGCCATGCCTTAATATCCAGTTTGTACGATATATGTAAAATACATTCCAAAAACCTTATCCATGCATGGAGGGGTGATAGTCCAAGGGATAAAAAGGATTCATTTATATTTTTTTGAGGTATATTGCAGATGTTCAATTCACTAGGTTTAGCCCCACATAAGTAGCATGTTTATGATGATGCACAGGATGATACAGCATTGCATACTTTACCGTCAGTCATACAAAAGATCATATTTGCTGTAACCTGAAATTGCTTGCCATCTACAAGTATAGTGGTTGGAGTAAGTTGAGATATTTGTTCTTTCACTTTGTTTACTTCTGAGGTAATTACACTGACTGTTTCTTTGACAAAAACAAACTTAATGGGGCGACAGTACCGTGTGGAAGAAGAAGCAGGGTTTTTCCAAATTACTGACTGATTATCACCATTATCATTTACGGAGCACATTTGGATTGGTACCATTGATACACTAAACGTACTATCATCAGAGCTATGTTTGTCCATATACTTTTGTCGATAATTAACTTGTTCCTCCCCATCACAACCCCACTTTACGATAATATTTAGTGCTTTATCGTTTGATAAAGTTCTAAGAATCCCTTCTAGCCTTGTACAAAGTCTTGCTACGGTATGATTAATAAGCGACTGAACTGATACTTCAGCCGAAACTTCGGTTATTATTATGTCCTTTGGATAGCACAACCTCTTTGCCTCTTTTACAACATAATAAGGTGGATACAAAGTGCAACGGTGATTTTTTGCTTGATCTCGAACAATGTTGTACTGATTTGACGATAAGTTTGCATCAATAAGTAGCGCCAGAGCCTGGTCTGGAGTTAATTTTCGTGGGCTGTTTGAAGAAGACATGCGATTTTGCTACCCCTTTCTGGAGAACCAGATGCCAGTTCCTTGACAATCGCTGCAGAGTTTCGTTTTCCAAATTGGTATAGCTTTGTTGCAGTTGCTTTGGCTAACTCGTCTTGACTACCGGACTTCAAAAGATGATGCACTTTTCTGTTTTGCACTTTAGGATGACAATCCCTAAATTCTTTTTTAGGTCTGCCTGCATTAGTCCTCGATCCCTTACAGCATTTGAAAATTTTAGATTTTTTTCAAGCCAGCTAGCATTTTTATTCAGAAATGATGCTAAATTTCGACTGGATTCCCTCCACCTTTTTTTTGTATTTTACAAACCAGCGCACGAAAGTTGCCTTTAAACTGAAGAAGATCTTTTGTGTTTCCAACAGAGGAAAAAAAACCTTTCAAATTTTGTGCGTTTCAAGCTGGTATTATGTAGTATCACTTTTTAAAGTCTCCACTGAAGTTAAAAATGTAAATTTTACTTACTTCTTAAAAACCACTTTTTTCACGAACAAATCACACACGAGTAAGAAAAGATTTTGCAATTATTTAAATGCCAATAATTGACAATTCTCTTATAAAATAAATGAAGAAAAAAATCATGGCCTACTGACTTGCCCTTTGTATGTACCACTCTATTAACTTAAACAAATCGAATGGCTTTCTGTAGGCAAAAAGTATGATTGAATAAGTAATGCAACTTTTAGGTGCATTTTGCAGTTGTTTCGCAGGGTTAATCCCCAAACTGAGTATGAGGTTTTAGAGGTGGGATATTAACTTGTGAATAATCTTATGCATTTTACGTATTTCAAAAATTGAATGAAGTTCGGCTAAACTTCCTAAATTTAGCGCTGTGCACTGTACCCATTCTTCATTAGATTTACTGCTTGACCAGGCTTCAAGGCAAATCAAACACAATGCATCTTGCGAATCGTCATCTTCTTCGCTACTTTCTCGTTTCTTTCTTTTCTGTCTCTTTTTTCTTGTAGTTTCCTTATTTGTAGGTATCTTTGAATTAATCTTTCTCATTTTTTTGTTACTCTGCTAACGCATTTTTGATCGGGGTATCAGTCAAAATTGCGCTAGTTCTTTTCCTGCCATTTGAAATTGTTTTCTTCGCTGGAACTTTGGAAATGGTCGGATCGTTTCAGATGTAGGTACGTTTAATGACAGAGGAGTGACTGCACTGGTCCCAAGGAGTTGGGGTTGGTGTTCTGCAAAATTCTGAGTTATGTTCTGAGTTTGGACCAACGTCGTCTTTATTTTACGTATGACGGTGCAAAGTCTGTGTCATTGAAAATATTACGATTGAAAGGCCATATGCCACTCACTGAAAAACTAGACGTAATATTTTGAGGAGTTATAGCTTCTGATAAACTAACTTTAATTATTGCAGGAACATCATAAATAGACATGGTTTTGCCGGGATGATTCTTGAACCATTCGTTACAAGCTGTATTAATGTACGTCTTCAAAGGTCCATAAACACTGCGGTCTAAAGGTTGAAGTTTATGGGAGCAATGGGGCGGGAGTGACAACACCACAACTCCGTTTTCTTTGCAGTAATCTAAGCTTTTGATAGAAATATGAGAGTCATGGTTATCTAATAATAACAACAGTGGGTGCTCAGAGCTGCAGCGAGTGGGTCGAAAAAATTGTTGAATGAAAATATAAAAACAGTCTTCATTCATCCAAACCAATGAGTTGGCGCTAACAGTCAATTCTGTTGGTCCATTGTTGATAAAATGGTCTCTGTAATTCTTTCCCGGGAAAACGAAGAGGTATACTATTCCCTGTGGCTGACACTGCTACAGCTAATGTTACCAGTGAACCTCGCTCAGAAGAAGTCAGAGCGCCAATTTGCATCATGCCTCTTCGTGGAATAATTCTCTGCGGCTTTTGGAGCGTAGCAACGCCAGTCTCATCCACGTTCCATATGTCTTGTCCTTCGAACTTGTATTTTTCCAAAACTTTTCCTAAGTTATAGAAGAACAGACTCACGTTATGAGAATTAAAGCTAGTTGCACGTGCGAGGCTCGTAGCTTCTGGTTTTCGTAGGCTTAGTTCTGAATGTCAACGCATAAATCCCTTTAACCATTCTTCACCAGCCATGGCATTATTTATCCACGTTTCAGGGAATTTGCGATCTAAAGCGACAGCATATTGACACGCCAGTTTACGAACTCCGATAGGAGTCAGTCCAAAATATATATCTGCAGCTCTTGGTATATATTTTGACAAGTTTTCTTCTTCATTGTCTTTGAAAACTTGCCTTACTTTTACGTATACTACAGATATCGGAGCAGTATTCTCATTTTCTTTATATTTCTTATAATATCTAGCAAGTGTTCTATAGTTTATGTTAAAATCTTTGGCAACACTTCTTATAGGATTATTAGGACCTACAACATTCACCGCTTGCATCATGACTTCTGCAGATGTCTGGCCTTGATCAGTCAGTCTTTTTCGATTTCTAGGCATGTTTGCTAGATGAAATAAAAGATAAATGGTTGTGTGAAACTATAAAAAAACTCCACTGAGGCTTGTAACAACTAGCCCCAAATACATTAAGACAACTAGTACCGGAGGCAAACGAAGTTATTAACACAGAAAATAACCTCTAATTGTTTACAAATCCCCTTCGTTATTACGTTAAAAATGTCCAATTTCCTTCTCAAAATATATAAGGAAGCGTAAAATTAATTATTAAGCACATGTAAGAAATAAAATTAAAGTACCGAGTCAAATTTACTTACTAAATGATTTTTTTACATTTTTCAGTATACAAGAGACTGGCGGCAATGACACTTTCTTAAGTTGGCGGCACTTGACTGTGTTCCGAAATGCGCTCACTAAATCCTTTTAGAAAAAAAAGATATTGTCGTTGTGACTAGTACTTGTGACAGCGAGGACACCTTTCCCCTAAATATCATACCTTGATAACAAATATATCGTTAAGTGAGTTTTTGAGTTTTCATGGCATAGTTTCTACATATATTTTAAAAAAACTTCAGCTTTTATAGATGTTGATAATACTCTTGACAAAAGGTGTTCAAATAATACAGATATCTTAAGCTCAAAAACCCATATCGACCGTCCATTTATAAACATATGCCTTCCTTATTCTACCTCCTCTGCTTCTATCTTGTGCTTTCCTCGTCCAGCTTAGCCCGGTAGTCAATTTCAGGTCATTTGTTCAACATCTGCATCACACATGACAAGCGACCAGTACACTAGGTCACAGTTCGGTGAACTCTGATTGGATATAAATATCTGACTTTTGCTTTTTCGAGCTGATGAAGAGTAAAGATCCCTGAAGATGACCTGTGCAACTATAGACGTTACAACGTTACTCTCATTTGATACGGTTTAGTACTAGTAGATACACAATGAAATTTATAATGATTTAATTCTTTTAGTGAACAATGATGCTTATTATTTATGATTTAATAAAAAAAAACTTATATCTGGCGGAATATTAACTCCAGATTCATTAGTATGTCAGCTATTATAATTAGATTAACACGTTGACTGCCACGGCAATTTTCAGAAATCTGGCCTAAAATGACAATTTGATCTAATCACATATTATTAAAAACTCTAATTCTAGTGCATAGTTATCATCAAAAAGCAAAAAAATGTGTTTTTTTTTAAAAAAAAGGTCTTACGAATTATCTCGTAGTTGGCTTCTGTAACAGAAATCTCTTCGCGGAAGCCAACTACGAGTTAATTCGCACGCAGACACGCACAGACACGCTTCGACCTGTCGCTTCTCTAAAGCTGAATCATAGATACGCGTCCATATTCGCCAGTAGTATCTCAGAAATTGTCGAGTGCATCACATTTACGTCTTTCTTGAGTGTTTTGTTTTATAATTATTGTTATAAAATAAATTATCAAGAACGCAATATGGATAAGAAAAGACCACTGACTCAAAATGAAATTGAGTACTACGCAAATCTAAGTGATTCAGAATTTGACGGGATTTTTGGCGAGGATGGTAACGACAGTAGCGATTATGAACCTTCTGAGAATTCAAGTGATAGTGAAGACGAAGTCGTCTCCGAACCTGAAATTGATCCCGAATTTGAAGATAATGACGATGATTCCCAAGCAACAACATCAAATGCGAATGAGGATTTGTGGACAGAAATTCAACAAAATCCTGAATTATTTATTTTCCAAGAAAATGTTGGTGTGAAATTGGATACGACAAATTTTACAGTACAAACGCTGGTGGACTTATTTTTTTCGGATGAATTTCTTGTATTACTGGTGGAACAAACTAATTTATATGCTGCGCAAGAAATTGAAAAACGCAAAGAAATAAAAAAATCTAATAGGTTATCAAAGTGGGAAGACATCAGTGCTGCAGAGATGAAAGTTTTTATTGGACTTTTGTTGCAAATGAGACCTTGTACTTTTCCATCAATTGAACATTACTGGAGCACAAACAAGCTATATAATGTAACTTTTGGCGCTCACATATGAGTCGAAATCGATTCCAGTTGTTACTTCGTTATTTTCATTTGGTTGATAACTCAATACCATCTGCCGACAGATTATACAAGGTGAGACCAATACTCAATCATTTCAATAATATTATGTATGAAAACTATGTACCAGATAAAAATATTTGTATTGACGAATCCATGATGCTATGGCGGGGAAGATTGCTTTTCCGCCAATACATTAAAAATAAAAAACACAAATATGGTATCAAACTGTATGAACTATGTGAGTCCGACGGTCTTGTAATGAAAATAAAGATTTACAGCGGAAAATCTGAGGAAACTGACAATAATGTAGGTCACACTACTGACGTTGTTTTACATTTACTTGAGGACTATCTCGATAAAGGATACACGGTTTACATGGATCATTTTTATAATTCTGTTACTCTTACAAAACTGCTAAATACACGAAAAACTTATGTGTGTGGAACCTTACGAAATAACAGAAAAGGAAACCCCAGAGATGTGGTAAATCGTAAACTGAAAAAAGGGGAGTGTATTTGGCAGCAAAATGGTCCTGTTACTGTATGCAAATGGAAAGACAAACGAGATGTCCTTAGCATTTCAAACATGCATGCTGTTAAAATGGTAGAGGTGCCCAATCGCAATGGAAAAATTTGTATGAAACCGAATATAATTCGAGATTACAATAATGGAATGTCTGGCATTGACCGATCAGATCAAATGCTTTCGTACTACTCATCTCTAAGAAAGACTATTAGATGGCCCAAAAAGGTTTCATTACATATTATAGAGATATATATACACAATGCTCACAAAATTTTTCAAAAAGTAACATCTTCTAAAATAAAACTGATAAAGTTCAGAGAAGAATTCGTCGTCGTGTTGATTGGGGAAGAGATTCAACTAGTTTCGAAAAAAATTAAATTGCAAGAGCTCCATTATTTAGAGAGTCTACCACCTACGAAAAAAAAACAGCGTCCGACAAAGCCATGTCGTATATGTACCCAAGCAAAAAAACGCCGAGAAACGCGTTATTTATGTCCAGCCTGTAAAGAGAAGCCAGCCCTTTGTGTGGAAGATTGTTTTAAGAAGTTCCACAAACAATAAAATATTATTTTATTTCTTGAATTTGAACTAATTTTTATAATTATATTTTTTGTTCATTTTTTTAATAAATTTTCTGTTCATGCAAGCCAGCATTGATTTTTTGTTCTTTTTCCCATAAGCCATCTATCGAGATTAGCACTGATATATTTCGAGTTTAATCGTAGCTGCACAAAAATGGCAAGTAAAAACAGGACGAGATAACTCGTAGTTGGCGTCCGAGAAAAGAACACAATCTACGAGTTATCTCGTAGTTGGCAGTCAACGTGTTAAGTAACTTATTAATAAAATTATTTATTTTCTGGTATTTTTTGAATGATTTGCCGAACGTTTTGATAATTTTTTATGTATAACAAATGCACAAAGTCTCAAATTCATTAAGGTTACTGGAGTTGACTAAGCATGCTTTGGAAAAACATCTTTCGTATATCATATTTTTGACATTATTTGCACTTGGATTAATTTCAATAGATAAAACCTTAATTTTGGAGTCAAACGTAATATTTGGAAAAGAATGTTTCCTTAGATTCTATCTAAATTAAAATTAAGACATTCTGGAAAACATCTTTCGTCTTCGTTAAAACTTCAGTGTGTTTCTTTCTTTAATAATATTCTTTCCTGGCCATTAAATAAGATTATGTAACTTGACTGTTACATAAAAATTGGATTTCAGTAACGATACAGTACATAACGGCATAATCGTTCGGAAAAATTTCGAATTTTATTTTTATTTTTTTTTATGGGTCTAGAAAACGTGCTGCAGGGAAGTCCCTAAAGCGCTACAGGAGCGACACGTGTGCGGAAAAAAACGATTCACGTTGTTCTTGAATCGCTGTAAATTGTACTCAGTGGGAAACACAGTCCTGGGCAAATTATTCCAAAAGGATGATGTTCTCCATATAAAAGACTGCTTGAAAAGCGTTGTACGAGGAGTAACAAGCTGAACCTCATACGGATGTGAAGTGTTAGCGCGACGTGTATTTCCAACATGCACCACTCTGGGAGAAATTAAGCGGGCCACATCCTTCCATGAAAATATTTGTAGAATAGTCGCGAAACGTTCTTCGATGTTCCAGCGAATTAAGGCCGCCGGACAGTTCCAGGTCTCCAGTTAGACGAACAGCTCGAATTTGAGCTTTGTAAAGAATTGTTGTGGAGTGTAAAGCTTTCTGGTTCGAAATTTGAGGCTAACATAATTGTAAAAGTTTATGTCATCCCATGGTCAGATTGAGAAAAAATTAATAAAAAATAACTTAGTTTTTGTGCAAAAGGAAAGGATTTTTTTCACCACTACGTTTGCATCTATGCATATGCGTTTGTTCATAGGGCTTGAAATTTTAAGTGGAGTTTAACAAATGAAGTTATACTAAGATTTGCTATAATTTAACCAGTGATATGATGGCTACTTTTTAAGTTTTTACAAAGACAATGAAACAAAACGTTTCTTGTTTCCTCAAATATTCGCCTTTTAGATTTATATACTTTGCAAGCGTTCGAACGAATTCTTGAAACATTTTTTCCACTCTGAAGTTGGTACCTCAAAAACATGGTTTTCGAAATATTCAATAGCATTATTTTTTTGACATTCGGGAACAAAACGAAGTCGTTATTCGATAAATCAGGGGAATACGGGCAATGAGACACTAATTCGATGTTTTTCTCCGTCAAATAATAATCAATGACCTGCTGTGTAAGAGCTGGCATTGTCATGATGATTATGTATACGGATTTTGCATGTCCTCGGTCGAATTTTTTGAACGTTTTCCTACACCAGTTGACTCAAGTTTTTAAGTTTCGGCCAAATTATGCGGAATCCATCCATGAAACTGTTTTTGTTTTTTTTAATGCTAGTGTCATGTCTCAATAGCGCTATCTAGTGATCGTTTGTAAAAATTAGGCTATATACGTGTAATTATATCAAAAATATGGCATTTAACTTAACAAAATCTTTAATACTTCTCAAGTTGGGAATCGAATAAAAGGGCGAGGGCTAAATATATATATATATATATATATATATATATATATATATATATATATATATATATATATGTATATATGCTTGTAGGCAATTTGAAAAAAATCACTGAACAAATGCTTAGAAGAGAGGAAAATTCTACCGGCTTGGAATAATACTGTAGTCGCAGCAGAGCTGGGAAATTATAGATCGATAATTCTTCTATGTCAAATGAAAATAATAACTGGAAAACTAACAAACAAATACCAAATATATCAAAATAATGAACAACTAAGTCTCAGTCTCAATATAAACCTCTGAATCACATTCGAAACATTATCGAAAAGATTTTAGAATATAACAAAGACTTGTACTCAGCATTTAGAGACTATAACAAGTCCCTTAACTTGATCGAAATCTGGGTAATTATATATGCGTTAGAAAATTTCCCGTGTAGATTTAAGATATATCGAACTCCTACAAAACATGAGAAGTATAAGTACCATGAAACTACATACAAAAAAAAAACCGGTCAAGTGCAAGTTGAACTTGCACAATTAGTGTTCCGTACGTTGATTGTTTTTAAAATAAAAAATTTTGTTAGGGTGGTATAAAATGATCAGTGACTTCACAAAACACACCTCAAAGGAGTTTTCAACAAAGGTTGTTTCCAATCTTTACTGAAAACTGGTGACCTTGAAAATTTTGTTTTTTTTTGTATACCAAATAAGGTAATGCACTCGTGATAATTTTCGTTCAATCTATACCCCGTGGAGAATATTCCAGAGTTTTTTCAAAATTTTTTGATCAGTACTTTTCGAGATAAGGTAGGGGACAGCGATTTTTTAAAAGTAATACGAAGAAAAGTGTGCGCAAGTATTACATTATATACGAGTATATAATATATATGTATGTATATATATATATATATATATATATATATATATATATATATATATATATATATATATATATATATTTTTACTCGTTCATTGGACATCACACTCGATGACCTAGTAAAAAAAAAAAATTATTTCATTTCCGATTTCACCCCTCAAAACGAACCCCTTAAGTCAAAATTTATGTTACGGTGGTATAAAATGATCAGTGACTTCACAAAATACACCCCAAATGAGTTTTCAACAAAGTTTGTTTCCAATCTTTACGGAAATCTGATGACCTTGAAATTTTTGTTTTTTTTTATATACCATATAAATTATTAAAGGTAATGCACTCGTGATAATTTTCGTTCAATCTACACCCCGTGGAGAATATTCCAGAATTTTTTCGAAATTTTGTGATAAGTACTTTTCGAGATAAGGCCCGGGACAGCGATTTTTCGCGAATTTTTAAAAATAATACAAAGAAAAGTGCGCGCAAGTATAATATTATATATATATTTTTTACTCGTGTTTTCACAAGCTTTCATTTGACATCACACTCGATGACCTAGTAAAAAATTTTTTTTTCGTTTTCCGACTTCACCCCCAAAACTAACCCCTTAAGTCAAAATTTAATTCTCAAAACTACATGGCTCTGATGAAGCCATCAATTCCTATATGATTACCAAATTTCACCTTTCTATGTCAAATAGTTTCGGAGAAAATCGGGTGTGACAGACAGACAGACAGACAGACAGACAGACAGACAGACAGACACCGAAGTGATCTTATAAGTGTTCCGTACGGAACACTAACAAAAAAAATTAAAATCTAAAGAGTAATAGGTAAGCTTTTTACGTTGGCAATGAATGACGAAAATTAAACATTGAGATATGCAGATGATACAACACTTATTATGGAGACTCGCTTGGGACTGCAAGAAATGATACAAGATATAAAAGAAAAATCACAAGAAATTAAGTTGAGTATAAATATGAGCCTAGCAAAAATAAAAAAGAGTAGTGTAGTATTTTTCCTTCTTCTAAGCACTTGTTCAGTGATATCTCCATATTTTAGTTTACTATATATTATATTAAGTTTGAGAATTATCTAACTTAGGTATATTTACTCTTCACCTTTTTACTTGATGCCCAACTTGCGAAGTATTAAAGATTTTGTTGAGCAAAATGCCACATTTTTGGTATAATTACACGTATATAACCTATATCACTGGTTAAATCATAACAAATCTTTTTACAACTTCATTTGTTAAAATCCATTCAATAGTTCAGTAGCCTTATTAACGAAAAAAGAATTGTATATGCATATATTGTGGAGGAGAAAAACTTTCCTTTTGAGCAAAAATTAATATGTTTTCCTTTTTTTTTTAAGTTTTTCTTAACATGACCAAGGAAAGACATTAACTTATACAATTATGTTAGCCTCAAACAAAACTAAGAACAAGACTTGATCTTCTTACTAATGATTTTGCCAGTATGTACAGGAACTGCCACTGAAATCCAATTTCTATTTAACAATGATGTTACACAACTTTGTTTAGTGTCCAAGAAATAAAATTATCAAAGAAAAAAATAAGCTGAAGTTTTAACGAAGACGAAAGATGTTTTCCAGGATGTCTTAATTTTAATTTAGATAGAATAGAATTTAAGAAAAACATTCTTTTTCAAAAGTTACGTTTGATTTCAAAATTAAGATTTTATCTATTAAAAAAGTACAAATAATATCAGAAATGTAATATACGAGGGATATTTTTCTAAAGCATGCTTAGTCAACTCTAGTATTTTTAATGAACTAGAGAGCTTGTGCCTTTGTTATATATATAAACTTCAGAAAAATCTTACAAAGAAATACCAGAAAATAAATAATCCTATTAATAAGTTACTCAGTCTAATTATAATACGTGACATACTAATAAATCAGGGGTTAATATTGCGACCGATATCAGTTTTTTTTTATTAAATCATAATGATAAGTATCATTGTTCACTACAAAAATTAAACCAATATACAATTCAGTTTGTATCTGATTTCTTAGTCTATTATTAAATATGGTTTTTAGGTTTAAAGTATCATATTGGATTAACGTTATATCGTTTTGTCAATTTTATCGGTCATCTTCAAAGAACTTTACTCTTCGAGATTAGAACACTGAATCACTTCGAAGAAGCAAAAGCCACATATTTACACCTAATCGGAGTGCATCGGACTGTTTATGACATTTTATCTCTCTTAGAGCTTAAGATGCTAGATGGATTGTGTTGAGTGACTGTTTTAATGATTAGCAATAACGGCACGAGTGACATTAAAAAAATTATATCAAAAATATGATGTTTAACGAAGCACAAAAAAAACTTGATCCTTTCAAGTAGGAACCCTTTTGCAAGTTCTTGGCAATATGGACGATGTAACGATCATACTAAATGATAAATTTTTAAAAGACTAAAGCGAGTTATCAGGAATAACACATACTAGTACTTTTCGAGATAAGGCGGGTGGACAGCGATTTTTCGCGATTTTTTAAAAATAATACAAAGAAAAGTGCGCGCAAGTATTACATTATATATATACATATATATATATATATATATATATATATATATATATATATATATATATTTTACTCGTGTTTTCACAAGCTTTCATTTGACATCACACTCGATTACCTAGTAAAAAAAATTTTTTTTCACTTCCGATTTCACCCCCCAAAAACTAACCCCTTAAGTAAAAATTTACCTTTCAAAACTACATGGCTCTGATGAGGCCATCAATTCCTATATTATTACCAAATTTCAACTTTCTATGACAAATAGTTTAGGAGAAAATCGGGTGTGACAGACGGACAGACGGACAGACACCGAAGCGATCTTATAAGTGTATCTGCATCTCTTACAACAGATCAACAGTAGACTCCTAGCATATTCTGGTCTCAAAAATCTTGATAATTTTGCTCAAAAAATTTTAGATCTTAATGAAACCGCTCACCATGCTCATCACTCATAGTTCCAAGGTTTTCCGGAAAAAAAATCCAGATGGGAATGCAAAAAATGAATTTTGAGGGACATGTTTACACCCATCAGTTCATAATTCTGCAATAAATTTGCAACGATTTCTTAATAATTGTCATTTTTTCTATTACCTAAAAAATCTCGAACGACAAGGAATTTCAGGCCGCCTTTTCAACATCCGTCAAATAGCTCTCAAATATTTTATCGTCCAAAATTTTTCTGATTTGAAAATCTATAAATATTTTTTCTTTTAGTTTAGCCTCAGAAAGGTTCGTGAATACACCGCATAAGTATAGAAACGCTGGCCCTGTCTTATTCAAAGTTTTGACAAAATTTTTCATTAAGCCTAACTTAATGTGATGCGGTGGTAATATAATTTTTTTGGGTTAACCAAACATGTATTTTTAATGTTCATTTTACCTGGAACATATTCGGTTCTTATAGGCCAGAACTTCTTTTGATAGTGATCCTTCTTTGCCCTCGAGCCCCATAAGCACAAGAAGCAACAGTCCTTTGTGTAGCCGCCTTGCAAACCCAAAAGCATACTGATGACTTTTATGTCACCACAGATATACCAATTGTGACATTCATATTTGATCAATTTAATTAATATGGACATTGTTTTATAGGCTTCTTTACAATTCACTGCATGACCTGTTGAGACGGCTTTTTATTTCCATTGTGCAAGAGAACAGCTTTGAGGCTTGCCTTCGAGAAATCGATAAAAAGGCGTCATTATTCTGGGTTATATGGTTGTTTCATTTCTTCGAATAGTCCATTAACATCGGTCATCACAGTACTAACTATAGAATTCACTCTTCATTAGCGAGATCCTTGCTCTTCCTAAATAATAATCCTTCCATCAATCCATTGGGAGGCTCGCTGCCTGGCTTTAAGGGGCAAGTCATTAAAGTGGTGTGTGACCACTGATATGTTGAACTTTGAATTGTTGTGGCTGTTACTTGATGGAAATTCATAACGAATGTAATGAAAGACGTGATTTTGTCAAATTTCCACTTTATTTAGTTTCACTGAAACTGTATGACGCTTTTCGCTATACTATAGCTTCGTCTGATACAAAATGATATTTGAATATTAGTGTGGTTACATTTATACAAATACCCTAAGGTAGATAGGTAATAAAATTAATACTATATGCTAATGAATATTGCTGGGAAATCCATTCTGAATATTAATTGTATAAATTGAGTAATTGAGTTACCATGGGCCAGACAGGTATCTTTTTGTTCGTTTAAGATTATGTCTGAATTTTTAATTCTATTTATTTCTAAATTTTCTAATAGGTTTAATTTTACGCCTTTGTTTTGTATGTGTAGAATTTTAAATTTATCGTCAAAAAGATGATTTGATTCTGCTAAATGATTACTGTACTCTGAGTCAGTTTTGTTTTTTAAATAGCTTCTTTTATGTTCTGAAATCCGAGTTTCGAATGAGCGACCTGTCTGACCTATGTAACTTTTATGACAATGAATTTAGAACAAACAACTCGTTAGGAAAATTCATTAAAAACGCAAAGGGAAAACAAAATAGATCAAAAAAAGTGCCGAAACATACATCTTTAGTGTTCCGTACGGAACACTTATAAGATCACTTCGGTGTCTGTCTGTCACACCCGATTTTCTCCTAAACTATTTGTCGTAGAAAGTTGAAATTTGGTAATAATACAGGAATTGATGGCCTCATCAGAGCCGTGTAGTTTTGAAAGTTAAATTTTGATTTAAGGGGTTAGTTTTGGGGGGTGAAATAGGAAGTAAAAAAAAAAAATTTTACTAGGTCATCGAGTGTGGTGTCAAATGAAAGCTTGTGAAAACACGAGTAAAAAATATATATATAATGTGATAGTTGGGCTCACTTTTCTTTGTATTATTCTTAAAAAATCGAGAAAAATCGCTGTCCCCCCGTCTTATCTCGAAAAGTACTGATCAAAAAATTTTGAAAAAATTCTGGAATATTCTCCACGGGGTGTAGATAGAACGAAAATTATCATGAGTGCATTACCTTTAATAATTTTTGTATTTCACGGCACCTTTTAAACAACGCGGTAGTGCTGCCACGGACGTTATTTGCATTTCTGCAAACAACTACTACCTATATACGTGGCCAGGCCAAATATACTTAAATAAATTAAAAATAAGTATACCGACCTCCGGGATTGAACCCTCGAGCTTCTGCACAGTAGCAAAGTACTACGCCACCGAGCCACGGCCAACCAAGTTGTGTGTGTGTGTTATAGGATAGTCTCGATTTAAGTGAACCATTTTGCCATAAACGTAGCAAAAACGGTTTGGATTAATTTTACACATTCTAGACGACATTTTAGAACAATCTTTTGTATTTATTTCATTTCGTCGTTTACAGAATTTTGACGTGCTAGTGGAAAACAAAAATACTTTATTAACTAGCCTACGTAGCTTATTTAAAAAGTATATGTTTCGTTCGATGAACAAAAGTAAGTATTTTTTTTCTAAACTAGTGTAATTAGTAAAAATAAAATCTCTTTGGCTTCCATAAAATATAATTCGATAAGTAACTGTAAACAATGTAGCAAATTCACTGCCTCTGTCTAAACCCGCCTGTCTATTCTTACCCTTCAAATTTATTAGCACATGAAACCGCACATTGACATTGAAATAGGAAAACTAGACTTATCATTATACAGCTTTTCATTGCATAATGAACTGCGTTTTACGTTCTGTCATAGACAATCTAAACATGATTATGTTAAAATCTGTCTCACCAAGATAAATTGTAGTTTAGACCCAATTTTAACAGAATATTAATATTCAGAACAGCTGGAGACATGGAACAATATGTTACACCTTCAATTTTGTGATATAAAGGGATCGTGTTGGTTAACCGTAAGATAAGTGTACGCATTACAGATAACTATTATTTCTCTTGATAACAAAACCAAGGCGAATAGGAATAATTACAAGGGTAGATTGATAAGTCTGGTAAATTTCTACGAGATGGCGGAACATTTTGTTAAGCGACATGACTGTTGATAAGCATGATTCTTGTAACGGTTTTGTTCAAAGTTTCAAATAGATGCAACCCGCAGTTGGTTTTTGTCCGATATTTTAAGTGATCACTGTTACACGTTTCGTAGGAATGGATAAAGCCTAGATCATTCAGTAATAAAACATTTTTCTGTAAAAAAATGAACTGCGGCCTATATAGAAACTGAACTGAACCAGGTTCATGGGGACACTGAACCAACACTTAAGACTATTTATACTTCTTCTTATGCCTTCTTCTAATGAAGGTTGGCAACCATTTCTTTAAATGTTTCTCTGTTACATTCATGCCGGTCCATTCTCTGATGTCTCTCAGCTAAGATTTTTTTTTCTTTTGACACCCTTTCTACCGTCAACTCTTTCCTGCATAACAGTTTGCAATAGTGAATCCTTGTCGTTTCTGAGTACATGACCTAAGATGTTTTTCATACTTTTATGATGGTCAAGAGTTTTCTGCCTTGGCTTATCCTTCGTAAAACTTCCTCAATAGTATTCTTGGCTCTCCATGGGATTTTTATTATTCTTTGATAGAGCCTGCTTCTAGCTTCTTAGTAGTGTATTACTTCAATGTCCATGTCTCGACCCCATACAAAAGTTGGGACCATACGTAGCATTCCAGGAAACGCAAACTTAGAGCCAGACTAAGTTGGGAATGTGGAATCTCTGGCACAATGACACTACTCAGTATATATCATCAATACACCAAACACTTTATTTTTGCACTCGACGCGCTTCTTGCTAACCATGTTAGCTTCATCAGGAGCGATGATTGACTAGACCTTTGTTTAACGAATTTCATTTCGTGTAAAGGATTAAGATGAATGATTTTCTACAATATTTACGAACTCCTGAGGACTATTCTTCTTCGATAAGAGCTTTTTTAATTTTTTACTTAGAATAGAGAGTTTCTTTTTATATTGAATATCAATAACCAAGAACATTTTCCTTTGGAACCCGCACCATACTTCATATTCAATATTGTTTATTCCTGAAGTAAGTTTTTTTTTGAATATGCTGTATGATTTTACTTCTATCATACTACGTTTTGTGTACAAATTCTTGATTTCTAAGTCAAGCCATTTTTGTTTAGCCAAGAATGAAACTTTTTCTGCAAATTTTGATTTTGGTAAATTAACATTAATAAAATTAGGAAAAACTTTAAATTTCTTGCAAGACTAAAAACCAAATATCTGCACATACTAATCTAATCTTACTACTGTACTTACAATAAAGGTTTAATTCCTTTGACTGTGAAGCCATCTGAACTAAGTTGGGAATGTGGAATCTTTGGCACAACGACACTACTCAATATATATCACCACTACACCAAACACTTTATTTTTGCGCTCGACGCACGTTTCGCTAACTATGTTAGCTTCATCAGGAGCGATGATTGATTAGTTAGTCATCGCTCCTGATGAAGCTAACGTGGATAGCGAAACGCGCATCGAGTGCAAAAATAAAATATTTGGTGTAGTGGTGATATATATTGAGTAGTGTTATTGTGCCAAAGATTCCACATTCCCAACTTAGGTTAAATTATTAGTTTCTACCGAAGCAATTTATGATCATACCTGTAGAAAAAGTAAAGTTTTATTACACAGTTTGACAACAAGATTCTAAAGTGGCATAAGCTTTGATTTTTGACACTACTCAGTATATATCACCACTACACCAAACACTTTATTTTTGCGCTCGACGCGCGTTTCGCTAACCATGTTAGCTTCATCAGGAGCGATGATTGACTAAAGGTAAACTACATATCTACCCTATTTATACTTAGCCTAACCCTAGAATTACTCAAGCGGAACTAATGACATAGGCAAGGCCATCAGTTCCGGTCTAGTAACCAGTAGAGGGGACTATAAGGAATAGGCCCTCTGTCTTTATTTAAACTACTTTTACATTTTATGATTTCCATACTTTCGTATGCGTTCAACAATCTCCTATCAGATACATTTTTTATTAATCTTAGATTATCTAATGTTACAGTATGATCAGCTTCAAGGGCATGTTCGGCAATGCTAGACTTTTCTGTTCTATTGTATCTTAAGTGTGCTAAATGTTCTTTAAATCGTGTTTTAATTGACCTTTTAGTTTGCCCAACATACTTTTTGTCACAATCATTACAACTAATTTCATAAATTCCACTTTTCTCACAATTGGGAATCTTATCTTTGGGATTTCCTAAGATATTCCTCAGATTGTCTGATGACTTATAGACTAAGGTGAGGCCTACCTTATTAAATACCTTATTGAGTCCCTTGCTATATTTCGGATTATATGGTATGGAGACATACTTGGTGTTATTTTCTTCGCGTGTAAAAAAGGTGGAATTCTGAATATTAGACCTAAATTTATGTCTATTTATTAGCTTATTTACTAAGTCATCGTCATAACCATTAACTCTAGTTATATTTCTAATACGATTCCTTTCTTTATTAAAGTTTACTCTATTCAGAGGGAAAGTGACCAAACGATGAACTAAAAAATGTATTGAGGCTAATTTATGTTGTTTGCAATGAAATGAATCATTAGGAATATATCTATCTGTTATTGTGTCCTTCCTATAGATATCAAATTCTAATTTATTATTATTTTTAATAATTAAAATATCTAGAAAAGGCAATTGTCCTTTGTTCTCAATTTCGTACGTGAATTTAATTGAATCATACCGGCTATTTAATTTAGAAACAAAATCATCAATATTTGCTTTCTTTGTATCAAAAATCGTGAAAATATCATCCACATACCTATACCATACCCTTGGGAAATATTCGAATTCTTGACTGGCTTCGATTTCAAACTTACTCATGAATAAATTGGCTATGAAAGGTGACAAGCAATTACCCATAGCTGTTCCTTCTTTCTGAGTATTATTCATGAGTAAGTTTGAAATCGAAGCCAGTCAAGAATTCGAATATTTCCCAAGGGTATGGTATAGGTATGTGGATGATATTTTCGCGATTTTTGATACAAAGAAAGCAAATATTGATGATTTTGTTTCTAAATTAAATAGCCGGTATGATTCAATTAAATTCACGTACGAAATTGAGAACAAAGGACAATTGCCTTTTCTAGATATTTTAATTATTAAAAAATAATAATAGATTAGAATTTGATATCTATAGGAAGGACACAATAACAGATAGATATATTCCTAATGATTCATTTCATTGCAAACAACATAAATTAGCCTCAATACATTTTTTAGTTCATCGTTTGGTCACTTTCCCTCTGAATAGAGTAAACTTTAATAAAGAAAGGAATCGTATTAGAAATATAACTAGAGTTAATGGTTATGACGATGACTTAGTAAATAAGCTAATAAATAGACATAAATTTAGGTCTAATATTCAGAATTCCACCTTTTTTACACGCGAAGAAAATAACACCAAGTATGTCTCTATACCATATAATCCGAAATATAGCAAGGGACCCAATAAGGTATTTAATAAGGTAGGCCTCACCTTAGTCTATAAGTCATCAGACAATCTGAGGAATATCTTAGGAAATCCCAAAGATAAGATTCCCAATTGTGAGAAAAGTGGAATTTATGAAATTAGTTGTAATGATTGTGACAAAAAGTATGTTGGGCAAACTAAAATGTCAATTAAAAACACGATTTAAAGAACATTTAGCACACTTAAGATACAATAGAACAGAAAAGTCTAGCATTGCCGAACATGCCCTTGAAGCTGATCATACTGTAACATTAGATAATCTAAGATTAATAAAAAATGTATCTGATAGGAGATTGTTGAACGCATACGAAAGTATGGAAATCATAAAATGTAAAAGTAGTTTAAATAAAGACAGAGGGCCTATTCCTTATAGTCCCCTCTACTGGTTACTAGACCGGAACTGATGGCCTTGCCTATGTCATTAGTTCCGCTTGAGTAATTCTAGGGTTAGGCTAAGTATAAATAGGGTAGATATGTAGTTTACCTTTAGTCAATCATCGCTCCTGATGAAGCTAACATGGTTAGCGAAACGCGCGTCGAGCGCAAAAATAAAGTGTTTGGGGTAGTGGTGATATATACTGAGTAGTGTCATTGTGCCAAAGATTCCACATTCCCAACTTAGTTTGATTTTTAAACTTCGTGCTGGATATTTTTGACGGTACAATGATAGAAATTGTTGAGAGTTTTGATCAGTTTAACGATACACCACCCAATATAGTAAATAAGGCACATTCGGTGGTGCAAAATAAAAATAAATATCAGCCAATCAAAGCATGGGTGTGCTATAACTAAAGCAAAGAAACTGTCTGAGAATGTTTTATTGGCATAATTTTACTGAAAAGTTCGAGAAAGTTAAACTTTCTACATTAAGGTGAGTATATTGCATGCTAAACTAAAGTCTTAATGTCATGGAATACATGAACATTCGACAGTTTACCATATTGGTCTCTCGTTTAAATAAAAATTTCAATTGGGCCCTGCATTAAAAAAGCTAAGATTGTAACCTGAGAGCGAAATGATTATTTTAACACAAGAGCATATAGTCAATTCTTACTAAATCTAAAGTTAATAATTAGGGTAAGCTGTTTAATTATTGTTTCATTTTAAGCATTCTTCAATATTTCAGATTGACCCACTAAAATGACTGTCGATGATACAGAAGACGAGGGTCTATTGTGTTATTATCTAATAGAAACGCTAACATACAACGTACTTTAATTTCGAAATTAGGTTATACGGAGTTTTCTTGAATATATGCAGTGGTATGGTTTGGACCACGAGGTTCATTTTGAAATATCAAAACAAAATAACCGGTAAAGTGCAAGTTAGAAGATTAGCTTTCCATACGTTGATTGCTTTTAAAATAAAAAATTTTCTTACAGAGGTATAAAATGATCAATGACTTTACTAAACACATCTCAAATGAGTTTTCAACTAAGTTTTTTTTCGATCTTTACTGAAAACTGATGACCTTGAATTTTTTTTTTATTATATATATGTATATATAACAGATACATTTTTAAAGAGAATATACTCATAATAATTTTCTTTCAATCTACAACCTGAGGAGAGTATTCCAGAATTTTTTCAAAATTTTTTGATGAGTACTTTTCGAGATAAGGGGGGGGCAGCGACTTTTCTCAATTATTTTAAAAATAATACAACGAGAAGTGTGCGCAAGTATTACATTTATATATTTTGGAACTCGTTCTCATTTGCCACCCCACTCGATGACCTGGCAAAATTTACTTTTTCACTTCCAATTTCACCTCCAAAAACTAACCCCTTAAGTTAAAATTTAATTTTCAAAACTGCACGGCTCTGATGCTGATGTTAATGCCAAATTTCAACTTTCTGTGTCAAAGAGTTTCAGAAAAAATTAGGTGTGACAGACAGACAGATGGACAGACAGATGAATAGACAGACAGACATCGAAGTGATCTTATAAGTATTCCGTATAGAACACTAAAAAGCTTAAACCAAGTGTGAGAAAATAGTTTCGTCTCTCGATCTTAATCTTGCGAAATCTAAGAACGTAGGTCTTTGTATTTTATGAAGTTATTGAAAATTAGCCTTTTAATGAGGGCAGCATCTATATATAGAATCCCTAGTCTAAACCTCTATGCGGCTCTATCAATGGTGAATAAATTTTGTATGTTATGTGTATTGTTGTCAATTTCTCTTTTAATTAGGAGGTTATCCTCTGTTGTTTGATTGTATCTTTTTATCTCCTTTTTAGAAAAGCTAGTTTTATATTTGAGCAAGGATTTTGTACAGTAGAGTTAATAGATGTTGAATCAGTTTTTCACCATCAAATTTGAGCAGATTATTAGTAAAACCATCTTTACCTGAACTTTTTGTTATATTTCGAAGTCCAACTTTCGTTCTTTTAAGAAAACCTTTTTATACCCGTTTCCTTTCTTTCTTGAAAAGTTCTGTCATTTATCTCACCTATATATCATGTTGTTCATAATAGGGACTTATTAGTCCATTTGCTTCCTTTTTTAAATTCCATTTAAACGTTATATCTGTCTTTAAAGTCAATTTTTTATGTGCTTTAAGAAAATCATCCAGTGCTCGTTCTTGATTGGCCGGATTAAGGATGTGATCACTAACCAACAACACCAATACGAAGGCTACCTTTTAAGTTTTTACAGAAACAATGAAAGAAAAAAAAATTGTTACAAATCGTTCTATTGTTTCTCAAAATAGTCGCCTTTAAAATTTATATACTTTTGCATGCCTTCGAACAAATCCTCAAAATATTTTTTTCCACTCTGAAGTTGGTACCTCAAAAATATGGTTTTGGAAGAATTCAACAGCCTCTTGAGGAGACGAAAATCACTGTCCACGTATTTTTTTTGACATTTGGGAACAAAAGAAGACGCTAGGCAATAAATGAGGTGAATACGGGTAATGAGACATTAATTTGATGTTTTTCTCCATCAAATAATCAATTGTTTGACGTACTGTGTGAGAGCTGGCATTGTCACGATGAAGAATAATGCGACGTTTTCGTTTGTTTTTCTTGGTTTCATCGATGACTTTTGACAAACAAATTATTTTATACTATTCACCATTAACTGTTCTTCGACCGTCTAAAGCAATGGTTGCAACATATCTAGTATAACCAAAGAAATAAACGATCATTCTCTTGGAAGTCCTTCGCGCACGAATCACTTTACTTGGATTCGGTTCATCTTAGAATATAGTTGATTATTGATGAGTTTTCGGCGTTTCCATACGAATATATCCAAGTTTCGTTTCTTGTTACGATGTTATATACAGATTTTGCATGCCCTCGGTCGAATTTTTTGAGCATTTCCTTACACCAATTGACACAAACCTGTTTTTGAGTTTCGGTCAAATTATGCGGAATTCATCGGGAACAGATCTCTTTTACATCTAAATGTTCATGCAAAATCGAATGTACTGCAGTCTTCGATATGCCTAAGGATGTGTCCTTCGCACGGTAAGTCATATGCCGATCCTTCTCAATCATACTGCGCACAGCATCGATGTTTTTGGGAACCACAACCGATTTTGGTCGACCTACACGAAATTCATCACTAACGGAAGCACGACCATGACGATATTCTGCAAACCGTTTTTTCTGATAGTGATTCTTTACCAAAAGTTGAACGAAGCGATTCGAGGCATTGTTGTTGAGTTAGGCCTTTACTAAAATCGTTAAAAATCATTCAATGAAAACCTTCACCTGAAATTTCCATTTGTTCACAAGACTGAATTTTACAGTAATGGTAATGTCACATCTCAATAGCGCCATCTAGTGGTCGTTTGTAAAAACTTGAAAGACGGTTCTCGTAATACAGTGAACATTGTGATACTGCTATATCTAATATCGACTATATATTTTCTGTGTCATAGAGTAAATCCCAAGATATAAGATCCCGCCTTTTTGCTTTTTCAATGGGACAACAAACGACTCTATTACGGTTTTGTGTATAGTTGCCAGATATTACGATAAACGTATTTTTATTTTACCTGCTTTGTATGCCGTCCTCACTTGCACCTGCAATCATATTGGATCTATTTTTACCTATATATTTACTACCTAGTAATCTGGTTTGGAGCTCTTTAAGTATTTGATAATATAGGCCTAATGACCACAGATCCCTATTTCGATTCGAAAGATACATTTTATTATTTTTATTTTTAGTTTACAACTTACAATTTAAAACGTAACGGTTCTATCTTAATTATGTGGCGTCCGTGGGAAAATTGCAACAGTGGCTATCGCAAGAGAAAACATTTATCACTTGACGCTAAACAAATAGTGAAAAATGTTTACGACAATTTGGTAAAAAGAAATTTGAATAAACAACGTGTTTTGCAAGAAACCAGTGAACTAACAAAAACGCCCCAATACGATTAAGGGTATTGTAGGAAAACCATTACTCAGGAACAGGAAAAAAACGAAAAGATTTTCAAATGCATCATGTAGACGATTGTGGAAAAGACGTTATCAGAAGAAAAAATATATTCTATGTATGAAGAGCAGTTGGTGCCGACAATAGACAAAATAAAATGAAGACTGGTGCAGGACGGGACCAATATACATTGTGGCCTATCAACTCTTCAAGGAATTCTCTTAAGAATGGGATTTACGTTCAGAAAAATCAACAAAATGCAAGTAGTGATGGAGTCACAAAGATTACGAAGCTTGCGATATACTTATTTACCAGAAATTAAAAAGTATCGATCAGAGAATTGGCCAATAAATTACCTTGACGAAATATGGTTCGATACTTATGACACTGTGCAAAAAGGATGGGTTGACAGCAGTACAAAATGTCAGACTAACGCACCTTCAAATAAAGGTAAACGATTAACCATTTTGCATGCTGGATTTGAAAAGTGCTGGGTTTCAAATTGTCTACTATTATCTGCATAAATGATTCTAGTTTGGACTATCACGAAGACACGACGGCAGAACTTTTTAAAAATTGGTTTTAAAATTCCCTTTTGCCAAATGTTCCCGAACAGAGTGTTATAGTTATGGGCAATGCAAGTTACCATAGTCGCCTACTAAATAAGGTTCCTAATTGAGCCAACACTAAATCGGAAATACAGGAATATAGGTTAGAAAATGACATTTATTTTGACTTTGGTTATAAAAAAAGTGATCTATATAAGAAATATATTTGTGATAGTATGGCTGAGAAAATGGGACACAATGTTTTGCGGCTTCCTCCCTATTATTGTGTGTTTAATCCAATTGAACATATTTGGCCTCAAGCTAAATTAAAAATAAGGGCACAAAATGTTTCTCCTACTTTAAGCGTGTCAGTGGTTGAATTAGTAAAAAAAGTTATCATTGATATACCTTGTGAAAGCTGGAAGAATTCCATTCAGCACGCTATTAAAGTTGAAGATTAATATATTTATGTAAATAATACAAAACCACTGATAATTACCTCAGCTGATGACAGTGGTAGTGAAACCGAATTAGGCTTAAGTTAAAATATATTCTTATTTATGCAATATGTCCCCTCTTGTAAACCCCATTCATTCAAACTGTATATTTGTACTTCGTTTCCATTTGTTTTTACATGCATCTATAAAAAAACATCTCCAGAAACACTTATAATTTTATTTATTTGCATTAATGAATAAAATTCTTAAGTCCATCTCAGCAACCTATCATAAACAAAAGGTCAGAATTTTTATATTGCACACGGCAAAAATCAGGATCTTATATTTTGGGACAGGCTATACCTGTCGTCTAAATACTGAGTATTAACATATTGTATTCTGTTTAAGAAGAATGATTGAACCCACTTATTAGCAACCCTAAGATATCATATTAACTTAAGATACGGAGACGACAGTACAAAGCAGTACGACAAAGCAATGATCTATATCCAATAGTTGTTGGTTCTAAGCTGAAAATGATTTCATTAAAAATTTATAAAATAACGAACGAATTATCCTTATTTTATTATTTGGCCCAAGGGACCATTTAGGGTTATTACTAGCAATTAACAAAATGTATGTTTGCGCAAAGTTTGTTTCAGTATGAAAATGACTGTGACTCCAAACCCTGATTTATTAAGCAGCTTAAAACACTGCAGCTTGTTTACGTTTACGAATTTTTTGTTGGACGTGGTCTGTATCCCAGATTGGCAAACGTAATATGTTTACCTGGTTTAACTAAACGGTGGAGTAGTATTTTGTAGTGTATAATTATTACCGTATTCAAATAAATAAATTTGTGTGTGATACAAAAAAAAAATTAGTAAAGTAATTTATCAAGTGCTTCTTTTTTTGCAATTATAAGATGAAAAATCATTATAATTTTTCTTGATGCCACGTCATAATTCTATACCTTTTTTATTATATTTCTGTTAGGATCAAAAATAATGAAAAAATAATATAAATTAGAAGTTTTTCGACCTCAGAAGGATGTAAACACGATATATTCGAAGTAATACTTTTAACTCCCTCTCTCAACGCTCTAGTTGCATACATATGCTACAGGGAAGTCCCTAAAGCGCTACAGGAGCGACACGTGTGCGGAGAAAGCGATTCACGTTGTTCTTGAATCGCTGTAAATTGTACTCGGTGGGAAACACAGTCCTAGGAAAATTATTCCAAAGGGATGATGTTCTCCATATAAAAGACTGCTTGAAAAGCGTGGTACGAGGAGTAATAAGCTGAACCTCATACGGATGTGAAGTATTAGCGCGACGTGTACTTCTAATATGCACCGCTCTGGGAGGAATTAAGCGGGCCACATCCTTCGAACACTTTCCATGAACATACTTGTAGTATAGGCTCAAGTCGCCAACCGTTCTTTGATGTTCCAGCGACTCAAGGTCGCCGATCAGTTCAGAGTCTCCAATCAGACGAACAGCTCTTCTCTGAATAGAATCCAACAAATGCAGTGTATGTTTGGGAGCGGAGCTCCAAACATGGGAGCAGTATTCCATAGTTGGTCGAATTTGAGCTTTGTAAAGAATTTCTGTTTGACATATATAGTACTGGTTACAGTTTGTTCCATATCTCAGCTGAAAGCTAGGAAAAATACTCGTAAGAATATTGGAACTAGACTAAGTTTACGAGCTTACACCCTTTTCATCCCTTTTTTTCTGAAGCAATATCACTCAAAAATTATAGGTTTCTGTTTTATTTCAAGTGTACGTGAAGAAAATGAAAAACCAATGTATCATTTTGTTCGACCGTTACCTAGTGGACACATAGACGGAAAGACTGCCGGATAGACAGACAAATCGATGTTTTTCGTAATCTAGAATCCCAGAATGGTGAAGAAATTCTACAACCTGGGAATTTGAGCATCTAGAGAACAAAATATTAGTCTTAGCAAGGGATGTAAAAATTAGTTATATATCTAGTATATCGTTCTCAAATATTGTGCGATGAACAATTTATCCTGTCATATTATTAACTGTTTCTATTATCAAGTCTTTGTTAGTGTTCCGTACTTCGGTGCTATCTGTCTCTCTCTCTGTCTGTCACACCCAATTTTCCTCGATGGGATGAAATCGGAAGTAAAAAAAAAATTACCAGGTCATCGAATGAGGAGTCAAATGAAAGCCTTTGAAAACATGAGTCGAAAAATATCATATATATGATGTAATACTTGCGGACACCCCGAGAGAGGGCCTGGGACGCCTTGTCCACGAACTTCATCTGAGTTTTCCTCATATGTACTTTTACCGTTGGCACACCGAGGTCTCTGTGAATTTGGTTGTTCCTCATGAACCATCGGGCTCCCGTAATCATCCTCAGGGACTTGTTCTGCACTGCTTGAAGTTGCGCTTTCCTTGTCTTGGAGATCTGGCACCATGTTGGGCAGACGTATATTAGACCTACCTTTACAATGATGTTGTGGACCAAGAGTTTTGTTTTTGTTTGCAACTTGCTGGAGAGATTTATAATGGGATATAGTTTGTCCGGTAGTTGTTTAGCTATCTTGGTGGAAGTGCAGACCTGGTCCTTCCAGGCGAGCTGTTTGTCGTACTGGATGCCCAGGTACTTGATGGTGTTTGCCCATTGGATGCGTGCAATACTCGGCTTAATCCATTTTTACGGATCATGTAACACCGAATACTTACGGTAGTTGCCAACTAGCAACTACGCGTTGTATTTACTTGGAACTTTGAACACAATCATTACAGGAATAACGTTTACCAACCGTCATGTAATTTAACAAAATTTCCTGCCATTTTATAGAAATTTACCAGATTTATCAATCTACCCTCGTACTTACTTCTTTTAACGAAGAAAATAAAAAGACTCATATACCATAATATAATACCTATGAGAATAAAATCCGAGACATCGCGGGAACTAAAAGTATAAGCTTAACATTTAGAGCCCTTATTTGATTATAGTCTTAGGGAGGACTGTGATAAGGATTTTTAAAGTCTTTTTATTGTCGAATAATCACCGAGAGCTAGGAAAATGCTGAGAACGAGGTATTAGGGTAGTTGATAAATATTTATTAAAATCCGCTAGCTTGCGAAGTGTTTTTAAGGCACTAATTTTAGATGAAGGGTATTTGCATTTTTATATAATAACCAAGCCGTTAAAGAATTTCATTACCGTAATATGAAATTAAGTTCCACTGCGTTTTAGAAGACATTATTTAGTAAATATTTTTTAATATTTTATTTTTTAATAACTAAATTTTAAAAATTTACAGTCCGTCAAGTAAGAACGTGTCCGCGATAATTCATTTTTAGTAGATGCAATTTTAGCGATTCAACAAAAAATCGGTAGAGGGAACCTTTGTTTATGATGCATTTTAGTAAAAGTATCAGTCGATTCCAAACTTTCGTCGAAATAACGGAAAATCCAAAATGAGTCACTTGTTTGCGCGTTGGCTTGAGGCAGTCTTTCTTTGTTCCCATTCAAAGGAGCCTAAAATGACACATTCCGCAGCTGCTAAATATATTAAAAAGTCGGTATTGTTTGTGAAGAAGAAATCATTTTAACGAGACGAAAAATGTCGACGACTTGCTAAAATGTAGCTCGGTAGTCACTCCGAAAGTTGAAAAACGAATCGTGTCTTTGTTTTTACGGGACTCGAAATTGACGTTGCGTGAAGGAGAGGCAAAATTAAGAAAATCGGATTTGCATGTGTCCCATGAGACCATTCGACAATATTTTCGTGCTTATGATGTCAAATTCCGAAGCACGTTGAGGAAACCTTTGCTGGGCGAAAATCATGTCGCAAAGCGGTTCGCTTGGGCTCACGATGAGATACTAGAGTGGCCCTCATAATCGCCGGACGCCCGCCCTATTGAAAACGTTTGGTGCCTTGTAAAGAGAAAGCTCAGAGGAAAGACTCTGAGGACTTTGACTAAGTTGTCTCGCGAGATTCGAAAAATTTGCAAAGTATGCAGAAAATCTCGTCGACATCATGCCTCGAAGATGCCAGGCGATTATTGATGGAGGAGGCGATTGGTCAACGTACTAAAGTAATTGCCAGTGGTCAGTACACCAAAGAAAACATGGCATGGAAAAAAATGTTCTGGAAACACATTTTTTCAAGAATTTGTTCGACTGATAGTCAGACGTTTCAGTATCTAAACATCAAACCGGTCTACTGCAGCTAAATAAAAAACTATAAAGGTTTTGTATAACTGACTAAAACCAAAATATAATAACTAACTAATAGTGAATTAAAACAGAATGTATGTTCACTCTAGCAATTAAATTAAGAAGCCAATTTCTGACTGTTAAAACAATAGGAACCTCGTCGGCGTCCAGATGTTTAAAAATTAAGTCTTTAGAGTACTATATGGGGTGAAAAGTCCCGAGATTTTTAAGGTAGAAATAATGTTTTGGCCAAAGCTTGATTTTGTTCTTTAACATAATTCCCTTCAAGAGCGAAACACTTATTCCAGAAATTTTCCAACATTTGGATACCTCTTATATAGTACGATTTGTCGGCCTCTTCAACTTATTTATTTAAGCCACCTTTTTAAATTTGGAAAAAGGTAATAATCGCTGGGGTCCAGATCTGGTAAATACGGTGGATGAGCAAGCAATTCATAGTCCAGTCGGTCCACTTTCATCATCGATTTTATGAAGTTGTGAGCTGGCGCATTATCTTGGTGAAACAACATTTTTGTATGCATCCTAAAAAATACTTGCCAAAACCCTTAAAGCTGATGTCTGTGTTTTAGACGTATAGTGATGGATTTACGGGAAATAATTTTATTTTGTGCTGCCATCTCTCGAAAAAACTCGGAATTTTCATTCCACCTAAAACACACAAGAGAAACTTGAGAAAATGTATGGGTGTGTGTATGTATGCCATTGTAATATACGGTCTATTTTACCTATCGGCATTGCAAGACTATGCCTTGCTTGCGACGTGAGCGGTGCCACGTGAGTGACTTGCGCCAAACACCGAAAGCAGCGAGACTGAGAAGTATTTGACAGCTACAAAACTGACACAGTGTAGCACTTGAACAGTGCTGATAAAAATTTTTATTAGAAAGTATATTTTCCACATAGGCACAGGTTTTACAACGTTTTATATCAAATACTTAAGTCATATGCATCTTCAGTGTAATGATCGTAAATAAATTATGACATTATCTTCAATTTAGTGATTTTATACTACTCATCTCAAAAAACCTACTTTTTCTTTTCTTATTATAGGACACTATTGCGTTTCTTCATGCTTTAGGATCCCTAAATCACAAATTCAAATATGATTCTCATAGAGTGGGAATGGAAGCTATAGTATTTGAGATATAGTTACTACTTTGGGATGGAGGGTGAAATGGGTGAGGGTACATAAATGAAATTTCGTTTTCAGATTTGGCACTCAGGGAGTGACAATGGAAGCTGTGACGGAGTTAAATGGTACCACTTTAGGAAAGAGTATGAAAGAGGTGAGAGTAAATAAATTTTGTATCTTTTCAATATCGTTATGAGAATTCCTTTTTATTTTCTTACGGTATAATGAACAATTTTTAAACGTGGTTTCTTATAGACTGACATATAAGAGGTTTATGGAGTGGGGGGGAAATGCTAGTGAAGTTGTCTAGTATATATTATACTATGCGACTATTTTAGCATTCTTAAAGTCGAGAAATTTGCAAATTATGTAGTTTTTTTTCATTATTTTTAATTTTAACAAAAACAATATTGGTGCAGTAAAAAAAAACATCTGAAATTGCACAGGCTAGATACAGCAATATTACGATTTTATCCTCTCTGGGTATCACCGGGAGTATTGATCTGAGTTTTGGACCTCGAAAAACTTGTGCTCTTTTGTTTATAAACAATTCATATTTTCAAAACGCGTTTTTTGAGCTTAAAATGTGAATAACTGCGGTTATGTAAGTCGGTCGAGATAAAACGAAAACCGAACTCTTCCTAATAAAATTTCCAACAAATCCTCGTTAGTTTTAAGTGGCTTAAGTGCTTATATAACTTACAAAATTTAAAAAAAACAGGCAAAAAATTGTTTTTTTTATTTGCTTGTACAGGGTGAGTCAACGATAGATTAAAGTTCATTATCTCATTTGTTTCTGGAATGACGAAAAAATGTTAAATATAATAGTTTTAGGGAATATTAAGATGCATAGTTTTAAAATTATTTTTGAGTATACAGGGTATTTCAAAAAAGTCTGGCAGATATAAGTTTTTTTTAAATAGAACATCCTATTTTCTATTTTATTTTTTAAATTCTTCTTAAAATTTTATAACTTTTTTATTAATAAGGTTATATACCTAAACCTAGTAGTTTTTCTAATATTTCAATTAAAAAAAAAAAATTCTAGTTTTCAGTTTTGTAAAAAATTGCCAGTGGCACCATTGTTTCTGAAGGTGGAATATTCATAATTGGTACGAGCGTTCTATAGAGATGAAAAAAAAGGTATATGTAAGGAAATTGGAGTTAGATGCTACAGGGTGTTCAAAATAAGTTTATGCATTTGGACTATTTTAAATTGAAAAATCTTAAATTTTTTAAATGACAGACCCTGTATATTATTATTTTTTTCTGATAGATTTTACAAAACCCTCCAACTTTTAGTAAGTATGGCATATACCTATTTCTAATAGTTTTCGATTTATTTTGAATTTTCCAATTTTTACTCTTATTTCTAATACACTTTCGCTATTGTGAAAACATAAACAAATGGTTAATAATAATTTTAATATAGTTTAACTTATTTAATGATTAATTATTACGACGTAGTAGATGTTCAAAAATATGCCCGTCGATTTGAATACACATGTTCAGTCGTTTTACTATATTTTCCTTTACTTTCCTTAGCATAAAGGGCGTTATTTTCCTGCACGTATCCCGTATCTTATTTTCGATATCTATTGGTGTTGTAGGGGGATTCACATAAACACGATCTTTAATGTAGCCCCACAAAAAGAAGTCTAAAGATCCATTTTTATGGGTAACGATCGTTTAAAATTTCCGAACTTTCCGGTGGTAGTGAGCAGGAGCTACACCTTGTTGAATCAACATTTGTTCCCTTTTAAAATTAACAACTTCTTCAAGAAGCTGGGGTAAATCGTTTTTCAAAAAAGTTAGATATCTAGGCCCGTTAAGCGGTTCGCGGAAAAAATATGGACCAATAATTCGAAAATTTAATATTCCACACCATAAATTAAGCGAACAATGGTTTTGGTTTTAAACTTTCCGGACCCAAAATGGATTAATTGTTGAATAATAATGCATGTTATGGCTGTTAACTACTCCATTACTGGGAAAAATAGCTTCATCAGAAAACATTATTTTGGATAAAAAAATTTGGATTGGCCTCTATTGCTCCATTCATGGTGGTACAAAAGTCATCACGGTCTTGAAGTTCTTGGTGTAGTTCCATATGAGAGGAATGAAACTTGCATTTTTAGCCGTAGATTGGGATGTGTCAGATAAGTCAGCTAGTTGACGGCTGCTGACCTGGGGATGATCTTCAACATGAAGTAAAATCTCCATTTCTTTTTCCTCATTGGTAGTATTCTGGTTTACTACTTTCCGTTTCGTATACTCAACTCTACCACCTTGTTATTTAAAATTTAAATTGCCCGCCATTTTATGCCATTTGGTCTAAAATGGATCTTTTTTTTTTTCCAAATTTAGGTCTCGTCGCAAGCTTTACGATGCCATTAAAAAATTTTTTTTAGAGTCTTTTTAACCTTTTTTTTGCATTTGTGTATTAATCATATAACAACAAATGTGTTTTTTCGATCATTTTGAAGAAAATTGAAATTTTTTTAATACGTTTGGTACGCGAGACCTTTATTTTAAAAAAATCATTTTCGTTAATTTTTTTTTTCAAAATTCAAAACAAATGTAAAAAAAATGTTAAAATGACTCCAAGTTTTTTTTAATGGCATCGGAAAGCTGGCGTCGAGACTTAAGTTTTGAAAAAAATAGATCCAATTTGGACCAAATGTCATAAAATGGCGGGTAATTCAATTGTGCCCACTGGGTTCAATATTTTTGTACCAAAATTTCGGGGTATTTTTGCTATAACAAAAGACATGTTTTCTGAAAGTTTCACGCCAATTGGTTCACTTGGTCGACCCAAAAACAAACAGTTTTTTGCCCTTTTTTTCAATTTTCTAGGTTATGTACGCACTTGAGCGACTTAAATACAACGAGGATTTGTTGGGAATTTCATTATAAAGAGTTTGATTTTTTCTGTCTCGATACGACCTATATAACCGGAGTTATTCACATTTTAGGTTCGAAAAACGCATTTTGAAAACTTAATTTGTTTATAAACAATAGAGTACAAGTTCTTCCAGGTCCAAAACGTAGGACAATACTCCTGGTGATACCCCAGAGAGGATAAAATCATAATATTGCTGTATCTTAACTATGCCTACCTCATCATTATTTTGACATTTTTTTAATGCACTATATGTAGTGAAAAATGATCAGTTTTAGTTAGATATCTATAAAGCGCTACCTAAAACTTTTTTGTTACTAATAATTTACTATAAAGTACTTATCATTCAAATTATCGACGTCTAGTGCTTAGAGTTATTTTTGAGCGTGAAAATGTCAAATTCCATATCTAGTCTAAAGTTACGTATTTGCGGAGGGGTAAATTTCTTTCCTATTAGAGTAGAACATACTATCGGACTTGTTTCGACTCTAAAATTATCAACTATAGAAAAAATGTTGCGTAAATTCAAAGCTATTGCAATTTATATTTAACGAATTCATTTCCTTTATATTTATTTCCACATATCTATAAAAAATAGTATACAGGAACGATAGATAATCAAATCGATTTTATTTAAAGTAAAATAAAAACAAAAATAGTGTAGATCCTGACACGCTACGAGCTTTAACGGTTTAAAATTTAAAATGCACGCCCAAACAAGCCCTTGAAACAATTTCTGTCGTGTAATTTCACAGTTTCCGTCTGCGTCGACTGAAATAAAGCATTAACTAAAAGGAAGAGACCGCTCAGCTGTAAAAAACATTTTGCCTATTTATATTGATTGGTTAGTTGGTATAGTATTATTTTGATATAAAATTGAATTTGTCTAAAATATACCTTCTGAGAAAGAGCGCAACCTTTGAAATTTTGAACTGATTTTGGCTTTTTCAACTTAAAAGAACCTTGCGAGATATAGCGACCAAAATTTTTAACATTGTTTTATAACGTGCTACCTTTCTTTTTGAGAACTCAGCTCCTAAATGAATAAAGCCTGGTCTAAGATATACCCAGAAATATTTAGATTTTAATTAAGAAATTTCTTTAATTATTTCTGTAGGAGCTGAAATGGCAAAACCTGATATATAAATTTGATTTTGATTTTTATTTTTGGATCAAAGTATACAAAGTATACTAACTCTCACCTCTTTCACCTGTTTTCACTTTATCATTAACTCCAGTGATAAGTTACAATCTCTGTAACTTTCCAAGATACATTTCTCTAATGAGATATGGCTCAAGGTATGAGAAAAACCGGTCAAGTGCGCAATTGGTGTTCCGTACGGTGATTGCTTCTATAATATATATAAAATGCAACGTCTCTCTGTCTGTCTGTCTGTCTGTATGTCTGTCTGTCCGTTAGTGCACTTATCACTGGAGAACCACTTATCTGATTTACGTACTTTTTTTTTTTTAAACATACATATGTTCTCTGACCAGGTTATAGGCTATGTTTTATTATGATAGGTAGCATAAGGAATAAGCAGTGACGATAATAGTGAATGAAGTCGGAAAAAAGTTTGCCGCTAGCGCGTCCCCTGGCAATATACAGCCTAAACCATTAAATATGGAACAATATTATGTAGCAGAGAATCTCTATAATCTATAATATATATAAAAATGCAATGTCTGTTTGTCTGTCCATTAGTGCGTCTATCACGTTAGAATCACTTATCCGATTTACGTGTCCTTTTTTAAATTCATACATATATTCTTTGGCCAGGTTATATAAAAATAATAATAATCTATATCTATAATATATAAAATGCAACGTCTCTGTCTGTCCGTTAGTGCGCTTATCCCTCGAGAACCACTTATCCGATTTACGTGATTTTTTAAATTCATACCTATGTTCTCTGACCAAGTTATAGATATATATTTTATTACATCTATAATATATAAAAAATGCAACGTATCTCTATCTGTCTATCTGTCCGTTAGTGAGCTTTTCACTAGAGAACCACTTATCCGATTTACGTACTTTTTTTTTTAAAACATACATATACACAGCCTAAACCATTAAATATGGAACAATATTATGTAGCAGAGAATATCTATAATCTATAATATATATAAAATGCCATGTTTCTCTGTTTGTCTGTCTGTCCATTAGTGCGTTTATCACGCAAGAACCACTTATCCGATTTACGTGTCTTTTTTAAATTCATACATATATTCTTTGGCCAGGTTATAAAATAATATATGTAAAATGTAACGTCTCTCTGTCTGTCTGTCCGTTAGTGTGCTTATCACTGGAGAACCACTTATCCGATTTACGTGTTTTTTTTTTAAATATACATATGTTCTCTGGCCAGGTTATAGGCTATATTTTATAACGTTAGGTAACATGAGGAATAAGCATGACGATAATCGTGAATCAAATCGGAAAAAACTTTGCCGCTAGCGCCTTCTCTTGCAATACACTGCCTAAACCACTAAATATGAAACAGTATCATGTAGCAAAGTATATCTATAATATATATAAAATGCAACGTCTCTCTGTCTGTTTGTCGGTTTGTGCGCTTATCACTGGAGAAACACGTATCCGATTTACGTGTTTTTTTTTTTAGCATGCTAAACCATTAAATATGGAACAATATGATGTAGCAAAGAATATCTATAATATATATAAAATGCAACGTTTCTCTGTCTGTCTGTCCGTTAGTGCGCTTATCACTGGATAACCACTTATCCGATTGACGTGCTTTCTTTTTAAATATACATATGTTCTCTGGTCAGGTTATAGGATATATTTTATTACGTTAGGTGATATAAGGAATAAGCAGTGACGATAATAGTGAATCAAGTAGGAGAAAAGTTTGCCGCTAGCGCGTTCTTTTGCAATACACTGCCTTAAGCATTAAATATGGAACAATATCATGTAGCAAAGAATATAATATATATAAAATGCAACGTCTGTTTGTCTGTCCGTTAGTGCGCTTATCACTCGAGAACCACTTATCCGATTTACGTGTTTTTATAATTTTATACATATGTTCTATATAATTAGATATAAGCATTGACATAGGAGATAAGGTGAGATAATGGGCGATAAGTATAAATAATGAGAGATAAGGAGAAATAATGGGAGATAAGCAGAGATAAGTCTAGATAATGGGAGTTGTAGTGAGATAATGGGAGATAAGGAGAAATAATGGGAGATAAGTAGAAATATTGCGAGATAAGTCGAGATAAGCCTAGATAATGGGAGATAAGGTGAGATAATGGAAGATAAGGGGAAATAATGGAGGATAAGAAAAAATAATGGGAAAGGAGCAGAGATAAGCCTAGATAATGGAAATTATATAGAGATAATGGGAGATAAGGAGAAATAACGGGAGATAAGGGGCAATAATGGCAGATATTTTATTACGTTAAGTAACATAAGGAATAAGCAGTGACCATCGTAGTGAATCAAGTTCACGCGAGGGGAGCCGCGGGCACTGTTAGTTTAAAATAAAATAACATCCATACCTAGGCTAAGTTAATTAGGTTGCTGACATGTATATATCTTAAGATCCAATATGTATTTTCATGTTTTTTTCTTATTCAATAATTTATAATAGTTATAGCATCTTAGTAACGTAATAGCCAATAAATCAATCTAGCTCAATCTAGAATCTATTAATAAAAGTGTAAAACAAATATTTACTACCTAAATAGTTGTTTAATTATAGGAACTGTGCACCCTTTTCTTTCACAGGAATACTGAAAATCAAAATAAAAACATTAAAATTTATTTTAAAATGAGAATATTAATATTATTTTTTAAATAATTGAATTTTAGCAGGCGTAATGCATACATTTACTTTAATCGTTTTAGAGCCTTAATTCCTTTGGGGTTTTTTATAACAAAGTGTTGAGAAATTATAAAATGTTAATCGAATTTTTTTTCGATCGTTCATACAACCAATAACACAAAACAATGACATTTCTTAAAATTATTTTACGATAGGACAAGTGACATTTGACACTTTGTAGGATACTGTGGTTTTTGGATTTTGGCTAAAATGAACCCTGATTTGGACGCTTACTTGTACATAAGATCGTAAAATTAACGTTGCTCCACAATATTTTTCAGGAAAACCTCTACAATTCGCACTATTTTTTTAAGCCCTACGATATAGAGGATTTGTTTACATGATGATAGTCGACTCAGTTCCAACTGGCGCTGCGCGCGGCGCTTCGTCCCTGGCACGTACGCCCCGCCTCACGGCACAGTCCTTATAAATAAATAAAATAAAAAAATTTTATCTCACTACAGGAGCTTCGAGCGAGCAGGAACGGATTGAAAAGTTTATTAACAATACCTTCACCATATTGCCAAGTCCCGTACTTTTCCTTTTTTTTTTTGTACCAGATAAATTACAAGTAGAGACCGGATTATATGCAACATAAAAATCATGAAATATGCATGCAAATATGCATGAAAAATGCTTAAAATATGCATGGAAAGGGTCAAAATATGCAATATTAACTAATAATAAAAGTAGTAATTTTTAGTTTTTTATTTCAAAATCAGCATAAAATTAACAAGTTATCGACGATTTAATTAACAATTATTTAACATTTTTTAAAATTATTTAACATTTGTATTCTTGTACACGTAAACAATAAGGTATTGTTCCAAATGTTGGGTAGTAAAATTGTGTCTTCGATCACTTAAAATATTTTTATAAGTGGAAAAAGACCGTTCCACATCCACTGAGGTAACTGCGCAGAATTTGAATTTGAGTGCTATGTTAGCACATCGAGTTACCACTGGTTCGGGAGGAAACTAACTACTTATCACTTAATATCCCGACCAAGAAACAAAGGAATAAAATACCGTCGTAATTTTGGGTATTCCCTTGGCACTATTGCAGATAATGTTCTGGCGATAAGATCGGTTCCAGGCGGCGAAATGAGCAATACCCTGAGCAATTCAATTGCCTAGTAATACCGAGAAATATGGTAAATATAGGGAAAATATGCATCATTACTAGATTTTGGGTAAAAATATGCAATAATCGGTGAGAATGGTCTAAATACGCAAATGCATATGAAAATATGCAAATGCATATAACGCGGTCTCTAATTATAAGTAATGCACACCTCTACACTTTAAGAAGAATATTCCAGAATTTTTTTCAAAATTTTTTGACCGGTACTTTCCGACATAAGGAAAATAGCGATCTTTAGCCATTTGCTATAAAAAAAAATAAGAAAACTTTGCGCAAGTATTACATGATATATATTTTTAAACTCGTGTTTTCACAAGCTTTCATGCCATCAATTCCTATATTTGTGACAAATTTCAACTTTCTATGTCAAATAATTTTGGAGAAAATCGAGTGTGATAGCCGAACAGACGGACACCGAAGTGACTCTGTAAGTGTTCCGTACACAACACTAAAAATAATAAACAAAAGTGACGATGATATCGTTTACTCTAATCTTAAAAAGTTAGTACTTATAAGAGAAAGCATAGTAAAAAGAAATTTTTGACTGCTGTCACTCTAAACGTGAAACGCAAAAATATAAATAATATATAATCCGTCTACTCACAAAAACTCTGCAAGTGTAAGGTTAAATATGCAAGAAATTAGAAAGGTTATTTTTAAGTTGTCTACATTGCTACGAAAAAAAAACTCGCAGTACTTAAAAAAAATATATATTCCTACATAATAACCGACTTAAAACTTTTTTTTTCTCCAAAACCGTTTTAAATTTATTTGCCCCTCTTCGGTTGTTAGACCAGGGTTACCTACTGGTATATTCAAAGTTTTGCCCTAGTTATTTTATAGCAGTTTTAATCTTTATACAACTTCATAACCTAACTAAACTAGAATTGGTTGTGAGAATAAGCCATCCAGAATCTCCTCAGTTATTGCTTCAAGGCGTGCATAAAGATACTATTACTGCAAGTCATTTTAAAATCTCAAGGTGCATATGAAAACTATTTCCGCAGTTTCCTTGCTTAATAATCTTAAGATAAGTGCACATTTTGGTTGCTTAAATTAGCTATTAGCGAGATGATAATACTTTCAGCTATAAAAATAAAAAATATTAGTACTCATATTTTAGAAATAATGTCAATTTTTTCATAATCTTCCTTAATAAAGCAAAAATATAGTAAAGATTAAAAGTTAGCTCTCCTTGGCAAATGTTTGAATCAACGATTCCATATGTTTTAGTTAATTCTATAGCCTGCTACAGGCATTATTTTTTAGACTATACTCTTAATGCAATCAATACAAAAATAAGATAGTAGTAATTCTCTGAAAGATTTTTAGCAGAATAACCCAACAGACTATGGCCGATCTAGGTATCTATCATTTTCGAAACCCTTTATTTAAAATTATATAAAAACAACACTATTATACATACTTGTTGGAAATTCATAATAAAATTATATAAAAACAACACTATGTTTTAATTATATAAAAACAACACTATGTTGTTGTCGTTACATATCCCTATGAATAAAACTAATTTTAACAAAGAATTCAACATAATCAAACAAATAGCAATTAATAATGGATATGCCCCAACATTATAGATAATATCTTGAATAAAAAATCCTTTAAACAAGCAATCTCTCTAATTTATCCCACAATTAATGACAAAAAAGGAAAATTTAGTACACTCACATACACAGGGAAAATAACTAGAACAATTTCCAAACATTTAATAAAAAAGAACAATAAAATAGCATTCAAAACCAGTAATTCCTTAGGGAGTATAATTTTGAATAACAAAACCAAATCTAAGGATTCCTTAAAATCAGGAGTTTACTTATTAAATTGTGGATCTTGTACTAAAACCTACGTAGGACAAACTGGTAGATCTTTTGAAACTCGCATTAAAGAACATAAACATAGTTTTTTAAAAAATAAGAACAATTCACATTACGCAACTCATATAATAAACGAATCTCATAATTTTGATGATACGTTAAAAATCCTACATGTAGAAAATAAATCTAAAAAACTAAATTTGCTTGAATGTCTTGAAATTAACAAACAGAAAAACTCCAATCAATTATTAAACGAACAGGTAGTCTTACACCATTCACCCTTACTTAATCTTTATTTGTTCTCGGAAATAGTACCACAGATTTGCATTCTTAAAATAATTCTGTCTGTAAATAATATAATAAAATGATTAGCATAATCTTAGGTAATTAAGGATAGTTTTAAGCACTATTTAACCAGGATTACTACCAAATATTTTTCTTTCTTATTTACTTCTGAAGAAGCCATTGTATAGTGAAACAATTGTCAAGTGACTTTAAATATATTGGAAATTAAAACATAGTGTTGTTTTTATATAATTTTATTATGAATTTCCAACAAGTATCGGCTAACACAATCAAATATAAAATATAAATTTTATAAGATTTTAAGCATCAATGTTAACTTATACAAAATTAGGAAAGTGTCTTTATTGAAGAACCACAACAAATATTTACAGTTTTGTCCATTTTTGATACGTTTGTTATCCTTAGACAAAAAAAAAAACAGGTCAAGGGCAAGTTGAACTTGCGGAATTAGTGTTCCTTACGTTGATTGCTTCTGAAATAAAAAATTTTATTACAAAAGTATGAAATGATCAGTGACTTCTCAAAACACACCCCAAATGAGTTTTCCGATCTTTACTGAAAACTGATGACTTTGAAATTTTTGTTTTTTTTTTTATATACCAGATAAATTATTAATGGGAATACACTCGTGATAATTTTTCGTTCAATCTACACCCCGTGAAGAATATTCCAGAATTTTTTCAAAATTTCTGGATGAGTACTTTTCGAGATAAAGGGGGAGACAGCAATTTTTCGCGATTTTTTCAAAATAATACACAGAAAATTGTGCGCATGTAAGATATTATATATATTTTTGAACTCGAGTTTTTACAAGCTTTCATTTGATACCGCGGTGACCTAGTAAAAATTTTTTTTTTCACTTCCGATTTCACCCCCCAAAACTGGCCCTTTAACTCAAAATTTAACTTTCAAAACCACACGGCTCTGATGTGCTCAATATCACATTTCGACTTTCTACGTCAAATAGTTTCGGAGAAAATCGGGTGTGACAGACAGACAGACACCGAAGTGATCTTATAAGTGTTCCGTACGGAACACTAAAAAATCTTCTAAAATGTAGTAAACATCAATAGAATATAACAAGAAAAAATAATGTTTACCATATTTAAGAGGATCTACATGAAATATAAGTATATAAAACTTTTATTAGATAACTTTTTATTCGTCCGTACGTATGTTGTTTTATATTTAATTAATATATGTTAAATACGTATATATTATATATATATATATATATATATATATATATATATATATATATATATATATATATATATATACATTAAAATTCCGGGTTTCAATCCGCTCGTCTAACAATGAATTTGCACGATGTTTCGCCAAAATCTCATTTGGCATTTTCAAGTGATCTTGCTGCTGCTGCCATCCGTGAAAACCTTTATGTAAGAAAATAATCCAAAAATTTTAATTTTTACAAAATGAAAATTTATCAGTTCAACATTATTTAAGCGGCATGGCTAGGGCTCTAATTATTTTACGTACTGACTTCCATCACCAGAGGAACACAAACCACGCCATTTATAAAATCCTTCAGTCGTATATTTAAAATTTCAATGAGTGCGGTAAGAGCCAATAAAAAATAATATACTAAATTTCAATTGCAATTGCAATTGAGCTACCGTTACCCGATCAAGACAACATGCAAATCATTTGTTTACTCTACTACGTTCATACAATGTCTCAAGGAATACGGAATGGTTACCTATTTTTTTGGAACACAAACTTCTTTCGTTACCGTATCGGTATTGCTATTTGTATTTGATATTTTTAATAGCTGGGGAAATGCCTTTAATAAAATTATCAAGACAAAATTAGTTAGAAAATTAACAAAATTAAAAGAGAAATAATTAACAAGAAATGGAAAAGCGGCAGATCAATCAAATCTGCGTCGAAACATTAAAAACTATAAACGCTCACAAAACTATTCAATATAAGATATAATACAGGACCAAATTCTGCTAATCGGCTCAAATCAACTTGGTGATACTAAAGAAAAATTTAGCTATAAAATGTAGCTAGCATAGAACAATTGGCCTAATGAGTCGTATCTTAAAGGTGTTTCTAAGGGTTCAGAATTTACAAAAAAATTGACTACAGTGTTGGAGAAACACAATTTGAATTTAGAATCGCCCTAAGCACACATGAAGCACTGTTTAGCACTTAAATCTTAATACAGAGATGTTAAGACATTAACTGTAACGTGTTTGTGTTCTCAATTGATTTATAGAAGGCGTTTGATCGGGTACAACATGAAAAAAATGACGCAGATTTGTAAAACGAGTAAAATAGACGACAAGGATATCCGAATAATAGCCAATTTATATTGGCGTCATTCAACGAATCTCCGAGTGAGAAACCTGTCTACACATGATTAAAAGAGGCGTAAGAGAGGGATGTATTTTATTTCCCCTACTCTTTAACTTATATTCTGAACAAATATGCCAAAAAAGCTCTTGATGATACTGACGCCGGTATAATACGTAATGGACAAGTGATCAATAACATCTGATACGTTGATAACACGTTAATTCTAGCAAATTCTAACAAGCAGCTACAATATTTAATGGAAGAAGTGACCAGCTCATGCAAAGATTATGAGCTGAGACTCAGCACCAGGAAAACTAAATAGATCCTCACAAGCAAACAAGGTATTACCCAGGTTGATGAAATAAAAATTGGTGGTAGGAATCTCGAACGAGTAAATAAATTAACCTATCTCGGAACTATAATTAGTGGCCAATGGAATGTAAGTTTTGGAGTTAAGAGTAAAATAGGGAAGGCATGAGCAACTTTTGTAAAAATAAAACAAGTTCTATGCAGCCACAATCTAAACATAGACCTTTAAGCAAAAATATTAAGATGTTATGTTATTCCTGTACTGCTGTACGGAGTAGAAGCTTGGACAGTCACTGACACGCTACTTAGACGCTTGGAAGCCTTTGAAATATGAACTTACCTACGTATGTTAATAATCAAGGGGACTGACCGAATAACAACGAATCAGTTTTACAGCGTTTAAATAAAACAACAGAAATAGTAAATATAATAGAGCAGAAAAGTAGAATATTTAGGACACATAATAAGAAACTCTGAAAAGTATGCTATTCTCATTTACGTTAACGATCTGCTGGAAAAGACCGGGAATCCAATCTACAGCTTTGCAGATGACAGTACGCTTATCTCTTCATTCACTTTGAACACTCGGACATCGGCTGCTCAGGCGAATATCCGCAGACAGCAGGAGGTCGTTCAACTTAACACAGACCTGGAAGAAATTCTATCTTGGGGTGACAGTAACCAAGTGGAAATTAACGCTACAAAAACCCAGACGGCAGTTTTTTTCTAAAAAAGTTAACGTTGTTGAACCCGACATAGTTTTGTCGGGGCACTCCATTCCCCTAGCATCGTCACTCAATTTGTTGGGCGTTAATTTGGGAGCAAATATGTCCTGGCATGAACATATTGCAGGTATAGCAAGGAAAGCTTCTCAAAAGTTGGGAATATTATTTCGAACCAGAAAGCTTTACACTCCACAACCACTGTTAATTCTTTACAAAGCTCAAATTCGACCAACTGTGGAATACTGCTCCCATGTTTGAAGCTCCGCTCCCAAACATACACTGCATTTGTTGGATTCTGTTCAGAGAAGGGCTGTTCGTCTGATTGGAGACCTGGAACCAGAACTGACCGGCGGCCTTGATTCGCTGGAACATCGGAGAACGGTTGGCGACTTGAGTCTAGTCTACAAGTGTATTCGAAGGATGTAGCCCGCTTAATTCCTTCCAGAGCGGTGCATGTTAGAAGTACACGTCACGCTGATACTTCACATCCGGATGAGGTTCAGCTTGTTACTCCTCGTACAACGCTTTCAAAGCAGTTTTTTTTATATGGAGAACATCATCCCTTTGGAATGGCTTACCCAGGACTGTGTTTCCCACCGAGTACAATTTACAGCGGTTCAAGAACAACGTGAATCGCTTTTACCGCAAATGTGTCGCTCCTGTAGCACTTTAGGGACTTCCCTGCAGCACGTGTGCTAGACCCATAAAAAAAAAATATATTACAGCTAATTATTCAAGGCAAAATACAGGAAAAAAGAAGTGTAAAAAGAAGGACGACTTCATGGGTTAAAAACCTAAGGCAATGGTTTGGAAAAACAACCCTCCAACTATTCCGAACACCCGTAAATAAAACCATTATAATCAATATGTTAACCAACATAAAGGCACTAGAAGAAGAAGAAGAAATGCCGTTATATAAAATTTTAGAAAATGTTCAGCTAATAATTATAAATATAATATTATTTATTTTTTTCTCTAATATTGTGGCGTGTTAGGAAAAATGCCCTCCCGTTTGGGTACAATTTTGTAACCTTTTAATAACGCCCGCACGTTGAGGCGCAGTTTTGAAACGTCTTAACTTCTTTGCTTTTAATAAATATTATATTTATTAAATAGAAGTCTTTATTTGCCCCTTAAGTATATCATAATTTCTGAGAATAGATTGAGTGGATATTAATACTGAAAGAACTAAAGAAATTAGATATAAATTAGCTCAGTTTTTTGGTAGAGAAATATGGATAAGAGATAATTTTTGTATAGTCTTTATAGTTATTTAAAATATTGGTTGTACAGATTTTGGGCACCATTCATTTTAAAAGAAAAAGAATTTAACTTCAGCTCAAAAAAATAAAAAAATACTGAAGGGGTATGTAGTTATTAAAAAATTTTTTAATATGGTACAACCGTTGCGTCCTGAAAGGTAAAACTGGTGATTCGGTGAAACGCTAGATAAAGAAAAGGGTTTATTAATGACAAAATTAAAAGTTCTAACTTCGCTACATTTTAAAATTACTACTACTAAATAAAATCCCTGAATCTAGTAGATGGTGCGATTAGATAGAGTCTTTAAATCAGGATTCTAATTAAAGCTTACCTAAACACGATGTTAAAAGTTCGTGGGATTAACTTCATGAGTTACCCGTTTTGAATAGACGATGTAAAACGCACTGTCCCGGTGAGATATTCATAACACTGATGTCTCCACCTTGGCTACCCCAGTTCCCTTTGGGCTGCTAAACATTTCTTGACTCCTAAAGGTCTGGGAATAAGCAGGATATTTCAAGGAAAAGGCATTGAACTTAAAAACTAAAACCGTTTCTGCACTACTACATCACTAATAAACGAGTACGGCAATGTGATAAACAAGCCTACTGGTCGGCTTACTGAAGGAAAAGCCCTCTCTGTCTACATGATCAAAAAGAGAGCTCACTGCGGCTCTATGATGGGAAAAAAGCCCTTACTACATCTCGGCTGGAAAAAGCCTTGAACAATGCCATCAGCACGCTTAAATATTTGTCTCCCTTCCTTAAAGTAACGTCTTTAAAATGGCTTCCTTCCCGGATACAAATCTATAGCCAATCAGACACATTCGATGCAAATTAAAGAGTCCAGTAGTCAATCCGCAATGCACACTGTAAAATTTAAATTAAACTACTCAAAATTTAAAACACTTTTTTTTAAACTACACTGCTTAATAGTTGAAATCACTGCAATAAATATAAAAATGGAGAAAAAATATAAATTATAGGGAGAAAAAACAGTGTCGTAACATGATCTTAAAATCTAGGAAAAAATGATAGTTACAATATATTCAGCTGTTAATTGTAAATATAATATTATTTATTTTTGTCTCTAACACGAGGATGGATTGAAAAGTTCACGATCTCACCAAAAAATAATTATAATGTTTTTATTATAGTACCCTCAATAAGTTCATACTTACTTTGGTTGTCACAGTGTAACATTTAGGTTGCTGTAGAATTTGTGATTTTTAGGTTAGAACGAGTATAGTGAGACCAAGTGCAGCATTTTTGGAAAAATGCAAATATTTAAACAACGTGCGCTCATCAAGTACCTGTTTAAAAAAAGATTAACACCAAAGGAGATCCACGATGATATGAAAACAACACTAGCGAAATCTGCTCCGTCATATACCACTGTGAAAAAATGTATTGCAGAATTTAAACGTGGACGAGAGAGCATCGAAGATGACTCTTGGTCCGGCAGGCTCACGACGTCTACAACTGAAGAAAACATCGACAAAGTATGTGATCTCATATTGAAAGACCATAGATTAACTATCGTTCCATAGATTTATGAGAGGTTTTGGCCATAACACACCACGTGGGCCAGACGTCTTGGTAAGTGGAAAGAAAAATAGAATTTGGGAAGGAAACTGGTAATTTATGGATATAGAAGGTTGGGACAAGATTCCCCTTCAAGAAGGGCGTGAAAGAGAATCAAGGCTCGCGTGGGCAGGGTTGCTTCCCGGAAGTAGGTCTGTCTCCCACTGGGATCATGAAGAGAGTACCTACCCGCTACGTTTACAAGGTGTACTCACGAATCATAACAAACAGACTGGAACACAAAATGGAATTATACCAACAGATAGAACAGGCTGGATTCAGATCAGGCTTCAGTATGATTGAGCACTTGCACACATTGAGAATACTAATCGAGAAGGCCACCGAATATAATATACCAATGTGGCTCACATTTGTAGATTTTCGCAAGGCTTTCGACACAATGGAAAAATGGGCGCTTATAAGAGCTCCTAGAAATGCTCGTATAGACCACAGATACAGCGAACTGATAGCCAGAATATATGAATGAGCAACACTCAAAGTTATGGTAAACCAAGAACTGACAAACAAGATCCCAGTGCACAGAGGAGTAAGGCAAGGCGATGTAATACCGCCTAAGTTATTTACAATGATCTTAGAAGATGTATTCAAAGAACTGAATTGGGACGAAAATGGCTTTCTGAAAGCTGGCGATCGGCTAAACAACCTGAGATTCGCAGATGACATTGTAATTATAGCAAACAACAAGAATGAAATGATCCAGATGATCACAGATCTCCACCACCAAGCAAGAAAAGTGGGACTTAACATAAATTTCTCCAAGACAAAGTACATGAGTAACGAAGACACCAATGATGAAAACATAGTGATTGAACATTCAACAATAGAAAAAGTAAACACGTACATCTATCTTGGCCAAATAATAACGATGGGAAAGAAAAACCAGCAGCTTGAAATAGAAAGAAGGATACGTATGGGATGGGCAGCATATGGAAAATTGAAATATGTACTGAATATGAACAATCCTTAAAGATCAAAAACCCAAATTTATAATCAATGTATCTTACCAGCTACAACGTATGGAGCCGAGTCATGGGTTTTAACTAAAAGAACAATAGAAAAACTATAAGTTCACCAACGAGCAATGGAAAGAAAGATGTTGAGTGTTACTTTTAAGGACAAGAAAACTAATAAATGGATTAGACAACAAACAAAGGTGGATGATATCACCAAACGGATAACATCTGTAAAATGGAGCTGGGCCGGCCATGTAGCGAGAGCGATGTGTAAGTGGAGTGGCAAGATCACTAGGTGGAGACCATGGGGTGAAAAGCGAAGCATAGGAAGACCCCAACAAAGATGGAGCGACGATCTGAAGAGAATCGGAGGGCTTAACTGGTATCAACAAGCATAACATAGAAAAAAATGTGGTGGGTAGAGAGCGGCTGAAGGAAGAAGAAGAAGATTAACTATCAGGGAGATAGGTATCTCGTATGAACGAACACAAAACATCATTGCAAACGAATTCGGATTTTCTAAGGTTTCCGCTAGGTGGGTCCCCAGATTGCTTTCAGTTGAACAAAAACAAATTCAACTCACGATTTCTCGCTACTATTTGGAGATGTTTGAGGCTGATCCGCAAGATTTTCTGAACAGGTTTGTGATAATGGACGAAACCTGGGTTTACAACTATATTCTAGAGTCAAAACAACATTCCAAGCAGTGGAAAAAAATCGGGTGAAACGATCACAAAGAAAGCGAAGGCAATTCTGTCGGCTGGAAATGTGATGGCGTCAATTTTTTGGGATGCTAAAGGTATTATTATGGTGGACTACCTTCCGAAAGGCGAAACAATAAACTCGACTTACTATTGCACCCTTTTGCGACGTTTTCGTCAAGAAAAAAATTAAAGAGGAACGCCCAGGATTACTGAGAAAGAAACTTTTTTTTCATCAGGACAACGCTCGCGTTCGCACGTCTGTTGAGTCTATGGCTCAAATTCGTGATTGTGGTTCCGAATTGCTGCCCCACCCGGCTTATACTCCTGATGTGGCACCTTCGGACTTTCATCTGTTTCTAAACCTAAAAAAACACCTCGGTAGCCAGAAATCTTCATCAAATGAAGAAGTCGAAGCTGCAGTTAACCAGTATTTTGAACACGTTGAGGAATCTTTTTCCAAACAGGTGTGGAAGCTTTGGAAAGCAGGTGGAAGAAGTGCGTAGAACTAGGCGGAGATTACGTCGAAAAATAAAAATATTTTTGTACGTATTTTATTTTGTTTTCTTGACTAGGCCGCTAACTTTTCAATCCATCCTCGTATCTAAAACTATAAACTGCATTACGTTGGACTGCTAGTGATGAAAGCCGGTCGAATTGTTACTAGTTGAAAAGCTTTAGTAGATTAAAAGAACAACTTATAAATAGTTTGAAATAATGAAATGAAAGTACTCAAGCCAAAAATTAAATATTTTAATCTGTATTAAACACAAATAAAATACAACGAAGAAAATAAATAAATACACCTACCTTGCCCTTATTAAAGTTTGGTCAGGGGAGGATACCCCCATTTACACTTTCCTCTTCGTTAAATACGCCACTGCTGTTAAAGACGGCGCTGGTTTTAATCAAATTATATGTTTTGCCAAAGTCTTGTGCTAGTTTTGTTAAACTATATTTAATTTCAAAATTTACCCAATAAAACTTAAGAACCGGGACGCGAAAAATAAACCATTCGCAATCTTTTCAGTTATTGCTTCGAGGCGTGCTCAAAGACCCTAATTAAGGCAAGTCATTTTAAAATCTAAAGGTGCTTATGAAAATTGTTTCCGGAATTTTCTTGCTTAATAGCTCCAGTTTAAGTGCCCATTTGGATAGCTTAAATTATCGCTTTTCTTATAGCTTAAATGATCTGAGTGATACGATAATAGTTTTGGCTCTAAGATTAAGTATTGGTACAGGATAAAATGAAATAAACTTAGCGGTAGTGATGTCCATTTATGTTTTTGTACCTTCGTGATCTAATCAATAAGCCTTACTAATTGAGAGGTTTTCTCAAGTGTCATGAAAACGAATATTTTTTCTTTTATTTTATTCGCCAAAGAGAATTCCTTGTATAAATGTTAATACCAAATTGACCATAATAAAACTAAAAATATAAACAACATACTACCTTATTTATATATATTTTATACGAATGTAATGAAAGACTGATTTTGTCAAATTTCCACTTTATTTAGTTTCACTGAAACTGTATGACCCGTTTCGCTATACTATAGCTTCGTCTGATACAAAATAATGTTTGAATATTAGTGTTGTTACATTTACATATATTACATAAAGAAAATCACCCTATTAGACCTGTAGCCTCCTACATATCGGCCCCAGCTTACAAACTCTCAAAATTTCTCATAGATATCATTAAAACGAACATTAACTTCACCCCAACTTACACAATAAAAAATTCGTTAGAATTAACGGAAAAAATTTCCAACGTCTTTCTACCAGATAATTCAAAACTAGTATCATTTGATGTCCAAAACCTTTTCCCTAGCATACCCCGGAAACCGTAAAAATCATAAAAACATTCCTAATCAAAAATAAAGTTAATATCGTTATACAACAAGACATACTAAATTTATTAAACACGAGCCTCAATCAAAATTATTGTTACTTTAATAACACGTTTTATAATAGTTCTGAGGGTCTCATAATGGGTAGTCCACTTAGCTCGCTTTTAGCAGAAATATTCATGGATAACCTAGAAAAACAAATACATCGACAAGAATTTAGCAAATCATTTTTGTATTGATACCGATATGTAGACGACATCTTTGCTTGTTTTAATGGTACAGAGCATCAACTTGACAATGTTTTTAACTATATAAACTCAATACATAAAAATATTAACTTCACTATGGAACTAGAAGTCGACAATAAAATTAATTTTCTTGACTTAACGATAACCAGACATTACAACAAACACAAATTCTCTATTTTTCACAAACCCTCACATACAGATATTACAATAAACATAAAATCAGCTCACCCCCTACAACACAAATTGGCAGTTTACCACAGTATATTGCATAGACTTGTAAGTGTCCCCTTATCTGTAGATGATTTTAATAAAGAATTAAATCTAATAAAATAAATGGCTATTAACAACGGATATTCTCCTGACACCATAGACTCAATTCTAAACAAAAAATTAAAAAATAAAGCTATTTCTTTAGTATACCCCAAGAAAGAAAACACAGAGAAACAATAAAATGTTTTAACCTATTTTCGTAACACGTCAGAGAAAATTAAAAACCACTTAAACAAATATAATATCAACATAGCTTTTAGAACAAACAATTCCTTAGGAAAATTCATTAAAACGCCAAGGGAAAACAAAATAGATCAGAAAAATCTGGAGTGTATCAGTTGAATTATGGTTCTTGTTATAAAAGTTACATAGGTCAGACAGGTCGCTCATTCGAAACTCGGATTTTAGAACAAAAAAGAAGCTATTTAAAAAACAAAAACGACTCAGCCTACAGTAATCATTTAACAGAATCAAATCATCTTTTTGACGATAAATTTAAAATTCTACACATACAAAACAAAGGCGTAAAATTAAACCTATTAGAAAATTTAGAAATAAATAGAATTAAAAATTCAGACATAATCTTAAACGAACAAAAAGATACCTGTCTGGCCCATGGTAACTCACCTTTACTCAATTTATACAATTAATATTCAGAATTGATTTCCCAGCAATATTCATTAGCATATAGTATTAATTTTATTACCTATCTACCTTAGGGTATTTGTATAAATGTAACAACACTAATATTCAAATATCATTTTGTATCAGACGAAGCTATAGTATAGCGAAACGCGTCATACAGTTTCTGTGAAACTAAATAAAGTGGAAATTTGACAAAATCAGTCTTTCATTACATTCGTTATGGATTTCCATCAAGTAACAGCCACAACAATTCAAAGTATATTTTATATCTTATTAAATATCTATTTAAATACGTTAATGCTTGGATTGACAGTGAAAAGCCGAAGAGTGGTTACTTGCAAATTATCGGGCCTTATACTAACTAGATCTGGTCATATTGAGGCGCATTTGACAGGTAACATTTCAGAGATGTAAAAAAGTTGTCATATTTAGTTATTAATTCCAAAGTTACAATGTCTTGAAAATAAGCGAACTTTCCTAAAAATTTTACTATATTGAGTAATTTTACCACCATAGAGGACAAAATGCTGCACAGGCTCTTAAAGAAATGTGTGCTGTTTACAGTCAAGGAATTTTATAGAAACTAATACCCAAGAGATGGTTCGCTCGCTTTCAGTCTAGAAATATCGCTGTCATGATATCGTCAGGAAACTAAATATCTATCACCATATAATTTTAAACTATTTGGCGAAAGCTAAATACATAAAATGAGCTGGATGTTTGAATGCCACATGACTTAAAGGAGAAAAGTTTAATTGACTGAATTTCCATCGGCGAAACATTATTAAAAGAGAACAAAATTAATCTATTTTTGAAACATATCATCACGAATAATGAAAAATGGATCACGTGAGTCAATATTGTGAAAAAAAAGGTCGTTGTGGGGAGTGATGATCCATGTTTGGTGGAATTGGAAGCGAATTCTGTATCATGAGGTGCTACAACCTGGTTAAAGAATTGACTCTGTTGTCTACTTTCAACAATTAACCCGATTACTATAAGCAATTAAGAAAATGTGAGCGGTATTACTCAAAAGAAAAGCCGTTGTCTTCCAACATGACGACATCAAATCATATATATTTTTGACGACAAGGCAAAACTAAGAAAACTTGGCTGAGTAGTTACTGCACATGCGAGAACAGCTGAATCGATTTTAGTGATATTATGCAAAAATTGTACAGGGTGAGTCAAACGATAGAGTAAAGTTCATTATCTCATTTGTTTCGGGAATGACGAAAAAAATGTTAAATACAATAGCTTAGGAAATATTAAGCTGCACAGTATAAAATTATTTTTGAGTGTACAGGGTACTTCAAAAAAATGTGACTGATTTAATATATGTTTTTGTAAATGAAACATCCTATTTTCTAATTTATTATTAAATTCTGCGTAAAATTTTATAACTTTTTTATTAATAATGTTATATACCTAAACGTAGTAGTTTTTCTAATATTTTATTTTTTTTTTTAAAATACTGTTTTCAGTTTTGTAAAAAATTGCCAGTAGCGCCATTGTTTCTGAAGGTGGAATACTCATAGATGGTACGAGCGTTCTATAGAGATGAGGAAAAGATATATGTAAAGAAATTTGAGTTAGATGCTACAGGGTGTTCAAAATAAATTTATACATTTCGACTATTTTAAATTGAAAAATCTTAAATTTTTTAAATGGCACACCTCGTATATTATTATGTTTTCTGATAGATTTTACAAAACCCTCCAACTTTTATAAAGTATGTCATATACCTATTTCTAACAGTTATTGATTTATTTTGAATTTTACAATTTTTACCCTTGTTTTTAATACACTTACGCTATTGTGAAAACATTAACATATAGTTAATAATAATTTTAACATAGTTTAACTTATCTAATGACTAATTATTATAACGTAACAAATATTCAAAAATATGCCCGTCTACTTGAATACACATGTTTAGTCGTTTTACTATATTTTGCTTCACTTTCCTTAGCATAAAGGGCGTTATTGTCCTGCACGCATCCTGTATCTAATTTCCCATATCTACTGGTGTTGTAGGAGGATTCATATAAACACGATCTTTAATGTAGCCAAGCAGCAAAAAGAAGTCTAAAGGTGTTAAGTCACATAATCGAGAGGGCTAATGAAGGAATCCATCCCTACCGATCGTTTAAAAATTCCCGAACTTCCCGGTGGTAGTGAGCAGGAGCTCCGTCTTGTTGAATCCACATTTGTTCCCTTTCAAAATTATCAACTTCCTCAAGAAGCTGGGGTAATTCGTTTTGCAAAAAATTTAGATATCTAGGCCCGTTAAGCGGTTCGCGGAAAAAATATGGACCAATAATTCAAAAATTTAATATTCCACACCATACATTAAGAAACCAGTGGTTTTGGTTTTGAACTTCCCGGACCTAAAATGGATTAACTGTTGAATAATAACGCGCGTTATGGCTGTTAACTGCTCCATTACTGTGAAAAGTAGTTTCATCAGGAGACATTATTTTGGATAAAAAATTTGAATCGGCCTCTATTGCTCCATTCATGGTGGTATAAAAGTTTACTAGTCGTTCAAAATCACGGTCTTGAAGTTCCTGGTGTAGTTCCACATGAAAGGGATGATACTTGTATTTTCTCGTGATGCGATTAGTCGTAGATTGAGATGTGTCAGATAAGTCAGCTAGTTGACGGCTGCTGATTTGGGGATTATCTTCAACATGAACTACTTTCCGTTTCATATACTCAACGCTACCACTGCCATAAAACCGTTCCATTAAGCTCTGAAAAGATTTTCTAGATGGTCTACGGCTATTAGGGTACTTCGTTCCGTAAAGCGTTACTGCCAAAAGACAATTTTTTTCCGCCTCGCCCAGTATGTATATTAAAAACAAGGGTAAAAATTGAAAAATTCAAAATAAATCGAAAACTATTAGAAATAGGTATATGACATACTTAATAAAAGTTATAATAATAATATATAGGGTGTGCCGTTTAAAAAATCTGAGATTTTTCAATTTAAAATAGTTGAAATGTATAAATTTATTTTGAACACCCTGTAGCATTTAACTCAAATTTCTTTACATATATATTTTTTTTCATCTCTATAGAACGCTCGTACCAATTATGAGTATTCCATCTTCAAAAACAGTGGCGCTAGTGGCAATTTTTTACAAAACTGAAAACTAGTATTGTTTTAAAAAATTGAAATATTAGAAAAACTACTCTGTTTAGGTATATAAGGTTATTAATAAAAAAGTTATAACATTTTACGCAGAATTTAAAAATAAATTAGAAAATAGGATGTTCCATTTACAAAAACATATATTATATCGGCCACACATTTTTGAAGTACCCTGTATACACAAAAATAATTTTAGACTATGAACCTTAACATTCACTAAAACTATGGTATTTAACATTTTTTCGTGATTTCCGAGACAATGAACTTTAATCTATCGTTGACTCACCCTGTACAGAATCCAACCAGCAGAAAGTTTTGAACAGCCTTTGGAGGCCTGAATCGCATGGTATATTTCATGCAAGTTTATGTGTGCTATTTCTCTTACATCTTCAGATTTCTACGTTCATGCTTTCACTTTACACACCAGTTATAAACAGGATAATTTGATTCTGCTTTCTTCCAAGTTACTAAGCGATATCGGTCAATATATTGCTGTTGAGTTCACTTACCAATTGGACAAAATTATCCTTTGACATTGCTTACGAGAAAACTTCATTTTTTCGCAACACTAACTTGTTTAAAGCAATTCACAAATGAAACTAATTGGATTGTTTTTGATGTGTTAGTGTTGTTGAACCTAAATAATTTTAAGCTTTACGAAAACTATACTCTCAATTTTCAGTTACACTATCTAGTACTGCTTTCTAAAAACTTTCTCAGCATCCCAAGTAATTTTCGCATTTTATTAGTTGCTCGATACATTAATTTGAATGAAGAATCGAAACCTTCACGTCTTAGGTCATATAAAAAATTGTTCTTGGTATTGGACAGTGCTAAATTGGAGCCACTTTCTGACATTTCACCTAGGAATCCACAAAGTATTTTTCGGGATTTCTACTCCTCGAGATTAGAACTGTGAACGATTGCTTCAATCATTCGACTTTAATAGGATCTAATCTCAACAAGCATGATTTTCTAATAACACTGCGTTACAAATTTAAAAAAAAATTAAGTACACTTTTAAATTTTTCCTGTTTATTTATTCATACACACCACTTATTAAGAATACATAAGTACTTTTTGTCTATCACGTACTGTTTTTTAGATACGATAGTTAATAATTTTAAGTAAAATAATTAAGGAGTAAAGTACAGTGTACACGTAGCTTCAATAAATTTTCCAATAATTCGAATAAAGCTGCTAAAAAAACTTATCATTAATACATTTCGACACAACTAAATATAAAATATATGGTAAAAAGTTTATATTGTACATTAAAAGTTAAAAATATTTAACTTTTTCTCTTATGTTGGGAAATATCTTCTCGTTTTAAAAGCCAGCAGTAATCTCCCAACATACCTACGTCCCAACGACCTTGAAACCGTTCCTCAAGCCTTTTCACATCCATCCACGATAGTTAATAATTTTAAGTAAAATAATTAAGGAGTAAAGTACAGTGTACACGTAGCTTCAATAAATTTTCCAATAATTCGAATAAAGCTGCTAAAAAAACTTATCATTAATACATTTCGACACAACAAAATATAAAATATATGGTAAAAAGTTTATATTGTACATTAAAAGTTAAAAATATTTAACTTTTTCTCTTATGTTGGGAAATATCTTCTCGTTTTAAAAGCCAGCAGTAATCTCCCAACATACCTACGTCCCAACGACCTTGAAACCGTTCCTCAAGCCTTTTCACATCCTGATGAAATCGTTCCCCTGATTCATCCTCACTGCTCCAAGATTTGATGGAAAAAAAGGGAAATGGGAATGGAGGAAATGAATTTTTAATGACATTCGGCAACCCATCTTTTTGTATGCTCTTAACAAATCGTTCATTAAGAGTTCTGCATTCTCGGCTCTATGATTTCCTAAAAAACCTTTTATCACGGCTTTTAATGATGTCCATGCGCACAGTTCTTCGTCATTTAGTGTTTGATCAAATTTGTTGTTTTTCATTAATAGGCGTATTTGTGGACCAATAAAAATACCTGCTTTCAACTTTGCGTCTCTTAATCTTGGACAAATAGATTTTAAATATAAAAATCCTTCGCCATTTTTATCCATCGCTTTCACAAAATTCTTCATTAAGCCCAGTTTTATGTGTAGAGGAGGTAAAATGACGTCTTCGGGGTTGATTAAATTACATTTGACTTCCCACACACAAATTCCGTTCGTTTTGGCCAGTCTTTGATCAAATAGTGCTTATCAATAGCTCTACTGTCCCACATGCAAAGAAAGCAGCAGTACTTAGTAAATCCACCTTGTAAACCAAGTAACATAGCTATTACTTTGAGGTCAGCGCACACTTTCCACTTAAAATTTTTGTATTTAATTAAATCCAATATTGATTTCATATTTTCGTATGTCTCTTTTAAAACAGTTGAATAAGCCACTGGTATTGACGGATATTTATTACCATTATGAAGTAAAACTGCCTTCAGACTTGTTTTCGAACCATCAATAAAAAGACGCCATTCATTTGTATCATAGGGAATTTCTAACTCACCCATCAGAGATACAATGCCATTTCTTTACTTCGTTTTCATTGTACAGATATTTTTGTATCTGGTGCCAACAAGTGCCATTCCTTTAGTCTTGATCCAAGTAATTCGGCTTGTCTAACAGACAAATTCAAGTCCCGTATCAAATCATTTAATTCCCGTTGTTGAATTAAATGCGGTTGGCATAGATCACTTGAAGAGGGTAAAAAGTCTGGATCTTGGTTGTCAACTTCCATGTCTTGTCCATCGTTATTTTCATCGCTTGGTATATCTAACTCTTCAGTTTGACTTTTCTTAGGAGACAAAGGAGGAGTCATGTCTTCACTGTATGGTATTGGTTTTGATACAGAATTCACAGAAGGGTACCTGATATTATGCTTAATTTTCTTTGAAAATCTTCGTACGTCAGTCATGCAGAAGTAGCAATCGTTAAAATGATTACTAGGTTCGCGCCACACAGTCGGTACTGCAAATGGCATAGATGTTTTGTTTCAGTTCAACCACGACAGGAGCGTAGCATAACATGATACACAAAACAGTTGCGGAATCCAGGGTTTATCTTGATGTACAGTACGTCCAAAATATAGAAAATACGCAGTACATACTTTTTCAGATATTTTTTTTCCTTGAGACTTGACAATGTACTGTCCACACACGTAACAAAACTTGTTTGGTGAAGTTTTGCACTGACGGCGACTGCTTTTTTCAGTATTCATCTTTAAAACTGTATTATTACACTCTTAATCAGGTAATCTCAAAGAAACTAACAAGAAATGTACATATCCTCTCAACAGATTATCTAGCGATTACATTTATTAATATGAACAATATGAGGGTAGGTTAAGAAAAGGTTATCTGTGTGTATCTTAAAAACAAGACGTGACAGAAATAAAAGACATCCACTGCTTACATACTATAACTAATAGAAAACTATAATAGCAATCAGTTTTTCGGGTACCAAAATCATGTCACGCAGTGTAATTGAATCGGTGAGTTCGACAACCGTACATGTCCGAAAATGTCATTTTGAGAAATTTAAGAAAAACTGATAATCTTTTAAATTACTTATTTCTCAGGTTTGGCATACACAGAGAAGTTTTAGATCTGGTGATCTGGGATTTATATCTAGTAATAGTTTTTCTATAAACGAAACGGTCTAATAGTTATAGCTAAAAGAAGTTAGTAGACAAGTACGGTTTTCGAAATCAGTATCGTAAAAAAAAAATAAAACAGGTGAAAAATGATTACATTTTTAATAGTTCTAAAAGAATAACAAATAAATACTGATTTAAACATTTTAATCGTCATTTTCTGCCGTTGTCGTATTACAGGATGTTATATGGTAGAAAAATTCTAACATTTCACCAGTCATATATTGCATAATTTTTTTAATATCCTCGACTTTTTTCTCATTAATAGGTAGAGGATCTTTATAAGCGCCAGCAGTCGGTAGAGAAGGACTTTCCTTATGTTGCTTTAATAACTTAAATGTGTAGGAGAGAAAACCGTTTATGTAATTCCACGTTGTCACATAACCTGGAGTTGAACTGTCATAAAGAAATTGCCTATAGTTTGACACAGCAAAATTTTCTTTTCTAGTATTATCACCACTGACTAAAATAGAACACGTTTTTTTATAATCAGTCGGCCACCACTTTTTAAAATCAATAATATCGTTATGTCGAATTAACTTTACAGTAAATGGCTGTTTTTTCCTTGAAGATAGTATTATTTCTTGATATTCTTCTGGAATATAAATTCGATCGTGTTTTTTAATCACCCTCTTGACACAACCAAAATCCCTGTCGCAGGGCAAAAATGAATGCCCTCTTGTTGGAAAGTAATGGTATATTTTGTTAAATCTCTTGGTCGCCTGCAATGCTAGCAAAAAGCGAACCATGGTCTGGTTACGATTCTGTCCCGCACATCCATCAGAAAATAAGTGTAACTCAGTGATTTCAGATGGTATGTGGTTCAATATATAATCATAAAGAAATGTGCATACTTCATTAGATCCTTTTAGAGCTTCACCCTCGTGGTAGCTATAAAAATGACCAGTGTTGTCTTTAAGATTATGAATCTGAAATGCATATACCCAAAGTTGCCTCAGATAAAAAATTTCTTGAACCGGGATATGTGGGAGGGGCATATTCTGCATATAGTCAAAAGCCCATTACTTCTGGTCGTTCCTTACACAGAGATTGCACTTCTTTTAGTTTCGTGTAAAACTTTTTTGCGCGCCTTTTATGAACTATGAGTTCCGCTGCAACCACTCTCTTTGCATTATCATTAAGATTAACATCTTTAAGTTTAGCTCCAAGGCTTTCACATACCGAGCAGACATCAACCTGTGGTCTTCCAAACCTAAGATTGTAGTTTTCATTATAATATTTTAGATAGAATTCGTATTTAACCAAATTTTCTAGCTGTGGATTTTTATCTATAAACAGATTGTACATTTTCTTCACATTTAAAGATGCATCCAAATAATGAATGGTTTTTGAGGAGTAATGGGAAACTTTAACCGGGAATGACTCAATGTGTTCTTTTATTTTCACAATCCATTCTTCGCATATTGCACGAGGTCTGTTGTTGTGCCGGCCTCTTAAATCCTTTGGTGATTTTGTAGCTAGAAGTAAGGTTTAAACGCTGAACTTGCCAATGAGATATGGCATGAAGACTGATAAATGCCTGTTTACATACGGAAATTCGATTTGATTGTTTCATAACAAAGTACAAAAAATTTGATTTTCTTTGTTGTTTAGGTTTTACGCCTCTTATCCGATGTCTTTCAATAGGCTTTGCTTCAATAAGTCCCTGCAAATACGTATCTTGTTCATTTTTTGGCTTACCGTCGTATAATTTTGATATTATTTCTGTTTTCTCTTCATCAGTAAACTGCTGCATGCACTTTTTTTTACACCTTAAAAATGTAGTCATTAGTTAAAATTAATTAATTAAAAAAAAAATGTAAACTTACATGCATGTAGGTCCGACAGTTTTCGCTTCAATATGTTTTCCGTTTTTACCAACATATTCCTGACCGTGCAAACGTGCTATTTTTCTTTGGTTATGTTTCCAACTAACAATATTCCTTTTTCTTTTTTTGTTGCCATTGCTAGTAACCACATCTTCTCTGTCACAGGATGACATATTTTATTTAAACAAATTTAAAAACACACGATAATTAAGCTATTTTAATTAATAAAACCCACACGAAGTCAACTCTTTCTTTGTAAACAAATAACTGCAGATATTTTAGTAGCTGAGATGAAAAACCGTACAAGTCACGGACATGTACGGTTTTTCCAGTCATCACCGAACGGCAGCCTACTGTAGAGCGTTAACGTTTAAGTATATCGTACGGTTTTTATGCTCAGTTGATAGGGGGATATATTTAAAACAAAATGGCTATCTCATTTTAAAATGTCAAATTTTGGACTCGTACGGTTGTCGAACTCACCGATTCAATTTTCAGATATAATATAATATTGTTTAAATTAAAATCAAATTAGCTCTTAGACTTCTTCGCCTAACTGATGAGACCCGGAAAGGTCGAAAGCATCCAAAATCCACCTAATAATTAATACCAGAACGGGTTCGATCACTTCGTTCCTTTGGTATCGTTGGGTTAAGGTGAAACCCGAATCCCAGTTTACTAGCTGTGGGTTCATGACAAAAGCAAAAGAACTTTTGGGATTTCGCAAATCTCCACAAGCTTCGTGGCGCGTCTGACCCTTTTGTTCAAAAGCAAAAGTCAATGAATCCAAAACCCAGTAAAGGTAATCTTTGGTTTCAAAAACCTGTTTTGTTTGGTGCTTGTTTCGACTTCGGTTCGTCTTCTTCAGTCAGGGAAAGTACCCTGAGACAAGTTGGAATTTCTCTGTAAGAGGTAAAATCTACAGAATGTTCAAAAGATTGAGTTTGATCAAAAGTCTTGCGACAAAAGATCGTCAATCAAAGAATTTGTAGAATGCTGAGAATGCCAGAACTGGTACAACCTTTGTTCCTTTGGCAAATTTGATTGACGATCTTTTGTCGCAAGACTTTTGATCAAACTCAATCTTTTGAACATTCTGTAGATTTTACCTCTTACAGAGAAATTCCAACTTGTCTCAGGGTACTTTCCCTGACTGAAGAAGACGAACCGAAGTCGAAACAAGCACCAAACAAAACAGGTTTTTGAAACCAAAGATTACCTTTACTGGGTTTTGGATTCATTGACTTTTGCTTTTGAACAAAAGGGTCAGACGCGCCACGAAGTTTGTGGAGATTTGCGAAATCCCAAAAGTTCTTTTGCTTTTGTCATGAACCCACAGCTAGTAAACTGGGATTCGGGTTTCACCTTAACCCAACGATACCAAAGGAACGAAGTGATCGAACCCGTTCTGGTATTAATTATTAGGTGGATTTTGGATGCTTTCGACCTTTCCGGGTCTCATCAGTTAGGCGAAGAAGCCTAAGAGCTAATTTGATTTTAATTTAAATCTTGTTGGTTCAAGAAGTAGTTTGCAAATGAGGAGAGCGAAGTTTGCTCAAATTTGCCAAAGGAACAAAGGTTGTACCAGTTCTGGCATTCTCAGCATTCTACAAATTCTTTGATTGACAGACGCGTTGAATTTAGCGAGGTCATGATGGAACAAATCAATAATGATCTTAATCTAATTCATAATATTGTTTTCTCTGAAACGACCATTTTGTTTTAACGGAAAAGTTAACAGGCATAACGGCAGGTATTGGTCTATTGAAAATTCCCACTGAACAATCGACAGTCATTCTCAAAGACCACGAAAGATAAACGTGTGGGCAGGGATTTGTAAAAGTCGTATCATTGGTTTCTTTTTTATCGATGGAAATCTTACAGGACAGCGGTATTTACAGTTACTCCAAGAGCAAGTTATTCCAAATTGTGCAGGTCTTTTTCCCGATGAAAATAATTTGGATACCACTAACAGAAATCTGTGGTATCAACAGGACGGAGTACCTCACTATGAAATCAATGTTCGTAGATAGTTGGATGCGATTTTTCCTAATCGATGGATAGGCAGAAGAGGTGCTGTAGAATGGCCTGTAAAGAGTCCTGACCCTACACCACTCGATTTTTTCTATGGAGTTGTTTGAAAACCAAAGTTTACCAAAGTCGACCTGAAGCTGTAGAAGATTTACAACAAAGAATTCAATATGACGTAGCACAGATCACCCTGCATTCTCTGCAAAACTCTGTTCAGGCTGTTTATGACAGATTGGGTCATTGCCTCGCTGTTCACGGTAAACATTTTGAGCAATTGTTACCTTAAAAATAAACCTAGAGTATTTATTAATAGTTTTTTTTGTCTTTTTAGTGTTCCGTACGGAACACTTATAAGATCACTTCGGTGTCTGTCTGTCTGTCTGTCTGTCTGTCTGTCTGTCTGTCTGTCACACCCGATTTTCTCGGAAACTGTTTGACATAGAAAGGTGAAATTTGGTAATAATATAGGAATTGATGGCCTCATCAGAGCCATGTAGTTTTGAGAATTAAATTTTGACTTAAGGGGTTAGTTTTGGGGGGTGAAGTCGGAAGTGAAAAAAAAATTTTTTTACTAGGCCATCGAGTGTGGTGTCAAATGAAAGCTTGTGAAAACACGAGTAAAAAATATATATATAATATTATACTTGCGCGCACTTTTCTTTGTGTTATTTTTAAAAATTCGCGAAAAATCGCTGTCCCGGGCCTTATCTCGAAAAGTACTTATCAAAAAATTTCGAAAAAATTCTAGAATATTCTCCACGGGGTGTAGATTGAACGAAAATTATCACGAGCGCATTACCTTTAATAATTTATATGGTATATAAAAAAAAACAAAAATTTCAAGGTCATCAGATTTCAGTAAAGATTGGACACAAACTTTGTTGAAAACTCATTTGGGGTGTGTTTTGTGAAGTCACTGATCATTTTATACCACCGTAACATAAATTTTGACTTAAGAGGTTCGTTTTGAGGGGCGAAATCGGAAGTGAAAAAAAATTTTTTTTACTAGGTCATCGAGTGTGATGTCAAATGAAAGCTTGTGAAAACACGAGTAAAATATATATATATATATATATATATATATATATATATATATATATATATATATATATGTATATATATATGTATGTATATATATATATATATATATATATATATATATATATATATATATATATATATATATATATATAATGTAATACTTGCGCACACTTTTCTTCGTATTACTTTTAAAAAATCGCTGTCCCCTACCTTATCTCGAAAAATACTGATCAAAAAATTTTGAAAAAATTCTGGAATATTCTCCACGGGGTATAGATTGAACGAAAATTATCACGAGTGCATCTTTAATAATTTATTTGGTGTATAAAAAAAAACAAAATTTCAAGGTCACCAGTTTTCAGTAAAGATTGGAAACAAACTTTGTTGAAAATTCATTTGGGGTGTGTTTTGTGAAGTCACTGATCACTTTATACCACCCTAACAAAAATTTTTATTTTAAAAACAATCAACGTACGGAACACTAATTGTGCAAGTTCAACTGGCACTTGACCGGTTTTTTTTTTATTTTAAATTTCAAATTACAATAATTCCAAAACAGTTCAATTTAGTCATATGGTATGTTAGACAAATAGTATCTAGAATTTTTAGTAGGACTCAAAAATAAAATAATATACCAGGCTTTAAAAAAAATCAAGATGACGTAATTTCTTCGAACTGACAGTTCAAAACATTTTATTGTCAACGTCAGCATGTGCGCCGTATAACACCCTGTAACTTTTATTTAAACATTTTTTTGATACACTGATTAATAAATGCTGTGGAATCATTATTCTATACATTTGAGGAACCCTGTATATTTTTTGTACTTTTCGTGAACACCTTTAGAAAGCTATTTAACTAGATTAGTGATCCTTTATGTCATTGTAATAAAGGAAAACACATAAATTTTTAAATCAGGTTATGGCGTGCATGACATTTAATACACAACCTTGGGCTTAGATTTTTTTTTACTCTAACATGATGTATAAAATATTGAGTCTTTTAAAGTCAAAACTGATACAATTGTTTTGTATATTTTGAAAGAATTTTATTAAACAAATATGTGCCATTAGGAAGGTTTATTTCGAAGAGCTTTTTAACGATGATAGACCAAACCAACCACTGTTCACAGCTGATGAAATAAATGAAACTGTGCCTCCTATTACCAATAACGAAATGATTCATGTAATACGGGCACAGAAGAACAATAAAGCTACTGGCCCAGATAATATTCACGTCGAACTAATCAAAATCTTTGCAGAACAAGAGGGAGCAGGTCTTGATATTTTAATATCGTTAACACCATTTATAATTCGGGCCAGATACCATCTGATTGGCTGGAATCCACGTTTATTACCGTTTCAAAAAAGCCTAATCTTTTCATTGTGACGAGTACCGTACAATCAGTCTTATATTGCACGTACTAACGATCTTTCTCCGGATAATTCATACATGTATACATAGAAAATGTTCGCATGTTTTATTGACTATCGTAAGGCCTTTGATTGTGTTAAACACGCTAAAATGATAGAGATCCTATGGGCCTTGGGTGTCAACCAACATCATATCCGGTTTGTATTAGTATCACACATTTGATTTGACAAAAGCTTTCGATTGTGTTGATCATGTGATCTTGCTGTTAAAGCTGGATATTTATGGGTTCAGGGGGTTAGCTTGTGATTGGTTTCGGTCGTATTTGTTGGGCCGAGTCCAGGGAGTGACTTTTAAGGGTCAGTGCTTGGAGGGGGTTGGGGTCACTGTGGGGGTCACTGTGGGTGTGGCAAGACTTTTGATCAAACTCAATCTTTTGAACATTCTGTAATATTGTTTAATCTAAAAATAATCACTTAATTAATTCTCCATTTCATTTTGAACAATGTCACTTAACTTTTTAGTTAGTTATTATTCATAACGGCTTCCCAAGAATTTTATTCTGGCTGTGGAGTTCTTTTATTAGTATATATTTTAGCTGGCGTACATCTGAATATTTCATTCTTTGTTTCAGTCCAGAGAAAAATGTAATAACGTAGTGAGAAACTGTATTACATAATACAATGAAAAATGAAAGCATAAATTCAGAGCAATTTCGAAAGTAAGACAAATTTAATTAAAAATGGTTTAAAGACATTATTTCTTTAATTCCCCTATTTATGTGTTTTGGCAATTAATTAAATATTATTTTAATTAATTTACTTAAATAATGAACTTGAACACTTAAAACAAGATAATGTATGACAATACGCCTACTGACACATCAGCTATTACAATGACAAAAGTGTTCGAGTTGGAATTTGAATGATATTTCCCAGATTTAGTGCTAAGTCACTTTGTTTGTTTTCTAATTACAGAAATTGGCTGGGGGCAGGAGAAAGTTTTGTTGCAAAAAGAGGTTATCTGTGATGTAAATGGATGTTATACACAGTTCAAAACACTAGCTCAACTTAAATTTGAAAACTCATCCAGGTACAGCGAAAAGAAGCAATTGCAGACAATGGGAGTACTCTGGATGCGTTTTAAAATTACAAAAACGTGTTTTTCCGGTAAGATGACAGTTTGGGATGATCTAGATCACAAAGTCATGATAAGTTTGCAGAGGTGAGGCGCGAGAGCATACACCGGTGATGGCGACTGCGTTTCGAATTTTTATTTAAAGGTTTCTGTCGCTTTTGACCTATCTAGTACTATTTTAGCCATTTCTACAATAATTTTCGGTGAAATTTTATTTCGGTAGTTTTTAGATCTAGCGGAAATCACACACAAAATGTTATCAAAATCAGGAACGTTGACGAATATGTTTAAAAATTAGTAGTTAGGCAGTATTAAGGATAAAAATAAGCATGAAATTTCCACTTAGTAGTGTTTATTTGTTGGGTTAGTAGAACTTTTATTAAACATTTTTTATAACATTTGCTTTATAGGGTTAAAACTAAAGCTTGTTCAATTGGGAAAATTTGTGGTTTGCGATGTTTAACATTAATAAAGATATAGAGAAGAGAACTGCAATTAAAATTTTTCTTCAAAACGAGATTTCTCGTATTGGTACATTAAAAATGTTACGACGATGAATGTTTAATAAAAGCAATGGTGTTTAAGCAGTGCAACTCCATTAAACAGAGTAGGGAAGCAGTTCAAGACGAACCGTGTTCTGAAAGTCCATACATCTCAAACACAAAGGAAAACCCTAACAAATTCAAGGATTACATTCAGTAGTTACCATGTACGTATTAATGACTTTGACAGTTTTACTGATAGTGCAGTAAAAAAATCATTTGAATTTCATCGTCTTTGGAGTATCACCAGGAGTATTGTCCTGAGTTTTGGACCTCGAAAAACTTGTACTCTTTTGTTTATAAGCAATTGAAGTTTTCAAAACGCGTTTTTCTAGCGTAAAATGCGAATAACTCCTGTTATATAAGTCGGGGGGTCGCAACAACAAAAGACAAACAAACTCTTCGTAATGAAATTTTCAACAAATCCACCTTAGTTTTAAATTGCTCAAATGTGTACATAACCTACAAAATAGAACAAACCGACAAAAAAAAAAAACTGGTTTTTTTTTTCATTTTATTGTACAGGTCGACTAAGTGAACCGATCGGCTTAAAACGTTCATAAAATATGCCTTTTGTTACAGCAAAAATCCTTTGAAGTTTTGATTCAAAAATATTGAACCCAGTGGGCACAATTGAATTTGTTATTTAAAATTTGTATTCCCCGCCATTTTATGCCATTTGGTCCAAGATGGGCTTTCTTTTTTCAAAATTGAGGTCTTGACGCCAGCTTTCCGATGCCATTAAAAAAATTTTAACCTTTTTTTACATTTGTTTATTAATCAAATAACAACAAATGCGTTTTTTCGGTCATTTAAAAAAATAATTGAAAAATTGTTATCACATCTGGTAGAGAATAGCGAGACGTTAATTTTCTTTCTTAAATTTCATTTTCGCTAACAATTTTTTTTTTCAAAATGTCATTTGATTAATAAACAAATGTAAAAAAGGGTTGAAATCTCTCCAAAAAAAAATTAATAGCATCGGAAAGCTACCGTAAAGACCTAAATTTTGAAAAAAAAAAGATCCATTTTGGAACAAGTCGTGGGCAATTCAAGTTTTAAATAATAAATTCAATTGTGTCCACTAGGTTCAATATTTTTGTACCAAAATTTCAGGGTATTTTTCCTATAAAGGGCATATTTTATGAAAGTTTCAAACCAATGGGTTCACTTAGTCGACCTGTATAATAAAAATGAAAAAAAAAAACAGAATTTTGTCGATTTTTTTAAATTTTTTAGGTTATATACACATTTGAGCGATTTAAGACCAACGAGGATTTGTTGGAAATTTCATTACGAATAGTTTAGATTTTTGTTTGTCTGAATTCGACTGATATAACCGAAGTTATTCACATTTTAAGCTCAAAAAAACGCATTTTGAAAACTTGAATTGTTTATAAATAAAAGAGCACAAGTTTTTCGAGGTCCAAAACTTAGGACAATACTCCTGGTGATTATTCAGAGAGGATGAGATCATAATATTGCTGTATGTAAACTATGCCTATCCCATCATTATTTTGACCTTTTTTTACTCTACTATGAATGGATTAATACTATTGATTATTGGCATGCACTGTAATCATATTTCAAAAGAACTGAATTTTCTTAACTAGCGTCAGAGTGTTACGGTTTCTAAAGAGATGTTTTTTAGATCATTCTTCTACGAAATGCATAATTACTAGTGGTGACACATGAATTTATTCTCATGATATAGACACCGCACAACAATCAAGTAAATGTCGTCGAAACCGAAAAAATTACGTTAAAGTGTTTTTGGTTTCCTTGCTAACGGAAAATGTTGTATTCTTGAAAAAATCACGTTTCGAAATTTTTGCTTTTCTTCACTTTTAGAGTTCCTAGATCACGAAACACATAATCACTTATGTCCGGAGATCTGTGGGTCTGTTGTCAAGATAATTCTCGAAGGAAAAGAGATATCAGTTTCAAACTTGGTACATAGATAACATCAAACAAGGAGATAAAGCCTGTAGTTTTTAAACGATATTACTTCAGGCCAAGGGGGAATGGGGTGGAATTCGATCAATATTAAAAGATTTTAACAGTAATATGGACGTTTTTGCGGTTTTCTTGTAGAATAATAAACAAATTTTATGCATGAATATTTATAGTGAAATTTATAAGGGGCGGCGAAAGGGGTGGGGGAGTGCTTCCTGTATATCGTGTTATATTTCCTTTTCTGGGTTTCGAAAGTCTGAGAATCAAAGAATTGGGTTATATTTTAATTGCTTTCAAATTATATTATTATTATTTATATGTTTTTTGGTTGATGTCCTGGACAAATTATGGTATATATTTATAGTAAAATATATAAGAAGCTAAAGAGTGGGGTAGGGGCTAATAGGGTTGCTTCCTGTATATGGCGTTAGAGGCCTTCTTCGATTATGTTGAGTCGAGTGCGAAAATTTAGTTATTTTTTATTACTTTTAATTTTAATGGAAGAAGGGGGGGGGAAGATATAGTGGTCAAATATTGTTTGCTTTTATTAGTATTGTGGGAACTTATTTAGGTTTTTGGTTATGATAATGAACAAACTTTAAACATTATTTGTTATTTTTATTAGATATCAATGTAAGAGATAAGGAAGGGAGTAAGAAGATTGAATTTGTATTTAGTGTGCTATAAGTATTATTCAGAGTTCTTTGAGTCAAGGAAACGAAACACTATATTATTTTTTTGCGATTTGCAATATTAGCAAGGCTAGAGGATGAAAGCGGTGGGAATCCTTAAATATCGTATAATTTCAATACTATTATTAAGAATTTTGCCTGGTTTTTGGTTACGATATTTAAAAAAAATTTGGATAATCATTCATAGAAAAAGATTCATAAGGTGAAAGGAATGGTTTAGGATTAGAAGGGTAATTGGGGTTTCGAAAATTCTTTTTTTGTTATAAATGGAAAGATCATATATAAGTTTTTTAACAAAACTATTCTTTTTTTTTTCGTTATAATTAAACAGTTATATCAAATTAAAAATAAATTTTTAAACTTATTACCGACTAGCCGGGCCCGCGGCTCCGCTCGCGTGGACTTGATTCACTACTATCGTCACTGCTTATTCCTTATGTTACCCAACGTAATAAAATATCTCCCATTATTTCTCCTTATCTCCCAATATTTCTCCTTATTTCCCATTATCTCTACATAATTTCCATTATCTAGGCTTATCTCTGCTCATCTCCCATTATTTCTCCTTATCTCCCATTATTTCTCCTTACCTCCCATTATCTCACCTTATTTCTCATTAGCTAGGCTTATCTCCCATTATTTCTTCTTATCTCCCATTATTTCTCCTTATCTCCCATTATCTCACCATAACTCCCATTATCTAGACTTATCTCTGCTTATATCCCATTATCTCTCCTTATCTCCCTTTATTTATACTTATCTCCCATTATCTCACCTTATCTCCCATTATCGAGACGTTGCATTTTATATATATTGTATTCTTTGCTACATGATATTGTTCCATATTTAATGCTTTAGGGAGTGTATTGCAAGAGAACGCGCTAGCGGCAAATTTGTCTCCGACTTGATTCACTATTATCGTCACTGCTTATTCCTTATGTCACCTAATAAAATATATCCTATAACCTGGCCAGAGAACATACGTATGTTTAAAAAAAAAGCACGTACATCGGATAAGTGGTTCTCCAGTGATAAGCACACTAACGGACGGAGAGAGAGACATTGCATTTTATATATATTATAGATATTCTCTGCTACATAATATTGTTCCATATTTAATGGTTTGAACTGTGTATTGCAAGAAAACGCGCTAGCGGCAAACTTTGTCCGACTTCATTTACTATTATTGTCACTGCTCATTCCTTATGCTACCTATCGTAATAAAATATAGCCTATAACCTGGCCGGAGAACATATGTATGTTTTTAAAAAAAAAAGTACGAAAATCGGATAAGTGGTTCTCCAGTGATAAGCGCACTAACGGACAGACAGACAGACAGAGATACGTTGCATTTTATATATATTATAGATGTAATAAAATATATACCTATAACCTGGTCAGAGAACATATGTATGAATTTAAAAAATCACGTTCTCGAGGGATAAGCGCATTAACGGACAGACAGACAAACATTGCATTTTATATATATTATAGATATAGATTATTATTATTATTATATAACCTGGACAAAGAATATATATATGAATTTAAAAAAAGACAGGTAAATGGGATAAGTGGTTCCCGCGTGATAAACGCACTAATGGACAGACAGACCGACAGAGAGACATTGCATTTTATATATTATAGATTATACATTACAGATATTCTTTGCTACATAATATTGTTCCATATTTAATGGTTTAGGCTGTGTATTGCAAAGGCACGCGCTAGCGGCAAACTTATTTCCGACATCATTCACTATTTTACGTCACTGCTCATTCCTTATGCTACCTATCGTAATAAAATATAGCCTATAACCTGGCCAGAGAACATATGTATGTTTTAAAAAAAAAGTACGTAAATCGGATAAGTGGTTCTTCAGTGATAGGCGCACTAACGGACAGACAGACAGACAGACAGACAGACAGACAGACAGACAGACATACAGACAGACAGACAGACAGACAGATAGACGTTGCATTTCATATATATTATAGATGACGCGTCGAGAAAACCCTAGCGCGCGTGTGATGTCACAAAGTTTATTTTTCCCCAACATCACCAACAGCTGATACTACTACTGTTTTAGTTTGCAATCCATAGACATAGAGGATGAATTGAGCGTTCCCTATCCCCCTGTGAATTAAATACGGACGCAAGAGTATAAGAGACACAAAGCGAATGTGCAGCCAGTAGCTGTCTTGCCGGAGCGAAAAATATTAATTGTTTTCATTATTATTAAAATTGATCACCTAGATTCTACTTATAAATAAAAAAATTAATTATTTTTTTTTATAAAAAAAAGAATCTATGAGACTCGAACCCAAGTCAGCAAGATTCGAGCACTTTGCCGCTGAGCTAAGGTGTTTTTGAAAATAATATTTCTAAGAGTTCTATTTAAACTAAAATCGGGTGGGGAGTTTTCTTGCCTTGAATAGTCGCTTTGCCTCTTTCTAGAGAGTAGTCAGTTTTATAAGGTTAATGCTCAGCCCATTTTCTATGTCTATGACTTTAACATAAGGATGTCACAAATATAGACGTGGCGCTTTCGTAGTCACGTGATTTTTCAAAAAATTTTACAAATTTTAATTCACTTATAATTAATTGTAAAAAAAATTAAGAAGTTTTTCGCATCGATTATCAATATTATTTATGATAAAGTCTTAAAATAAAATAAAAGAATCGATAATTATTTTTTATTCAAAAACCCAAATGCGCATATATTATACTCGTAATATATTTCTATTTTAGTGTTCTTGCCTTTTCATTATTCTCAATTTTAACAGAAATAATATGTAGAAGGGATTGAGATCTGGTTAAAGAGTAACCTAAAAAATGTTAAGTTGATTCTAGAAAAAGTTTTTTAGAAATACAAACAGTGAGATTGTCTGAAATTTTACCCCTGACAAAATTGTTTGTTTTTGTTTTTACGTCCCTTGCTAAAAGTTAAGATTTACTCCCTGATATTTTCCTCGTCTTTACCTTTCAGTGTTCTTACATCGCGAAAAATACATATTTCTATTTCTATCGGCCTGTCTATTCGACTATCAGGCTATCGGTCGGTTGGTCTGTTGACCTAATATTCGAACGAAATAATGTAATATTTCAAATAGGAATGAAACCTTTTAGACTAAAAGGACGACCCGAAATTTTGAGTTGAAGGGTACAGGGGAAAAACGATATATGTCCATGGGAGTAAATTTTTTCAGGAGAGCAAAAATAAGGTTTACGGACTCGGTACGTTCCCCATATGATTAAATTTTTGAATTTTGTTTATAGCAAAAGGTGCAAAATTTTATTAAATAAAATTTTAGTTTGGATCTCTTAAATAAAATTTACAAATTGCTTAAAAAAAAATGGCGAAAATTTTGAAAATGCGCAAACATGTTCCTAAAATTCTTGGACATATACCGTTTTCCCCTGTATGAAGGGCATGAAATATAAAAAATCCATTCGTTTTTACAGAGTCACATTAAGGTACAATAAATAAACAATAATAATATTATTATATTCTTTTTTATTAGATAAAGATTAAAATATTTATTTATATTTTATTAAAGAAAAGAAAAAAATTCAGAAGTTAAAAATTTAAAATTCATCGTATTTAAACCAATATTAGTCTCCTTTGTCTATCGGAGGGTCATCGATGAATTCGTCATCATTGACCAAGCCATCAGTTGATGGCTTGAGCCTCTTATAAAATTGGCGGGATTCCTCCCTTATTAGAAATTGGCATAAATGTTGTAAATCTTTATGTTTGCTGCGTTTATACAAAGCTTCTCCGAATACAGTCCCTTCAGCATAGGTCGAGGATCTTTGGTATTACTTTTTTTGTTTTTTTCTCAGGGGCTTATTAACTTCACAACTTGTAAAAGAACCGTAGTACGAATTTTTGTAAAAAAGTTTTGGCAGTTTTTCTTTTATTATAGACAGAATTTTAATTGGTCGCGTTTTTAAGGGACTCTTGATTAGTCCATAATTTAAATGTTGAGACCAGTTTTTAAAAAAATTCTCAATTTCTTCGCAATTCACTACTACAAAAGGTGTTGGCTTTGACCGAGCGTGTTTGATTATTTCTCGCCAATCATCCGGCGTTTCTGTATACGATTTTGACTCCACTAGGCTCATGTTTTTGTCACATTCCAAGTAGCTGTGTCCTCTGATTGGAAAAATCATTTGAATCTGGTCAAAACGGCCTACCAGTACTTGTTGGAATAGGAATCTAAAAACGGATAAATTTTTATTTTGGCCTGCACACGAGTCGCAGAATATGACTAGTTGGCGAACCTGTGCAGATAAAAGAATATTAATGAAATGGTGCAGCATAGAACAAACTTCATCTGCTCCCTTGTGAGCTACAGATTCATCATAAGTGTAGAAAATACACTGACTATTTGAAAGAACATGGACATTAAATGATATAAAATTAAGTTGGCGTCTATAATAGACATCGTTAGTTGTGATATTCGGTGTAGGCAAATTTTTTTGATAATCTATTGCGATTGCCTCTAAAGATTCAGATTTAACAGATTTCTTCCGGTACATTTTCTTCATTTCGTAAAATTGTTCAGCCTTTCTCAAATGAAGTTGTTTTTTTATTTTTATTTCTTCTAGCTCTTTTTTGATAGAATTTTCAGTTGCCGAATCAATGCTACTATTGTTTTCTAGTCTTTGCTTTAGAGCATTTTCCTCTGCTGTTAATAAATCACAACTACTACATGTATCCTTTCTTGGATAACCAAATCCGATGTTGAACTTCGACTCGAAAATTGTTCTGAATGATTCATATGAAATATTTTTATCTCCATTCTTACCTGAATACATTTCATGCAGCTTTTTTTATATTCAAATTTTCATGTAAGTAGATCCTTTTTGAATCGTGTAACGAATAATGGGATTTTCGACCTCTTAGTGATTTCAGAAATTCACACACTTGTTCCACTGTTTCACTTGGCAGCTTTCTTGGACGGTTTTTATGTGTTCCTCTCATATCTTTTTTTGCTTCACCAAACTTCAAAAGATTATCTCGAAGCGTTTGAATTCGTCGTGGAGTTACTCCATGCAAAGCAATGAACGCTTTCATGCACACAGGCACATCCTGCAAAACACCATCAACAAAAACACGAACGCGAAAATTGAAATTTGCAGACTTTTGAACCTTATTTTCACTTTTCCTTGATCGCCTCCTTTCCACTGGTAAAATGGTCATCAGACCACTCAGGTGCATGCTCTGACTATTATATGAACCAAGACCATTAAACTCACGTATTAATCGTTTTCTTTCTTCGGCTACAACTAATTCGAAACATTTAAATCGTTTACACAAGCAGTTTTCCCCAAGCTCATAGGTTGTATGTTTCAACTTTTTCATAACTTCCCTTAATCTTCCAGTTTTCATGCGTTTCTTGGGTTTATCTATTTTAAGATCTTCATTTTCATCACTATTTAAGTCAAATCCGTTGTCCATGTTAATTTATTAGTTATGTAAAATTGTATAATCTTATAAAATTAAAACTGCTTAGTAAAAAGTAACAACTTGTAGTAAAATTAAAGGAATATTAACGAAATAAAATATTGAAAATTTACCACTGACAAAATTCACACATTAAACCTCAGTCAATCATACGAACTAAAGCTGAAAGTCATGCATGGTGTGGAGTGGGCGTGGCCGGCCGCGCATGTCTATTGTCACACCGCGCCCGGCGCAACAGGGCGCGCCCCGCTAGCCCAGACTGGACATAAATCGTTCTTCCCCACACCAATCTGGACTTGTATCGTTTTTCCCCCTGTATGAGAGTTTTTTTCCATTGATTTATACAGCCTACGATTTTTTTTTTCAATAAACAGGTCTATACACGTTATAGTACCTCCAGAGATCTATCAGATGGTATCAAAATCTCAAAATCGAAAAAAAAGTGGACATATATCGTTTTTCCCCTGTACCCTTCAGTTGTCAACTAACCATCTGCCTACTTGTTTACTCTATCGAGCGAGCCAAATAAAAGCCTTTAACGTTGATTTTGCGGCCCCCGTACCCTGGAATGCCCAGATAAGATCCAAAATGCTACATCCAAAACGGACTGTCCTTTAACTACTGGAATCAAGTCAACATTTGTTGACACTAAAAAAGTCTAGCGCTCCAGCCAAAAACGGTCGTTTTTCGAGTTCAAAAACTGGATCCGATCTCGGCGGGGTCTGCCCTTTGGAGCGCACGACTTTTTTAGTGTTAAGGTAATTCACTCGTGACAATCGGAGCCAAAAGTATAGTCCGATAATAAATACAAAAAGTTTAAAATACTCAATGACAGAGTATTTTATTTTTGTTGGAGACTGTATTCGATACATGGAAACTTTCATATGCAGACACACACTTTTAATGAAAATAAATGTGGCAACGCTGCCAATGCGTATACCGAATGTTCTATAGAATGACGTTTTTAGGTTATTTATTATTTTTGTGTATTTACTGTTTAGATCGCATTACTTCTATTTAAAATTAAAAAAAATATATAATTTAAATAAAAAATGCCTATTCATTATAATCAATTACGACATAAAGGCAAATTTGCAAAGGAACGCTCATCAATAAACCCCTGAGAAACATCTTATATGGCAAGAAAAGGTGAAATAAGAAAACAAAGAACATCAAGAGCTAATTTGCTTGCGACGAAAAAACTTAGAAATTGGTTAAAAATAAAGAGGACACGAGAAAAAAAAAAGAAAAAATATTAAGGTGTAGAGTATCAATCAAATTGTGGACTGCAGATGGACGTTTATCATACTGGTGACATTATTAATCCTCAAGCGTTGACTAATATATTGAATAATGTTTCAATTGTATCCGAGGGCTGTGGCTTAGTGTATTTCGATTTAGAAACATCATACAACTTATATTTTGCAAATAGCGGCGAAATATCGGGATAAAACATTCAAACTTTCAAAGTTACGGGCTTAGAATATATTAATGGCGACCTGTATTTCTATGGTAAACCTATCAAAACAATAACTCTAAAGGGCGCATTAATTCCATTCCAAAAGTGTTTAAATTTTTCGCCAAAATCTTGCATATCGTTGCCCATAGTGAACGTTTTGATTCGTCCCATTTAATCAAGTTATAATTAATTTTGCAATGATCGAGAATTTTAAAACTATTGCTGTTTTTTCGGACGCAGCAAATCTTTTTAAAAAAGACTTTTCTCACTGAAAAGGCTCAGAAATGTTTAAGCTCGGAAAGTTAGCCCATAATTTATTGCAAATAGCACCAACTGAGTTTTTGAAGAGAGAAGATTTAATTACAAATTACGTATCGTATAAAGAGTGCGGCATGGAAAAATTAATAGTACCATCGTTAATGCCTTTAAAAACTGTTATTTCAAATCTTATGATTAAAAGAATTGCATCTGAATGCATAACTTTGAAAGATCTAAACAGTTTTTAAGATAAATTGGATTCTACAGAAACAGTGCAATTATTATCTAGTCGAAAAGACAATGGCAAACCACGTGTTACTAAAGATACGCGATAAAGTAATTAATCTGTTTATAAATACAGTCCCTGGCCAAATTATTAGACGCACTGTATTTTTTTTAGTAATTTTATGTTTCTTAAGAGATTTTATGCAATAATGATATATTTAAACTACAATATTATTGATTTTTATTTAAAAGAATTGTTGTAGACTACATATTTGTATTTATTTTTAACATAGGGCCACACTGTGTTGACAAAGTGATACATGAACGTAAAGAAGTACAAACCTGTATCAGTCGCGATCGGAATCGAGTCAGGTACGGACGTGTTTCTGTGGCTTTATGGACTGTGATTGTTTGTTTAACAATTTTTATACTACTCAGTTATTAGTTTATTTTGTATGCAGTGTTTTAAAAAAGTAATTGGACTATTTTCATTATGGGTAGAAAAGGCGATCTTTCACCACGTAAAAAAGCTGAAGTGAAGGCCCTTGTGATTGCGAAAACTTTACAAACCGAGAAATATCACGAAGATTGGAGGTTTCTGAAGCTAGTGTAGGACGCATAAAAAAGAAAATTGAGTCAGGGAAGGAATTAAGCCCGAAAAGAAAGAAAAGATGCGGTAGAAAACCAATTTTCACTCCACGGTCAGAGAGATGTTTTGAAGAAAATTTGTGTAGAAAACAGATTTGCTACCACAAAGGTAATAAAATCACAACTCCAGGATGCTAGCGTAAATGCTTCTGAGCGCACCGTTCGAAGAAAATTGAAAGAATTAGATTTTAAGGCCTGTCGCCCCGCCAGGAAGCCCAAGTTAACAGCTGCAATGAAAGCAAAGCGCCTGAAGTGGGCCAAACAATGGCAAGACAAAGATGTGGACTTCTGAAGATCGGTAAGATACCTCAATTTAATCAATAATTGATACATTATTATCATTTTCAGTTAAATAAAGCAAATAAACATGGAAGTTTATATATTTTTTCCTATTTTTGACAGGTCTGCTTCAGTGACGAAAGCACATTCGAAATTTTGCAGAATAAAGCTCAGTATGTGCGTCGGCGTCATGGAGAAAAGTTTTCATCCTGATTGTGTCGTCCCGACGGTTAAACATCCCACCAAAGTGATGATTTGGTCAGTCATCAGCGGCAAGGGCACTGGACGTCTGTACGTCGTCAAAGGAATAATGAGGCAAGATCAGTACAAAGAAGTATTACAAAATCGGTTGATTCCGCAGCTCAGAGAATGGTTTCCAAATGGGGAACCATTCACTTTCATGCAAGATGGAGCTGTTAAAGCTTTTTTGGCAGAAAAAAATATCCCTCTGTTGAATTGGCCCCATTGAAAATGTGTGGGAGCTGATGAAAAGTGAAGTGGCTAAAGATGTGATTACCAACAAAACCCAGCTCCTAGAAAAGATTATTCATGTGTGGAATTATCATCCTCAAATGCAGGAGACAGTACAATCTTGCATTGATAGCATGCCGCGCAGAATTAAAGCTTTGATAGCGGCTAAAGGTGGCTCAACTAAATATTGACTTTTACTAACATTAATTTCACTTTTCTTTAAAATTTAATAAACTTATGCTTTTCTAAATTAATGCTGTTTTATTTATGTCAAATAAATAGGTAATTGATTGGATAATATAATATAAAAATAAAAAACAAATCAATTTAAAATAATAAAACGGTACAATATCACTCGGTAATTAATATTTTACATGAAATCTTGCAGTGCGTCTAATAATTTGGCCAGGGACTGTAGTTTATAGTGCTTTATTTATCACTAGTCTCATAAATTATTTATTTAGCTTTACGCAGAATATCTATATATTTAATATTGTTATCAACTGATATGTAATATGATAAATGAATATAATATTAACTTAAAATATTGAAAAATTTTTGAACGTACAAAACATATTTTTGTTAAATATAACTCTTTTAAATACTAAAGAAAAAAATAATAAATATAAAGATTCAAATTTTTAATTAATAAATTTAATATTTTTATTTGATGATTATAGATAAAGTTGATATTATTTAACCTACAAATGAATTTTTGATTAAAAGTTAACCATTTTAAAAACTGTTTGTATGTTGGCCTGTAAAATATGACGACATACAGCGTGGCCAAATTGTGATATTTGTCCCTACGCGGTTATTCTTTTAAACAAATATCAACTTTAAATATTTTTATTCCAAAATTTTAAAAAAATACTACAAAACTATGCCTTTTTTATACTTCATTGGCCTATTGCATGTTAATTATGTGCACTTTAATTTTGAATATCTCGCTTCGCAATCGGTAATTTTTTGAATTAAATGAAAATCATTTAGACTAACATCATATATCAATTTCATCATATTCTTAAGAAAAGTGGATTTACTAGTGAACTACCTTAACAAATGTTTTGGTACTTGATTCGTGATTAAACGACAGTCCATTTTTGGATGTAGCATTTTTGGCCTTATCTGGGCATTCCAGGGCACGGGGGCCACAAAATCAACATTAAAGGCTTTTACTGGACTTGCCTGATAAAACGAACAACTAGGCAGACGGTTAGTCGACAGGTCGAAATTTCGGGTCGCCCTCTTGGACTATATAGTTTTTGAACGATATAGTTTCAATGAAAGAGAATAAACAGAGTGACTGTCAATATATTGTATGATTTTATAACAAATAGATGCTTATACCGCACTCTGTCGGCGACTTACTAAGTCTATTCAAGCAGAGCGGCACATCACGGCTGGCACTTATTGCAGAAACGCACCTTTCTTGAGCTTACTGCTCGAAGGCATAGATGGCAGTATTGGTATAACAACTCAAAACGAAAAGAATCGTATTTTTAGAAGTTACCAAAAGTGTACTTCGTATTTGCTGAACCATCCCAAGACGCGTTTCGCCGTGTCACGGCTCACCAGCTGGCCTAGGTTTTGGTAACTTCTAAAAACTCTGCTTGAATACACTTAGTAAGTCGCAGACAGAGTGCAGTATAAGCATCTATTTATTATAGTTTTCTCTTAGTTACTTGGATAAAGGACTAAAAATGTGTTCTCGTATTTGCTGAACCTAGCCCAGCTGATGAGCCGTGATACGGCGAAACGCGTCTTGGGATGGTTCAGCAAATACGAAGAGCACTTTTGGTAACTTCTAAAAATACGATTCTTTTCGTTTTTAGTTGTTATACCAATACTGCCATGTATGATTTTATTTTATATTATGGAAACTACCTTTCCCTTTCCTTGAGAAAGTCAATACATATTTTAGAACTATATGTTTGCAAGGAAAGAACTAGGTAAATTGTTTTACCGATTTTTTCAGATTTACGTGGTGTTGTGCAGAAAAAGTTTCTACCGACTGGCCAAAGAGTTATTAATAACGAATATAACAACGAAAAACATATCATTAGTGCGTTAAAATGTTTGTTTGTTGTTTATGGGAACGAATGAGCTAGGTAGGTCTGCAAAATAAAATATTTAAAAATAAGGTGGATAATATTGAATATATATTTGGTCAACATGGTATTTTGGTCTCGTTTATTTCAATTTCCTTCAAATATTTAGTAATCTGTTCCCTTTTTCATTAATTTTTTTGTTACATTAACAAAAGATTCAAATTAAAAGGAAAAAATCAATCTTAAGTATTTATGCAGTCCATTATTTTACCGCTTAAATTTCTGGTTATTTTTTGTCTTAAACGCTTTCGTGGTTTCGTAACAATGAAGGGAATTTTCAATTCAGTATTTAACTTAGCTAAGTTTACTTTATATTTAAATATTTATAGTAACTCATTGTTTTGCAAAAGATACTGCTTTAAAAAGAACAAAGAGGAATTGAGGATAAAAAATAAGGAAGCTATTTTGAAGACAAAACAGCTTCCATCGACTTCACTTAAATAAATAGTATTTTCAAGCTAAACCAACCAAGTTGAAATGGTTATATATTTAACATACCCAATTAATTTTGTTTTGTTTGCAAAATACTGTAAATTCAGTCTAGCAAAGATATTTTAACACTTGAAATGGGTAAACATGAAAATAACTGTTCCACTTCTGATACGTTCAACATGATTATGTCTGGTTTAATTTCTGTCGCTATAAGAAGTATTGTATTTATAAAAAAACTCTCCAATACTATTTGGTTACTTTTCAGCGTCTCCAGGTCACGGAAAACATAGTTTCCGAATATCATCGGTCTCCTGCTCGGTTGGTACGATAACTCTTGAACAAATCGAATTGTCAATTTACAATCTGATACATACGAGTATATAGAAGTTTAAATGGGAAAGAACCATGTGCTACAACATTGCAAGAACAGTGGATAGAAAGGTTTAGGTTCGATAAATTTTTGTGTAGTTTCAATAGTATTATGAGGATATTTCTTGGTTTTTGATTGAAATAAAGAGCAAATTTAAAGCGTAATTATATTATGTAAAGTATATTAGGATGTAAAAAGGTGGGAAAAAGGAGTTGTTTTCAATATATCATTTTTATATGTTGTAATGCTTGAATTTGGTATTTCAAAATTGCACGTATGTTAAAGAAGTGCTACTGCTCTCAGACGCTGTTTTCGTAACTTGAAAAGCTAACAGCGTTTCCGAGCTTCAGGTTCAAGGAGTGTCAATGGTAACTCGGCTACTGGTAGGGTCACCTATGCTGGATAGGTCCCTGTCGATTGAAGCCAGACTAAGAGTGTTACCAACCCACAGCCATGCCTAGACATGCTTATATTATATATATATATATATATATATATATATATATATATATATATATATATATATATATATATCAAAACCCTTCATAGAGCCAAATCGCCTTTATCCCTTCCCCTTTTCCAACAGAAATGAAACGGTCGATATAGAGTTGTTACAAAAAAAAAAGTAGGAATACTACACGGACAGCCACACTAGCACAGGTGCTCAAATTTACCTAGTCAGCGTAGAGGGCTGCCACATCAGCCACTGTACAACCTTCATTTACTTGGAAGAAAGCAAAACTGAGTTTGTCTCTGTAGGAGAAAACCTTTTTTCCTACGTTGTAACTGTAATGAGAAAATAATGGTTTAAAAGTGACTTGAGGGACCCTAGTTTCCGATAAGAGGTAAAGATATCCCTGAAAGTGGATATAGACAATTTGTCTGCTCAAAAAGAAAATATTTTGAAGACTTTCGACAACCCCTGTGAGACTAAGCCAAAAAGCTATGTCGACACGAAGACTATTAGCACCTCAGTCAGTGGCGGAATTATCGCCGAAGTTCCAACGACTAGAGTGAAAATTTCCTGTAACTTCATCAAGGAGGTGAAACCATTTTTAGTGATACCCCACTTTCTGTTATCAATTAGATCTTATTTCCAGATGAGTTTTTTATAACTTGCATTTTTAGTGTTGCGTACGGAACACTTCGGAGTCTGGCTGTTCGTTTTTAACACCCGATTTTCTATTTGAAACTATTTGAAATTTGGCACTAATATAGGAATGGCCTCATCAAGGCCGTGTAGTTTTGGGGGTGAAATCGGAAGTGAAAACAAAAAAATTACCAAGTCATCGAGTGGAGTGTCAAAGGAAAACTTGATAAAACATGAGTTCAAAAATATATATAATGTAATACTTGCGCACACTTTTCTTTGTGTTATTTTTAAAAAATTGTGAAAAATCGCTGCCCTCCTTATCTCGAAAAGTACTGAACAAAAAAGTTTTGAAAAAAATTAACAAAAATTATCACGAGTGCATTACCTTTAATAATTTATCCGACATAAAAAAAATTTTAATGTCAACACTTTTCAGTAAAGTAAGTACTCGTATGTAAGATCGGAAAAACAACTTTGTTGAAAATTCATTTGAGGTAACAACTCCTATGTAAAAACTGTCAGGTTAATTACTTGTGATGTTATGCTGAAAAAATTACCTCATATTATTTTTCTGATGTTTCTGATAATACTAAACCAATTTGAATCAAACATAGTGCAACAACCAACTGCTAAGATCAAGTCCCTACATCTGAAAAAAAAACTGCATTATACATTTTACTTATTTTTATACCTAATATGCTTTTTAGTGTTCCGTACGGAACACTTATAAGATCACTTCGGTGTCTGTCTGTCTGTCTGTCTGTCTGTCTGTCTGTCTGTCTGTCTGTCTGTCTGTCTGTCACACCCGATTTTCTCCGAAACTATTTGACATAGAAAGGTGAAATTTGGTAATAGTATAGGAATTGATGGCCTCATCAGAGCCATGTAGTTTTGAGAATTAAATTTTGACTTAAGGGGTTAGTTTTGGGGGGTGAAGTCGGAAGTGAAAAAAAAAAAAATTTTTTACTAGGTCATCGAGTGTGGTGTCAAATGAAAGCTTGTGAAAACACGAGTAAAAATATATATAATCACGAGTGCATTACCTTTAATAATTTATATGGTATATAAAAAAAACAAAAATTTCAAGGTCATCAGATTTCAGTAAAGATTGGAAACAAACTTTGTTGAAAACTCATTTGGGGTGTATTTTGTGAAGTCACTGATCATTTTATACCTCTGTAACAATTTTTTTTTTATTTTAAAAGCAATTAACGTACGGAACACTAATTGCGCAAGTTTAACTTGCACTTGACCGGTTATTTATTTGTCCTTATTGCTTTGACGAATTCGTGATTTGTACTAACCGTCGTAAAATGCTATCGTAATATGGATGTTTTTAGTGTTCCGTACGGAACACTTATAAGATCACTTAGGTGTCTGTCGGTTTGTCTGTCTGTCTGTCACACCCGATTTTCTCCGAAACTATTTAACATAGAAAGTTGAAATTTGGTACTAATATAGGAATTGATGGCCTCATCAGAGCCGTGTAGTTTTGAAAATTAAATTTTGACTTAAGGGGTTAGTTTTGAGGGGTGAAATTGGAAGTGCAAAAGGAATTTTTTACTAGGTCATCGAGTGTGGTGTCAAATGAAAGCTTGTGAAAACACGAGTAAAATATATATATATATATATATATATATATATATATATATATATATATATATATATATATATATATATATTTATATATATATATATATATATATATATATATATATATATATATATAATGTCATACTTGCGCATACTTTTCTTTGTATTATTTTTAAAAAATCGCTAAAAATCTCTGTCCCCCTACCTTATCTCGAGAAGTACTGATCAAAAAATTTTGAAAAAATTCTGGAATATTCTCCACGGGGTATAGATTGACCGAAAATTATCACGAGTGCATTACCTTTAATAATTTATCTGTTCAAGGTCATCAGTTTTCAGTAAAGATTGGAAACAAACTTTGTTGAAAATTCATTTGGGGTGTGTTTTGTGAAGTCACTGATCATTTTATACCACCGTAACAAAATTTTTTATTTTAACAGCAATTAACGTACGAAACACTAATTGTGCAAGTTTAACTTGCACTCGATCGGTTATTTTTTATTATTTTAATAAACGCCCACCAAACGGGGATATTTTCTAGCTGTCCATTGCTGCTAAATTTATTCAAAAATATTCTTTCTTCTTTGACTATCTATTCTTATCTTATATCAAACAAATATAATGTGATGATGTAACATAAAATTTATAACAATAAAATGAAACAAATTTTAAAAATTGGAACAGAGTTTTAAAAAAATTACCTTAACAGCTAATATATACAGGATAAAATCTGACTGCCGGGTGCTGTTGTAAAGGCATGGGCTTATATTTAGGGAGGAGTTATTGTGAAAACACATAACGTCCGTGGTAGCACTACTTCGTGATTAAAAAATTCCCGTGAATTACAAGCCTCTCTCTAATATGAGAAGAGTTACTCCCTAGCATTCAAGCTAATACAAAATCGATATGTAGCTTTGACCGTAATATTAGGTTTTCACATATGATCAAGGCCGTAACTTATTAATATTGTTATGGTGTCTATAAATTTTAATTTGTTTTCTGATCTTCTCTTTAAAGAAATTATAGATCGAAACAAGAATTTTGATTTATCTTACCTTGTCAGTTATTATTGTTGTTCCTAGTAACGAATTCACTCAAAATAATACGTAAGCTGAAAAGTTTTTGGTCTAGCTACTTAAAACACATCATTCTTTGCAAAATTCGACTGTATTCCTCAACATAGTCTCCTTCAGGAGCGATACAATAAGTCCAACGATTTTCTAACATTTCTATACCTTTCTTGTAGAAGGATTTGTTTTTACCTTCAAAATAAGCCTCAGTTTCGGCAATAACTTCTTCATTAGAGCCAAATCTCTTTCCCGCCAGCATTTTTTGAGGTCTGCGAATAGATAATAGTCGCTGGGGGCCCAATCTAGAAAATACGGTGGATGAGGAAGCAATTTGAACATGAATTCACGCAATTTTGCCATCATAACCATTGACTTGTGACACGGTGCACTGTCTTGATGAAAGAGCACTTTTTCCTTGTTCATTTGGGGCCGTTTCTTTGCGACTTCTACTTTCAAACTCACCAATAACTTTATATAATATTTGCTACTGATGGTCTTTCCCCTCTTAGCATAGTCGATGAAAATTATTCCATGCGCATCCCAAAATACAGAGGTCAAAACCTTTCCAACCGGCTGTTGTATCTTTAATCGCTTCATGCGGCTTTTCACCGGCTGCTGTCTACTCAGCTGACTGCCGATTTGAATCCGATGTGTAGTAGTGGATCCATATTTCATCCGTTGTCACATATCACATGAACAAGTCCGTTTTATTGTACTTAAACAGCTCCAAACAGCGCTCAGAATCATCAACACGTTGTTGTTTTTGGCCCACTGTAAGCAAACGTGGTTCTCATTTCGAACAGAGCTTTCTCATGCGAGTATCCTACCAATCAGTGACAGAGAGGCGCCTAAACCGCGCAAGATTTGGCACTACAAATCTGCTAAATGGGAAGATCTCATAGAATATTTTCGAACTTTCCCTTGGTTAGACGTTTGTTTTCGATCCGATGACCCATCTGACTGCGACAAGGAGGTTTCCGATGTTATTTTGGCCGGTATAGAGGCTTACATCCCTTTTTCAAAGAAATGCCCTTCCAACGGCAAGCCTTGGTTTGACCGAAAATGCAAAGAAGCTGTTGCTTCTAAACATCTTGCATACCGACATTGGCGTGAAAATCCTAACACCATAAATCGTAACACCTTTGTTCGTGCCAGGAACAGATGCAAAGAAATTATCGACGAAACCAAGGAGGCATACAACCAACGGATTAGAAACAAGCTTCTCGCTTGTCTCAACAATTCCAGGTCCTTTTGGTCAGTCGCTAAGTTAGTCAAAATTTCAACAAATCCATCATATCACCACTCACACGGCCAGATAATTCTATTGCAACGACACCTGTTGAGAAAGCGAACTTGTTGGCTGAACTCTTCGCTTCACATTCTACTGTCGATTTCCAAGGAAAAACACCACCTAATATTCCCCTAGTGCAGTCAAGGATGCCCGATATTGTCTTCAGGCAGCGTATCATAAAACGTATTTTGATTAAGCTAGACACCAAAAAGGCTTCTGGCGCTGACGGAATACCTGCCGTAGTTCTCAAAAAACTGTGCGAGGGAACTAACACCAATTTTTCAGTAGACTTTTCAACCTATCTTACAGAAAGGAAATATTTCCTTCCTGCTGGAAATGTGCCACAGTTCAGCTAATACCTAAAAAAGGCAAGAAGACCTTGCCAAATAACTACCGACCAATCGCATTGCTTTCAATAATATCGAAAGTCATGGAAAAGGCCATCAATCAGCATGTTCTAAAATATCTTGAAGGATTCAACAGGAGATCTCCTGACTTATGTAACACATGTTTGGAACAACGCAATTGAACACTTTGGAGAATCTCGAGCGGTTGCTCTTGACATATCTAAGGCATTCGACCGTGTTTGGCACGATGGGCTGTTGGCTAAGCTACGTTCTTATGGTGTGTCTGAAAAGTTCTGTTTGTGGCTCTCATCTTTCCTCAGAGAACGTTCTTTGCGAGTGGCAGTCGACGGATTTCTTTCTAACACCTTCACTATCAACGCCGGTGTACCCCAAGGCTCCATACTGTCTCCTACTTTCTTTCTAATTTATATTAACAATCTGCTGGAAAAGACCGAGAATCCAATCTACAGCTTTGCAGATGACAGTACACTTATCTCTTCATTAACTTTGAACGCTCGGATATCGGCTACTCAGACGAATATCCTCATTCAACTTAACAAAGACCTGGAAGAAATTCTGTCTTGGGGTGACAGTAATCAAGTGGAATTTAACGCTACAAAAACTCAGGCGGCAGTTTTTTCTAAAAAAGTTAACGTTGCTGAACCCGACATAGTTATGTCGGGGCACTCCATTCCCCTAACATCGTCACTCAACTTGTTGGGCGTTAATTTGGGAGCAAATATGTCCTGGCATGAACATGTTGCAGGCATAGCAAGGAGAGTTTCTCAGAAGTTGGGAATATTATTTCGAACCAGAAAGCTTTACACTTCACAACAACTGTTAATTCTTTACAAAGCTCAAATTCGACCAACTATGGAATACTGCTCCCATGTTTGGGGCTCCGCTCCCAAACATACACTGCATTTGTTGGATTCTATTCAGAGAAGAGCTGTTTGTCTGATTGGAGACCCGGAACTGACAGGTGGCCTTGATTCGCTGGAACATCGAAGAACGGTTGGCGACTTGAGCCTATTCTACAAGTATTTTCATGAAAAGTGTTCGAAGGATGTGGCCCGTTTAATTCCTCCCAGAGTGGTGCATGTTAGAAGTACACGTCACGCTAATACTTCACATGTGTATGAGGTTCAGCTTGTTACTCCTTGCACAACGCTTTTCAAGCAGTCATCTATATGGAGAACATCATCCCTTTGGAATAATTTACCCAGGACTGTGTTTTCCAACGAGTACAATTTACAGCGATTTAAGAACAACGTGAATCGCTTTCTCCGCACACGTGTGGCTCCTGTAGCGCTTTAGGGGCTTCCCTGCAGCACGTGTGCTAGACCCATAAAAAAAAATGCGCAAATGTTCATGCAAAATATAATCAACACGTTCTTTTGATATCTTTAGGGAATCAGCTATCTCACGCAATTTCATCTTACGATCATCCAAAAGAATTTTGTGGATTTTTTTGATGTTTTCCGGTGTAAGCACTTCATTTGGGCGTCCAGAGCGTTCAGCATCATTTGTGTCTGTACAACCGCGTTTAAATTCAGCATACCAATAAATGATGAGTAATTTTCCAGGAGCACAGTCCCCGTATCACTTATCAAGCCATTGCTTTGCTTGAATGGTATTTTTTTCCATCAAAAAACAGTGTTTAATCAACACACGAAATTCAAATCAATATTTGAAAATATTAAAAGTAGCGTTACTAAAACAACTGTAACTTGTAAACTAATCGTCGAAATGTCATGAAATTTTGGCACGTATCATTTGAAGGTTGGTACTTCCTAAAAGTAATATGGATTTTTTGAAAAAGGCAACATCTATATGTCAGACCAAAAACTTTTCAGCCTACGTGTTATGTGATATTTTAATTCTCATTTCATAAATAATACACCAAATATTCCATTTTCTTAACCCAGTTTGAAAGATAACGATAAGATTATTATGCGATGGTTACTGTTACTTCCAAAAAATATTAAATACTCAGGTGAATTCCCTGAATGGTTGGTAAATAGAGACTTTTGAAGTTCCTTTTATTACAGACATAAATTTTCCCTTACATTTTCATAAATAACCACAATAATAGGTGTGATAAAAGGGACCTTAGGCATGTTCAGCCAACCAAAACTTTACCTAAACTATGTGTAATTCTGGAGAATAGTTTGCTTCTCAACTACTAGTAATTATCTAAAATTGCAGAGAATATGAGAATATTCATGTAACATGATCTTTGGAATGTTTAGTTCAGAGAAATAGTAAAACAAAATGCCTGATATTGGATTAACAAGAAGTTGAGAAATTCAAGTGGCATAAAGTTTAAGCTTTAATACAGCGTTACACATGGCGAATTAATTGGCCGAATGAATTTTTTATATAGATTTTTGGAGAAATCTTGTTGATAATGATCAGTGACAAATGAGGCTGCAAAGGAGAAAAGACTCACAAAATTCTAAATCAGGCAAGTACAGGTATTCGAGCAAACCATGTTCTACAATTTGTTTTTTTAAGGAAACTTGAGACCATGAGAATAATCAAAATGTAATGCAAACTAAATTCTAGAATTCCAGTTCATCTTCAGTCAATCATCATGAATGATTACTGGTTTTTTTTTCATGAAATCATGAACTTTTTTGAATGCAAACTTTGTTGAGTCACCCCTTTAAAATTCTAAAGAACATTATGTATATTACATTATTTTTGAATTCTATGAAAATAATCGGCCAAGTGCAAGTCGGATTTCCGCAATTAGTGTTCCGTATGTTGATTACTTTTAAAATAAAAAATTTTGTTATGGAGGTATAAAATGATCAGTGACTTCACAAAACACCCCAAATGAGTTTTCAACAAGGTTTTTTTCCGATCTTTACAAAAAGAATTTTGTTTTTTTTTTATATACCAGATAAATTATTAAAGATAATGCACTTGTGTTAATTTTCGTTTTTTCTTTTTTTTTTTCATCTTCTTTCTCCATAGAGTCTACACTCTGTGGAGAAAGTCCACAATTTTTTTCAAAATTTTTTGATCAGTACTTTTGAAGATAAGGGGGGACAGCGATTTTGCGCAATTTTTTAATAATAATATACAGAAAACTGTGCGCAAGTATTACATTTTATGTATTTTTGAACTCGTGTTTTTACAATCTTTCATTTGATATCCCACTCGATGACATGGTAAAAAAAATTTTTTTCACTTCCGATTTCATCCCCCAAAACTAACTCCTTAAATCAAAATTTAATTTTCAAAACTACACGGCTCTAATGAGGCCATCAGTTCCTATATTAGTGCCAAATTTCAACTCAACTAGTTTCGGAGAAAATCGGGTGTCACAGATAGTCAGACAGGCAGGCGGACAGACAGACGGATATATACCGAAGTGACCTTATAAGTGTTCCATACGGAACACTGAAAACTAATCGTAAAACATGTATGTGGTCCTTTACGTGATCCGTAGTTTAAACTATTAAAATATTGATCATTTACCTTCCAGCATAAATGAACTGGTACTTGGAATTCGCCAAAAACATTTTCTATTTGAAGTTGCGTAATAGAGTTAATAGCTTGAGCAATCCTATTCCTAAAATCTTGAATAATCCCAGTGTTCTCTTATACACATATTTTTTGATAAGGCTCCAATAGAAGGAACCAAGAGGCGTAAATTCGGTTTACCTTGGTGGCTTATGATACTAATTTAAATACTACTCTAGCATTATGGGTAGGGAGGCTGTCTTGTTGATAAATAATTTTTGTTAATTCGGCAACAGATACATTTTAAATAAAATTTGCGATTTAGTTTAAATTAAATATTGTTTAGTATTTACAATCTTTGAAAAAAAATTGATCCTATTATGCGCCTTTCTATAACGCCAAGTCAGAAAAGAAAAAAAACAGTGAAGTTTTGGCCAACATCTAGTATTATTTTTGTTAAATATCTCCATGTTAATAAAATGGGATTCCTCAAAATTTTAAATTTAAAAGTTAACGCTCCTCTTGAAGATACAATTTTGTAAAGTCCATTCTTTGTAGGTAGTCGCCCTTATATAAGTTTTCGTTAGCTTGATAATTGTAAGATCTGAACTCTTGTTTATCTAGACTCTTTCTCACACTCTGGAGACCTATTTCTAAGTCTTTTGATTGACTTAGACACAAGCTAATATATTTATTTGACTTAGACACAAGCTAATATATTTACTTGACTTATTTATTTCTGCATCTTGGTTTACTATAAAATCATTTTCATTTAAGTTATCGTTTTCTTGTTTTAAATGAGTTTCTAACCAAGTACAACAGGTTTACAAATAAAATAATTCTCTGTCTTTTAAGTGAGACACGTGTTTTCTTAAGTATTTTCTTATGCTGAATCCAAAAAATGACATCTACCCTGAGGTTTTTTTCAGAAAACTCACTTAAAATTCCCAGAAAACTATTAAATTGAAAAAAATACATTTTAATAAATCTATAATCATTAAAATTATGGATATAAAATTATTATTTCGGACATATTTAAATATTCTGAAACTAAATTTATCATAAAAACTTAAAAATATTAGGTTTTTAGTGTTCATGTTTAACAAAAAATACGCATACATTACCTTTAACAAAGCTACGTAGCAAAATGCTGTTTAAAATTAATATGTGCAACCGCTAAATTAAAAAATTGTTTTTAATTCTTATTAATATTGAACAAAATTTCTTTGATTGTATTAGCCAATACTGTTGGAAATTCTTAATAAAATTATATAAAAACAACACTAAGTTTTAATTTCCATTATATTTAAAGTCACTTGACAATTGTTCACCATAAAATGGCTTCTTCAGAAGTAAATAAGAAAGAAAAATATTTGGTAGTAATCCTGGTTATGTAGTGCTTAAAACTATCTCTAATTACCTAAGATTATGCTAATCATTTTATCATATTATTTACAGGCAGAATTATTTTAAGAATGCAAATCTGTGGTACTATTTCCGAGAACTAATAAAGATTAAGTAAGGGTGAATGGTTTAAGTCTACCTGATCTTTTAATAATTGATTGAAGTTTTTCCGTTTGTTAATTTCAAGACATTCAAGCAAATTTAATTTTTTAGATTTATTTTCTTCATGTAGGATTTTTAACGTGTCATCAAAATTATGGGATTCGTTTATTATATGGGTTGCCTAATGTGAACTGTTCTTATTTTTTAAATAACTATGTGAATGTTCTTTAATGCGAGTTTCAAAAGATCTACCAGTTTGCCCTACGTAGGTTTTAGTATAAGATCCACAATTTAATAAATAAACTCCTGATTTTAAGGATTTCTTAGATTTGGTTTTGTTATTCAAAATTATACTCCCTAAGGAATTACCGGTTTTGAATGTTATTTTATTGTTCTTTTTTATTAAATGTTTGGAAATTTTTCTAGTTATTTTCCCTGTGTATGTGAGTGTACTAAATTTTCCTTTTTTGTCATTAATTGTGGGATAAATTAGAGAGATTGCTTCTTTAAAGGATTTTTTATTCAAGATATTATCTATAATGTTGGGGTCATATCCATTAATAATTGGTATTTGTTTGATTATGTTGAATTCTTTGTTAAAATTAGTTTTAGTCATAGGGATATGTAACAAATCTATATATGAAAGAGTTAAAAGCTGCCATTTTGTGAGGATAAGGGTGGGATGAACTATTATGTATGACTGTGTCAGTATGTGAAGGTTTGTGAAAAATCGAGAAATCGTGTTTATTGTTCACTTTTGATATAGATATGTCTAAGAAATTTATAGAGTTACTGGTTTCTAATTCTATGGTAAATTTAATATTAGGATGCAAATTATTTAGGAAATTAAGGAGGATTGTTAGTTGTCTATCTGTTCCCGTGAAACAGGAAATAATATCGTCAACATATCTATACCATTAAACAAATTATTAAACGGGATATTTTAGATTTACTTACGACGTGCTTGCATGAAAACTATTTTGAATTCAACGATAACTTTCATACATCTAAAGAAGGTCTAATAATGGGTAATCCTCTAAGCCCTTTACTAGCGGAAGTTTTCATGGATCATTTAGAACTAAAAATTCATCAAAACGCGTTAAGCAAAAATATTGTTTACTGGTATAGATATGTTGACGATATTATTTCCTGTTTCACGGGAACAGATAGACAACTAACAATCCTCCTTAATTTCCTAAATAATTTGCATCCTAATATTAAATTTACCATAGAATTAGAAACCAGTAACTCTATAAATTTCTTAGACATATCTATATCAAAAGTGAACAATAAACACGATTTCTCGAGTTTTCACAAACCTTCACGTACTGACACAGTCATACACAATAGTTCATCCCACCCTTATCCTCACAAAATGGCAGCTTTTAACTCTTTCATACATAGATTGTTACATATCCCTATGACTAAAACTAATTTTAACAAAGAATTCAACATAATCAAACAAATAGCAATTAATAATGGATATGACCCCAACATTGTAGATAATTTCTTGAATAAAAAATCCTTTCAACAAGCAATCTCTCTAATTTATCCCACAATTAATGACAAAAAAGGAAAATTTAGTACACTCACATACACAGGGAAAATAACTAGAACAATTTCCAAACATTTAATAAAAAAGAACAATAAAATAGCATTCAAAACCAGTAATTCCTTAGGGAGTATAATTTTGAATAACAAAACCAAATCTAAGAAATTCTTAAAATCAGGAGTTTATTTATTAATTTGTGGATCCTGTACTAAAACCTACTGGACAAACTGGTAGATCTTTTGAAACTCGCATTAAAGAACATAAACATAGTTATTTAAAAAATAAGAACAATTTACATTACGCAACCCATATAATAAACGAATCCCATAATTTTGATGATACGTTAAAAATCCTACATGTAGAAAATAAATCTAAAAAATTAAATTTGCTTGAATGTCTTGAAATTAACAAACGGAAAAACTCCAATCAATTATTAAACGAACAGGTAGACTTAAACCATTCACCCTTACTTTATTAGTTCTCGGAAATAGTACCACTGATTTGCATTCTTAAAATAATTCTGTCTGTAAATAATATAATAAAATGATTAGCATAATCTTAGGTAATTAAAGATAGTTTTAAGCACTATATAACCAGGATTACTACCAAATATTTTTCTTTCTTATTTACTTCTAAAGAAGCCATTGTATAGTGAAACAATTGTCAAGTGACTTTAAATATATTGGAAATTAAAACTTAGTGTTGTTTTTATATAATTGAACAAAACTA
>CM032449.1:205766473-206063973 GCA_019049505.1 Pachyrhynchus sulphureomaculatus
TGAAAACTCTTTCCTTAAGACACTGATTGGGCCGCCTTGGGAAAGGTTTCATTAGGTATTCTTTTAGTGGAAATGCTTCATCTCCAATTATAACACTATCCTTAGGAAGGTCCAATTGATTCTGAACAATTGCAGAATAGAGTGCCGATTTGGCAAAAATGCCTCCATCTGATGAACTTCCGTAACTTCCAACGTCTATACAAGTGAAATTATAATCATCATCTACTAAAGCTAGTAAAACTATACTAAATTGATTTTATAATTATAGAACAATGAGTGAGAGTTTGCCGGACATTTTACGGTTATATGTTTCCCATCGATTGCACCAATGCATTGCGGAAAGTTCCATTTTGAGTTGAATCCATCTATTATTTTTTCTTTCTTGGTACCTGGAAAATAATTATTTATTATTATTTTTCAGACTTTAAATTCACAACCAAAGGCAAGTGAAGACGACCCGGAGGATCATTCTGTGGTGCAAACCATAAATGAAGTATATGCTAGTAATGGGCAAATAGAAGGGACAGATACTTCTAGCCGAAAAAACAAAAGAAAGAAGGCTTCTTCTGGGCTACAAGAAGCTGTAGAAATCCTTCAAAAAGTTAGGAGGGAAGTCATTGAAAAAAATGACAATGAATTTTCAATTTTCGGCAAACAGGTTGGGGTTCAATTAAATAAAATGTCCATCAAAACAGCAATCATTACCCAACAAAAAATCCAAAATTTGTTAACGGAAGCTCGCCTTCAAGATCTTGGCTCATCCCACGTGTTCCTTTCGTACCATCTTTCATCCGCATCTACCTCCAGTAGTGATAATAGTACCCCGTTTATCGTAATTGACCCTCCATCAACAATTTCACATCAAGTATCCACATTTTCAACTCCACTCCAAATAGACATAGCCAGAACAACTAGCACTCCATTTTCGACGCAAAGCAGTTTGGATAGTCAAGGAAAAAGCACGGCTACCTTTTTTTTCAAATTTTTATTAATAAGTTTCGTAATTTAAGTTTAATTTAAGTTTTATGCTCAATTTTTCAATATACGTTTTTATAATATATTTGTTTTGTTATTTGAACTATTACCTGTATGAAATCTACAAGTACTTTATATATTGCCTCTAAAACTTCTTCCATAAAGCAACTTATAGTATTTTTTGGAACACGATATAAGTACTGCAATGACGTTATTGAGTCACCAGAAGCAAGGTACCTCAGAACTATCTGGAGCTTAATAGCTGAAGGAATAGCATTTCTCATTGACGTGTTCTGCTTTTGTATTAAAGGTTCAACCTGTAAATATAAGGAACATCATTACAAACAAGTGTAATTATAGGTTTGGTTAAAAATATATCACATTAACATGGAGTCAAACAATTATTTAAAACTTCTTTTCTCAAAATTATACATATATAACATAGCATTATTGAATGCAGTAATAAACAACTACCTACCTTTTCTAAAAGCACATCAAATATGCCCTAGTCAATGCGAAGAAAATTGCAGAAGGATTTCGAATCCTCTCTCCTTAATTCCTGCAATAAAGAATTTGAAACTCCCAATGAGTTCCTTCGCATTATCCACTCTCTGACCCACTTTCGTTTTCGTTTACTTCTTTTTCTCATTTCTACTTCAATAATTTCTTCTACAATATCTGCGACTCCATTTTATTAAATCAAATGTACAAAGGTAATTTATACTTTACTCGAATTTAAAAATAAAATGTAGATTTCAAATAAAAAAGAAGAACTAGATTAGATAGAAAAAACCTACTACCATGACACTATTGGTGAGCATGTGAACAGGAACTTGACTTTAGTGTCATGACGGCAAGTGTCACGTAATGTCACGGCACTAAATGTCACGGCACTAAATGTCACGACACCTGTGTCGCCGTGTAAACGAGACTTTTAGTGTGTGTACCCCACATAATAATTTTCTATTAAAATCACCACTTTACCGAGCAATGGCGTTTTATAATGTGACATTCCAAAACATTGATGTTTTCCATTTAACACTTCCTCAATTGCTTGGACTCTTCAAGAACAGGTTATTGAGATGATCCAAAATTTTTATTTAGCATACTTTTCTTATTGTGCGATAAATGGGCTGAGCAGTATTTGTGGTGTGTAGTTGTTGAATTTTTGTAAAAATTCTTATGATAACTTAAGTAGGTCTGATACTTTTTTCACCTATTGTCAAATGTAGTTCTGTTAGACAATAAATGCTTACACAGCCCCACAAAAAAAAGTGGGGTATACTTTTGATGCGATATATCAGATCCGTAGTATTTTTGCCCGCTGATCACGAATCTGACGTCAGAATATCGCCACCACATCTCAATTATTTTCTAAGCTCAAAAAATAGGTAAAAATTAGTAAAAATTAAGAAAAAATATACTCCTAAAAAATTGATTCAAGCTGTTTCATGAATCCAAAGATGTATTAATATGTATTCGGACACGCTAAGCTAATATTCATCGGTTGGATTGAGCCATACAGTTCTGTTTTCTTTCTAACCTCAATAAATCAGACAGATATAGTGCTTCTCGAATGCAAAAACGAATTCAAATTAAAATTTAACCGATCCTTACCAAATTTGGTACACGGGGATTTTTTTGGGTCGCTGATCACGAATCTGAGGTTGGATTTGCAAAATTCAAGATGGCAGATGTTTTCGCGCCCATTTCGAACGCCGAGAAAATTCATCGGTCGATTTTTATTCTTCTACCTGCATCCAGGGCACCTCCACGTGGTGACGGTGGGCAACGGTGTTACTCCCCTAGCCGGCAGAGTCCCTGGATAACGGCTTAGATGCCGTCATGGCAGGTAAAAGAAAGAGAATTACGATGCAGGGACTCGGAAACCCAGTATCGGCGGTTGGTCAGGGTATGAAAGCGGGCCCGCAGCCGTCGTCATCCAGCGACCGTAGCTCTTCATGTGTGGGTGACTTGGCTCATGTAGAGTATAATGCTACAAGAAAACGGTCTCACGGTACAAGGACTTTTCATAAGTGCGATAAAAACAGTGATTCATTTTGTTATATTTGCTGTCAACACGTATTGAGTAAAATGGGGTCACCGATAACGGATAAGATTAAAACCTTATATAAGGATTGTTTTAACATTGAAATACAGCACCAGGATACAGATTGGGTTCCCCACATCATTTGCAGTTCTTGCAAAATAATGTTGTACATCAATAAGAAGGCGATTAAATATTCCAGACCAGCAATATGGAATAGACCATACATTGAAAATGATTGCTACTTTTGTATGAATGTTGTATCTAGGCATAACCGAAAAAATAAAAGCACTATTACCCTTAACGATGTTTCGACAGTAACAAGACCAACTAAACTAATTCCGCCTCCTGAACCACTTGATGCTGATGTTATGGAAACAAATGATTTCACCTTATCAGTTCATGCCGAAAACATTGAGACTGTCGAAAAAGATTCAAACACTGTTACTAATGAATGTTCTAGTGACAACCTATCATATACTAGTGACACAGATAAAGAATTTCTACCATACAACCGTAAACCAGAACCAATACTCGTATCACAGTCAGAACTTAGTGATCTAGTCAGAGATATAGGCTTATCCAAAGATGGTTCAGAGCATCTTGCTTCCTTTTTAAAGAAAATACATTTACTTAAGCCAGAAGCTACGATTTCTTATTATAGAAACAGAGATGAAGAATTTCGAAAATATTTCACAATGGACGAGATTGTCACTTTCATATTGTACCGATGTAAAAGGTCTAATGGATGAATTTCAAAATAACTCATACGATCCTGAAGAATGGAGACTGTTCATTGATTCTTCTAAACGGAGTATTAAGGCAGTTTTGCTGCATAATACCAACTTTTACGCTCCCCATTCCGATTGCTCGTTTCACAGTTATGGAAGAGCAATATGAAAAAATGAAGCAGCTTTTGATAAAAATAAAATATGCTGATCATAACTGGAAAAATTTGTGGAGATCTGAAAAATTGTAACAATATTGCTGGGCCAACAGTCACGGTTTACACTTTATCCCTGTCATAAATGTCTATGGAATAGCAGAGACAGGGAACGTCATTATAAGAAAAAAATTTGGCCAACAAGAGAATCGTTCACTCCCTGGTGAAAATAATGTATTGTTTCCACCATTGGTAGATCCAGGAAAAGTTCTTATTCCCCCGCTTCACATTAAGCTTGGACTTATGAAGCAATTCACGAGAGCATTAGATACAAACGGCCCATGTTTCAAATATTTGCATAAAAAAATTCCGAAATTTTCTGAACTTAAAATTAAGGCAGGCGTATTTGACGGGCCACAAATAAGAAAATTGTTTCAAGATTCATTATTTGTTACTAAAATGAATAAAGTTGAAAAAGCTGCTTGGCTTAGTTTTAAAGAAGTCGCAACAAACTTTTTGGGAAATAATAAAAGTCCTAAGTACAAAGAAATAGTCGAGAAAATGGTAAAAAATTTTCAAACATTAGGTTGCTCAATGAATCTAAAATTACATTTCCTGGATTCCCACATCGATGATTTCCCAGATAATCTTGGTGACTACAGTGAGGAGCAAGGGGAACGTTTTCACCAAGATCTGAAAATCATAAAAAATCGGTATCAAGGACGATGGGATGACCATATGCTAGAGGACTATTGCTGGTCGCTAAAAAGAGAAACAAGTCCTCAAAAGCGTTTGGGCAGAAAGCCTTTGAATAGGTCATTCGCGGAAAAAAGAACAAGATACAGCCAAAAAAAGGAAAGTTAGGCGCGGGTCTAACCTTCGCAATTCTAGGGCTTAAGGGTCTACTATTTGAGGGTATATGGTTTAAAAGTCCTGGTTTTGAGTTTATTGGGTCTCATTTTTAAAGTTACAGGGTTATTGAAGTCTATTTTTTTTTGAGGTTACAGGGTGTGGGAGTCTAAGGTTTCAGGGTTTAGGGTTTAAGAGTATCAGGTTTGAGGATTCCCCAACTGTATACCAAATTTGGTAGGAATCGGTTGGTTTTCAAAAATTTTGTCCGCCATCTTGGATCCGCCATTTGAATTTTGCAAATCCGACCTCAGATTCATGATCAGCAACCCAAAAACCCCCGTGTACCAAATTTGGTAAGAATCGGTTGAATTTTAATTTGAATTCGTTTTTGCATTCGAGAAGCACTATATCTGTCTGATTTATTGAGGTTAGAAAGAAAACAGAACTGTATGGCTTAATCCAACCGATGAATATTAGCTTAGCGTGTCCGAATACATATTAATACATCTTTGGATTCATGAAAAAGCTTGAATCAACTTTTTAGGAGTATATTTTTCTTAATTTTTACTAATTTTTACCTATTTTTTGAGGTTAGAAAAAAATTGAGATGTGATGGCGATATTCTGAAGTCAGATTCGTGATCAGCGGGCAAAAATACTACGGATCTGATATATCGCATCAAAAGTATACCCCGCTTTTTTTTTTGTGGGGCTGTGTTATTATTATTATTCGTTTTCGTGTTCAAGTATGTCTGTATACGAGGTCTGGCAATAAAGTCTGCTAACTCGCCACCGTGGAGTGCCTAGGGCAGGACGGGAATCAGATTTAATACCCTTGATCCTTCAGTATTTTATAGCAGTAATCGCGTTGACTCATGGCGGATTGTCCCCGAGTGGCGAACATTGTTTATACTTGTGTGTGTAAGCTGTCGTGTAAAATGCTTGAGTTAGAATTAGAGCAGGGTGAAACTTGGCAAGAGTATTAGTAAAATATGGGAAATCTTACTGAAGGTGTAATGTAAAAAAAAATTTGGTAGACCACCCTCCGTACTCACTTGACCTTACCCCCAATGACATCTAATTTTACCTAAAGATCAAAGAAAGTTTTGAAGCTCTGAGGATCATTCTATAACAACAGGTCCGATATCGCTTAGAAGGGTAGAGTAGGCGCTAATATTAATGTACAGCTTCCCAATTGGAGTAATTTGAAAGTGAGCTCACCGGTATTCAGGAATAAAGGATGTATCATTTTTCCTGAAATGAGTTGGCGAACTGAATTAAAGGACTACGTATATACATACGTATGTTTTCATTTAATTTTTTACTCACCATTGGTAATACCGATTCTATACTGATTCAAGACATTATTCGTACTTACAATTCTTGAGCTCATGAAAACTTGAAGTTTGTGCTCCTAAAAAATAGATTATCCAGGCGGAGAATATAGTGGAGTAATTTTGTTACTAAATAACAAAAACAATAACTTTTGAAACGTCCCTTAGTTTTCAAAATAATCTATTTTCTGTATAAAAATTGGAAAAATTAGGCTTTTCACGTCTTTGATACATACAACTTTTGAACAACTTCGAAAAACCCGCTACATTCGTAATTAGGGTAAAAGTGTATACATATATACATACAGAGCAAAAAGCGAGCTTTTTAAAAGCCTTTTTAAATCCCTAAAAAGATTCTTTTATGTTCATTTTATTTTAAACAACGACACCACGTGTAAATAATATGGTTGTAAAGGTACTTTGTTTTATTGTGAATATAAAAAGCTTTGGGGATGTGTTCAATACTCTTTAGATCCTATTCTAGATTTAAGTACGTGACTACTTTCTGTATGTAAATAAAATTGGCTTTGCATAAATTACAAAAAAGGTATGAGTTTTTTAGTAGTATACTTCCAGAAAATGTTTTTGTTCATTTGATCCCAATATAGATTTACAGCTGCCAGTTTTCGAATGAATCTAGATAGGTTCTAACTAAGCTGTCTCTTATGTGAAAGACTAAGCAACCTAGATGTGAGTGGTCTGAGCGACGCGAGCAATACAACTTTAATATCCTGCGTAAGGACCGAGAGCAGTGACACAGAAGAGTCTTCTGCTAGCAGTAAAAAATTTTTAATAAAAAAATTGTAATTAAGAGAATTACTCTCAAAATTATTGAGGACAGTTGAAGGACGTTTACTATGACAGGCTAATATTAATATCTGTGATTCTAATATATAGAGAATTCCAGAGAAAAATAAGCAGTTCGTCATCTTTTTGATAAGATGCTATGAAATATTCAAAGAATATAAAATCACTAACATTTCATCATCTTAACTAACTACGCACAAATAGATGAAGATCAAGAGCTCCTTGTAAGTACCGTTGCTGCGTTGCGGTCGCTATTCTGCACATGCGTGCTAAGTACCTCCATCTATTGGCTAGCCACGGACGTCAATATTCTTCACGCACAAATACACTTTAACTTCGGCATTCGCCGAAGTTAAAGTGTATTTGTGCCTGTTTAAAATGCCTCACACCATTGAAAAATCTCATTGATTGTGAAATACATGCGGTAATTCGTTTCCTGAAAGCAAGAGACGTGATAGCGCCCGAAATTCATCGGCAGATTTGTGAAGTGTATGGCGAAAACACTATAAGTGATGGAATGGTAAGAAAATAGGTTAGAGCATTTTGGCCGTACAGACGTGCACCATAAGGGACAAAGTGGGACCGTACGTCATTAATGATGACCTTGTGCGGAAAGTTGATGAAAATGGCTTTACGATTTCATCATTACCAAATCTACGATTTATGCCTGTACTGAAAGGCGCACCTTGGCGGTCAGTGGTAGGATACCGACGACAACACCATAATGGCAGTACTGCAGTGGTCAGCAACCTAGGCAGATGGAATACAGAAGCTGCTCCTATGATACGACAAGGGCCTTAATATAGGTGGAATTATGTAGAAAAGTAGATTGAGTTCCGAGCGTTTATGTAAAAATAAAACTCTTAATAAAATGGCTTTGTGTTTTTTTTTAATATTAAAACGGTTCTTACTTTAAAAACGAGCTTTGTACTTAGCTCAGAATGATGCTGTTTCGGGTGCCAGTGTATCAGATATACTTTATAATGCTCGTTGACAAACACACTTAGTTCAAAATTATATTATGTGAGGATTTTAGATCTTTGGCACAACACCGTCAAACACTTTCGTCGTCCGGAGATATGTTAAAAATTTAAAGGGGACTGATGAAATAAAACATAAACTATTGGTTTATTTATCCAAATTTATTTGATCCTCTTCAAGGTAATCTCTTTCCACTGTAATAAACTGATACCAGCATTTTCTACAATCTTTAAAATACTTTTTTGTACTCGATTTCCGGCATTTCTTTCAAGGTGGAGAGCGAATTCTCTTTAATCGTTCAATAGATTCAAAACGGTCTCCACGAAATGCTAATTTTAAACAGGGGAGACAGAAAAGATCACACTGTACTATATCTAGTTATTCTTGTTCTTGTGAAATGACCACAGTTTCATTTGCATGCAACAACTCAGTCCTCCATTACAAATTAATTTACGTTAACGAAGCATAACGCTTGGAGAATATTCCTTGTCAACTCTTTGCATTTGATTTTTGTTTTACTTTGACGTGATTTTTAGTGCTCCGTACAGAACACTTATGGGATCACTTTGGTAGCCGTCTGTCACACCCGATTTTCTCCGAAACTATTTGACATATAAATCTAAAATTTGACGCAAAAATAGAAACTAGTCTGACCAGAGCCGTGTAGTTGTGAAAGCTAAATTTGGATTTTTCACCATGTCATTGAGTAGGGTGTCAAATAAGAGCTTGTGAAAATACGACTTCCAAAATATATATGATGTAATACTTGTGCATATTTTTCTTTGTATTGTTTTTAAATAATGGCAAAACCCCACTGTCCACTCACCTTATCTCGAAAAGTACTAATCAAAAAATGTTGAAAAAATTCCGCATTAGTCTTAATAAAGTGTAGATTGAGCCAAAATTATCACGAGCGTCTTACGTTTGGTATAAAAAAATACTAAAAACTATATTTCCCTACAAAATGGTGGAGCTGGATTATTTTACGGACATTACCGCACGCCGCTTCTCTAGAGACAAAATAATTTTATTTTGTTTTTTGTAATTAAATATTTAGGTAGTAAATATTCGTTTTACACTTTTATTACTAGATTCTAGATTAAGCTGGAGTGATTGGTTGGCTATTAGGTAGCTAAGACACTACTTTTTTTTTATAGGTCTAGCACACGCGCTACAGGAGCGACACCTGTGCGGAAAAAGCGATTCACGTTGTTCTTGAATCGCTGTATGTTCTTGAATCGCTGTATGTTCGTGAATCGCTGTATATATCACCACCACACCAAACATTTTAATTTTCCACTCAACAAGAGTTTCGTTAACCATGTTAGCTTCATCAGGAGCCAAACGTGCATGGAGTGCAAAAATATAGTGTTTTCTGATATATATACTGATTAGTGTCATTGTGCCAAAGATTCCAAATTCTGAACATAGGTAGCTAAGATACTATAACTATTTATATTATTGACTAAGAAAGAAACATGAAAATACATATTGGATCTTAAAAGGTCAGGGACCTAATTAAGGTAAGGATTTTATGTTATTTTAAAAGCAATTACGGAAAAGAACACTAATTGCGCACTTTCTTGACTTGACCATTTTTTTTCGGTTTTAGTTTACTTCTTGCATGATATTTACTTAATTGTTGCGTTTGTTTCCGATCATACGAGTAGACTCAGTACTCAATACCACTAATTATGCATTTAGAAGTAAAGTTGTTAAAAACAAGTATATTTTTAGGGATCTCAACATGATGTTCAAAAAAATTTTAAAAAAACACTAGACAAACCCAAATCGTTCTTTGAAATCGATTATATTGAGCCAAATGATATTCAATAGGATCTTAAAGATATCTAACACCCAAATAGTGATTATTAATTACAAGATTCTTGATTGGGTTGATGTTCTTTCCTGTAGTTATGGTTGATGATCCGCCAGAACCTCGTTGGTCATTAACTGCTTCTTTGTCCTCTTCAAACGATTTGTATGACTAGACACGTTTTGATTTGGCTAGATATCTATAACCGTACCACTTTTATAACATTTCTCACATATCAGAGAGATTTTGCAACGCTTATTTTTCACGTTCCTTTGTCGTTACCGTTATCTCAAGCATGCGCAGTACTAACGCGGAGGAATTGCAAGGTTAGGTTAGTATTCATCTTCTATAAACTTAGGGGATTTTTTCTTCATTCATTTCATGTTTAAACATACCGATTATTAGTATTTGATGGGTCAACACAAGTTTCTAAATTAAAATTGGGTCTAGCAGTTTCTATCACTTCCTTTAATATTTCCAAGGTAATGCGAATGTGCGAATTTATATGGAGAACATCATTCCTTTGGAATAATTTGCCCAGGGCTGTGTTTCCCATCGAGAAAAATTTACAGCGACTTCCCTGTAGCACGTGTGCTAGACCCATAAAAAAAATAAAAGATTATCATTTCACTTTTACTGTATTTTCTTGGTGGTTTGTATACCTAAGTAGGAAAAAAAAAAAACAGCTATAAGAATAATAAACCTCAAAAAACCTCTCTAATAGATTCCTAAATAAGGGAAATCATTATCGTTAATAAAGGATTCTCTAATTTTGTTTCAATACTGCGCAAGCTCCGAATAGTGGGCGAATGCTTTAAATAACGATAACAGCTGAGTCCTAATATTTAATTTCTTCCCTTTACTACTGGGTAAGCTCCAAACGGTGGGCGCATCCTTCAAATAAAGTTACAGACAGTGGTCTACCAAAATAAGCTTTGCAAAATCTCTCTATCAACACCATAAATATCGTTTCTAAAACAAAATTTAACGCAAATTCTTTACTCAATAAATTTATTTATTTTAAAAATCCCCTATAAAAATTTTTCGCGATAACAAAACTCGTTTTTATTTCTAATTTAATAAATTGGAGGCCATGAATTTTTTTCAGATATTACTAACAACAAGAAACAAACACTTTAACAGATAGTAATAACGTACGTTTCTTTTTTTTTTTAAGTTCCCTTTTCTTTGAACATAGCAGTAACTATATCTTAATTCGATGAAGATATATACTAGTGAGCAAAAAAATCGGTTAACATTATTTGGCTTCATTTAACATGGATCCTAGAATTTAGTGTTCATATATTTTTAAGTATTTTAGTATCATTTGAAAGCCTATTCTATTCTCTTTCTAATGGTACCAAATTGAGTCTGAGAAAGGAAAAACAAACTTTAAGTTTTACCATGCGATGCAGTGGATGGATTTCTGACTCGAACCCTACTTTTGAGCTCATCCCGTATGTGCTCCAAATTCCAGTCGACATGTTGTCGGGAAAATCATCGCGCTTGTCGATAGGCTGCTGTCAATTTGGATCCGTTAGCTGATCTCTCCGGAGTTAGGTTAGCTTTTTTAAGTCTTCTTCTGACTGTCCAATGACTGACAGACTGACACAGTTTCTGTTGAACCTCAACGCCGGTCAAGTGACGATTTCTTATAGTTGTGTTGACAATGAACGGTCGTCTCGCCTCGAGGTATACCTTCTTTTTCCTGATTCTGGTCTCCGTGTAAAGGCGCCAGTCTCTTGATAACGTCTGTAGATAGCTGACTGGCTCCGGTGCAGTTACGCAACGACTATGCGTTGGCTATGCCCTTCTTGCAACAGGGCAATGACTTGTGCTGTTTCTTCCGGGGTGGAATCCATTTTCTGATGACGCAATTACTGAGCAGATATAGCAGAGATGTTGACGGGTCATGTGCCGATAAAGGAATGATAGGAAAATGTAGTTGCATGTGTTTTATAGGGATGAATTGCGCGCAACGAGTACGTTGCTGAGCAAAAACGGTTCTATTGAGTAAAACCGTTCTAATCAATTAAACTTTTCGGAAATCCAGATGTAGAGAGTAGAAAATCAGCATTTTAATGATACCAAAAATAATACCATCGTTTGAAAAATAAATGAATTAGTGTTAAATGAAACAAAAACGTTAGAGTCGATTTTTTTGCTCGCCAGTGTAGTTTATTTAAAAATTATATTGCGTGTTCTCAATGAGACTTTCTTTATATAAGCAAATACGTAAGTTGTATTTGTCAGTTTACTGATACTAAATATGTTTTCTCGTTTAGAATATCTTGAAATAAGCGTGTTTAATTTAAAATCGTTTCGCCAAACAACTAAATTCCTTTTATAATAGGCTTAAGTATTTTACAGAAGTGCATTAGTGGTTTTGAGTTTCAAATAAGGATGATATACACCGAGAGTACTTATAAATAAAAGATATTTTCTCCAGTTGTACTGTTTAGGTGTTTGCAGTTTTAAAAAACTTTTAGGCCTTTAAAAGTAAAAGAATATTGTTTTATAAGTACTAAAAAAACTAGGGATCAGAATATTTTTCTGTCTTTGTCAGTCGCCAAGAAGAAGTTTTTCATATTTTTAAACACACACAACAGTCATTTTGTCTTATGAGTCATAGTTGTTGGTATATTGGACTAAGTAGATAGGTTAGGTTTTAGTTTTTCTTATGGAATCTCGTATTCTCCCCCATTATACGAGGCTGGTTTGAAAAGTCCGTGCAAAAATAAAAACTACTTATGTGTTTGGGGTAAACCTTTTTTATTTTTCGACATAGTCTCCTTTTAGGCTTATACACTTCGTCCAACGATGTTCTAGTTTGTTGATCCCTTCCGAATAATAGGATTTGTCCAAGTCTGCAAAATATCCATTAGTGTCTGCAATCACCTCCTCGTTTGAATAAAATCTTTGTCCCGCCAGCCATTTCTTCAAATTGGGGAACAAATAGTAGTCCGAGGGAGCCAAGTCTGGAGAATAGGGGGAATGTGAAACGAGTTGGAATCCTATTTCCATTAATTTTGCGACCACAACTGCTGAGGTGTGTGCTGGTGCGTTGTCGTGATGGAAAAGGACTTTCTTGTGGGCCAATCGCGGGCGTTTTTCTTGCAGCTCGGTTTTCAAACGGTCCAATAACGATGAATTATATTCACCTGTAATAGTTTTTACCCTTCTCCAGATAGTCGATGAGGATTATCCCTTGCGAATCCCAAAAGACAGTCGCCATAACCTTTCCGGCCGAAGGAACGGTCTTCGCCTTTTTTGGTGCAGATTCCCCCTTGGTAATCCATTGTTTAGATTGTTGTTTGGTCTCAGGAGTATAGTAATGTATCCATGTTTCATCCACAGTGACGAAATGACGCTTAAAGTCCTCCGGATTTTTCTGGAACAGCTGCAAACTATCCTTGCAACACTTCACACGATTCCGTTTTTGGTCAAGCGTGAGCAATCGCGGCACCCATCTTGCGGATAGCTTTCTCATGTCCAAATGTTTATGCAAAATATTATGTACCCGTTCAGTCGAGATGCCCACAGTACTAGCAATCTCACGCACCTTAACTCTTCTGTCATCCATCACCATATCATGGATTTGATCAATGATTTCTGGAGTCGTAACCTCCACAGGCCGTCCAGAACGTTCAGCGTCACTTGTGCCCATATGACCAGTCCGAAAATTTTGAAACCACTTATAAACTGTTCTAATCGAAGGTGCAGAGTCACCATAATGTTTATCAAGCTTCTCTTTAGTCTCCTGAGGCGTTTTGCCTTTCATAAAGTAATGTTTAATCACCACACGAAATTCTTTTTCGTCCATTTCTTGAAAATCACTCGACTTCCTTGAGTCACACGAATGCCAAACACAAAGAAATAGACCAATATGGCTGAAACTTGGTGTGCGTTCATTCAAGAGATGCTACTAACTAAACATGACCTCGATACGCGCCGGTGGTGCCATCTCTCGGACTTTGCACGGACTTTTCAAACCAGCCTCGTAAAGGCTTATATCGCCTTATCTATCATTATTTCGCCTTATCTCCCATTATTTTTTCCTTATCTCCCATAATCTCGCCTTTTCCCCCCTTATAGAGGCTTATATCGCCTTATCTATCATTATTTCGCCTTATCTCCTATTATTTCGCCTTATCTCCCATTATTTCGCCCTACCTCGGTGTCTGTCCGTCTGTCTGTCTGTCCGTCCGTCTATCTCTCACACCCAATTCTCTCCGAAACTACTTTGAAAGTTGACATTTGGTACTGATATAAGAATTAATGGCCTCATTAAAAAAAGTTTTGAAAGTTAAATTTTGGGTTAGTTTTGGGGGTGAAATCGGAAGTGAAATTTTTTTTTTCACATCATCGAGTAGGGTGCCAAATGAAAGCTTGTAAAAACACGAGTTGAAACATATATATCATGCAATATTTGCATACACTTTTCTTTGTCATATTTTTAAAAAATCACGAAAAGTACTGATAAAGAAATTTTGAAAAAATTCTGGAATATTCTCCACAGGGTATAGATTAAACGAAAATTACACAGGGCAACAAAAAAATATTTTTGTTTTGGTGCCTGGGATTTTAGAGCTGATTTTAACTATATTTGGGACGCTAAATCTATACATGCAATCCGTTTTTCTCTATCAGCTCTACTTTTTTAGATACATCAACTTATCTACCAATGCGGTTTTTATTCAGTATATTCATTTATGAGAGTTCTAAAATTATTATATATTCATTAATGTAGGTACAATGGTTTTATTGTCAGTCTGTAATTGAGTAAATTCCAGGTAAATCTATAAATAGTGGAACCAGGTACCTGAACTGACCCTTTTAATCACCTAACTCGGGTAAGTCTCGTCAGTTTGTGCGTTCTTACTAATGAGAGTAGATCGAATTCGGCGTGTTATTTTATGTTAAGAAAAGAGTGTTTTTGTGTTTACTGAACAGAATTAAAATGAGTTCAGGTTCCAGTTCAAGAAGAAGTTGTGTAAATCAACCTGATGTGTTTTGCTATATATGCGGAGAATACATGTTTCAACAAAACAGACAAACTATTACTGACTTTGTAAAGCGAGCGTATCTTGGAGTTAAGCTTGGTGATCAGGACAAAACGTATGTAAAACTTGTACAGAGCATTTACGGCAGTGGACTACCGGGAAAAGAAAATGTCTAAAATTCGGCGTACCAATGGTTTGGAGAGAACCAAAAAACCACTTCAATGATTATTATTTCTGTTTAGTAAATACTAATGGAATCAATCGAAATAACCGCAGTAAGTGGACTTATCCCAATTTAGACTCGGCAATACGCCCTATCCCGCACTCAGATGAAATACCGATTCCAACATTTCATCAGCTACCACATATCTCTGATGACGAATATTTTCCCTCTGATCGCTCTTCTGATGCTAATAAAAGTTCTGATGCTAATGAAACTAACAGTGACTATGAGGGGACGTCATCAGTTCCTCAACGCTTCAATCAAAATGAATTAAATGATCTCACCAGGGATCTCAATTTATCGAAAAAGCTTCTGAAGTACTGGCTTCTAGGTTGAACGACAAAAATTTACTGGAACAAGGAACCAAAATTACCTTTTACCGTACAAGAGAAAAAGATTTGCTACCATTCTTTTCTCAAGAAGACAATCTTGTATTTTGTCCACGAAATTAGGGGACTCATGAAAGAAATGGGACTTTCTGAATATATTCCAGATGATTGGCGCCTATTTATTGATAGTTCAAAGCGAAGATTAAAATGTGTCCTTCTACATAATGGGAATAAATATGGTTCAATACCACTAGCTCACTCAACGAAACTGAAAGAAGAATATAATACCATAGCTTTGGTCTTGCAGAAGATAAAGTATTACGAACATCAATGGATGATTTGTGTAGACTTAAAAATGGTAAACTTTCTTCTTGGGCAGCAAAGTGGTTACACGAAATATCCGTGTTTCTTGTGCCTCTGGGATAGTAGGGACAAAACACACCACTGGGTTAGAAAAGATTGGCCTCAGAGAGAAAACATGGACGTTGGGGAAAAGAATGTCATTAACGACGCTTTGGTTGAAAGAGAAAAAATCATACTTCCTCCGTTACATATAAAGTTGGGCTTAATGAAGCAATTTGTAAAGGCTCTTGATAAGAATGGGTCTTGTTTTGCATATATAGGGGTAAAAATGCATCAGTTGAGCACAGAAAAAACTCAAAGCAGGGATATTTGACGGCCCACAAATAAGACAATTAATTAAGGATCCTGCCTTCATAAATTCAATGAATCAAGTTGAACGAGAAGCTTGGACATCATTTGTTGCAGTTATAGAAAATTTTCTAGGCAAACATAAAGCTCAAAACTATGTTGAAATGGTTAACAAGATGCTTAATAGTTTCAAATCCTTAGGGTGCAATATGAGTATTAAAATACACTATTTACACAGCCACTTAGACCGTTTTCCAGAAAATTTAGGAGACATGAGTGAGGAACAAGGTGAAAGATTTCACCAAGATATTAAAGTTATGGAGGACCGCTACCAAGGAAGATGGGACATGCACATGATGGCAGATTACTGCTGGAGTTTAAAAAGGGACTGTTTAAAAAAAACATTCAAGAATGTCGCGGAAAAGAAGCTTTCCAAGTGTTGAGTGACTATTTCATTTCTTCAATGTTTTTTTTTTTTGTTTGTAAGTACGACATAATATTGTATTTTGTATAACTAAAATAAAAATTTCGTATCTACTTTTGTTTACTACACTTACGGATTTGAGTTACAATAATGTAACTTATATTTCTCTAAAATTGTATATCTTAAAAATTTGAGCTCCTAGGTACAAATGAATACGTTATTTGAATTCAGGACATCAAATTGATATAGAATCAGCTCAAAAAACCTCGACACCAAAACAGCTGTTCCCCTGTGTAATATATAATAGTTATAGTATCTTAGCTACCTATGTTCAGAATTTGGAATCTTTGGCACAATGACACTAATCAGTATATATATCAGAAAACACTATATTTTGGCTAATCATCGATGATCGCTCCTGATGAAGCTAATATGGTTAGCGAAACTCTTGTTGAGTGGAAAATTAAAATGTTTGGTGTGGTGGTGATATATACAGCGATTCACGAACATACAGCGATTCAAGAACATACAGCGATTCAAGAACAACGTGAATCGCTTTTTCCGTACACGTGTCGCTCCTGTAGCGCTTGTGCTAGACCTATAAAAAAAAAGTAGTGTCTTAGCTACCTAACAGCCAACCAATCAATCCAGCTTAATCTAGAATCTAGTAATAAAAGTGTAAAACGAATATTTACTACCTAAATATTTAATTACAAAAAAAACAAAATAAAATTATTTTGTCTCTAGAGAAGCGACGTGCGGTAATGTCCGTAAAATAATCCAGCTTCAGCATTTTGTAAGGAAATATAGTTTTTAGTATTTTTTTATACCAAACGTAAGACGCTCGTGATAATTTTGGCTCAATCTACACACACTGTTTAAAAAAACATTCAAGAATGTCGCGGAAAAGAAGCTTTCCAAGTGTTGAGTGACTATTTCATTTCTTCAATGTTTTTTTTTTTGTTTGTAAGTACGACATAATATTGTATTTTGTATAACTAAAATAAAAATTTCGTATCTACTTTTGTTTACTACACTTACGGATTTGAGTTACAATAATGTAACTTATATTTCTCTAAAATTGTATATCTTAAAAATTTGAGCTCCTAGGTACAAATGAATACGTTATTTGAATTCAGGACATCAAATTGATATAGAATCAGCTCAAAAAACCTCGACACCAAAACAGCTGTTCCCCTGTGTTATCAATCAAAAATTAATAATTTATCTGGTATATATAAAAAAAAAATATTTCAAAGTCATCAGTTTTCAATAAAGATCGGAAAAACACTTGTTCAAAACTCATTTCGGGTGTGTTTTGTGAAGTTACTGAGCAGTACCTCCGTAGCAAAAATTTTTATTTTAAAACCAATCCAACGTACGGAACACTAATTGCGCAAGTCCAACTTGCACTTGATCGGTTATATGTTATTTAATATATATATATATATATATATATATATATATATATATAATATATATATATATATATATATATATATATATATATGTATTCCCGATCTGGCAACCCTAAGATAAGTCAAAAGAAAAATGAACACGAGACTCGAAAAAGACAGACTAGAGTAAGCTAAAGAATCCCGACAATTTGGCGCCTTTATAACAAAAGGCGATGGCAATAAGCGTGATATTAAGAGAAATATAATACAAAGAAAGAAAATATGCCCCGAAAAGGGACAGCTGTTAACAAGCAACTTAGATTTAGGAATTAGTAAGCATTTCTTAAGAGTGCAGAGTTGCACTGAACGAGTTAAAAATGGAATTTGAAAGATAAGTATATATTAGGCTCGCTTATAAAGTAAATACCGTTTTGATATAAAAAAAAAACAAAATCATTTTTTGCCAATTTTATATTTACACGAACACCCGGAATTTTTTCCATAATTAAACCTATATTAACGCACTTGTATCGTAAGACCAGTATCTGTATTCTATCCTCGTAGAAATTTGATGCCCATTTTGCTAACCACTGCAGCCGTTTTGGCATCGTCATCGGCGTCGTCGTGCTGACCGCCAATGGGCTTCTTTAAGTGCAGGAACAAATAGAATCGTAAAACTTTTTTCTGTTTTCTAGGAATTTTCAATGGTCCTAGGCGTTTTAAACATGTATAAACAACTAAGTTGGGAATGTGGAATCTTTGGCACAATGATACTACTCAGTATATATCACCACTACACCAAACACTTTATTTTTGCGCTCGACGCGCGTTTCGCTAACCATGTTAGCTTCATCAGGAGCGATGATTGACTAAAGCTAAACTACAAATCTACCCTATTTATACTTAGCCTAGCCCTAGAATTACTCAAATGGAACTAATGACATAGGCAAGGCCATCAATTCCGGTCAAGTAACCAGTAGAGGGGACTATAAGGAATAGGCCCTCTGTCTTTATTTAAACTACTTTTACATTTTATGATTTCCATACTTTCGTATGCGTTTAACAATATCCTATCAGATACATTTTTTATCAATCTTAGATTATCTAATGTTACAGTATCATCAGCTTCAAGGGCAATGCTAGACTTTTCTGTTCTATTGTATTTTAAGTGTGCTAAATGTTCTTTAAATCGTATTTTAATTGACCTTTTAGTTTGCCCAATATACTTTTTGTCACAATCATTACAACTAATTTCATAAATTCCACTTTTCTCAAAATTAGGGATTTCCTAAGATATTCCTCAGATTGTCTGATGACTTATAGACTAAAGTGAGGCCTACCTTATTGAGTCCCTTGCTATATTTCGGATTATATGGTATGGAGACATACTTGATGTTATTTTCTTTCGCGTGTAAAAAAGGTGGAATTCTGAATATTAAACCTAAACTTATGTCTATTTATTAGCTTATTTACTAAGTCGTCGTCATAACCATTAACTCTAGTTATATTTCTAATACGATTCCTTTCTTTATTAAAGTTTACTCTATTCAGAGGGAAAGTGATTAAACGATGAACTAAAAAATGTAATGAGGCTAATTTATGTTGTTTTGCAATGAAATGAATCATTAGGAATATATCTATCTGTTACTATGTCCTTCCTATAGATATCAAATTCTAATCTATTATTATTTTTAATAATTAAAATATCTAGAAAAGGCAATTGTCCTTTGTTCTCAACTTCGTAAGTGAATTTAATGGAATCATACCGGCTATTTAATTTAGAAACAAAATCATCAATATTTGCTTTATTTGTATCAAAAATCGCGAAAATATCATCCACATACCTATACCATACCCTTGGGAAATATTCGAATTCTTGACTGGCTTCGATTTCAAACTTACTCATGAATAAATTGGCTATGAAAGGTGATAAGCAATTACCCATAGCTGTTCCTTCTTTCTGAACATAAAATTGATTGTTATATTGGAAATAATTTTGTTCCATACAAAGTTTAGATAATGTTAAGTATTCACGAATTACTTAGAATGAATGACTTTGAAGACGAAATTATTCGTGAATACTTAACATTACCTAAACTTTGTATGGAACAAAATTATTTCCAATATAACAATCAATTTTATGTTCAGAAAGAAGGAACAGCTATGGGTAATTGCTTATCACCTTTCACAGCCAATTTATTCATGAGTAAGTTTGAAATCGAAGCCAGTCAAGAATTCGAATATTTCCCAAGGGTATGGTATAGGTATGTGGATGATATTTTCGCGATTTTTGATACAAATAAAGCAAATATTGATGATTTTGTTTCTAAATTAAATAGCCGGTATGATTCCATTAAATTCATTATTAAAAATAATAATAGATTAGAATTTGATATCTATAGGAAGGACACAGTAACAGATAGATATATTCCTAATGATTCATTTCATTGCAAACAACATAAATTAGCCTCATTACATTTTTTAGTTCATCGTTTAATCACTTTCCCCTCTGAATAGAGTAAACTTTAATAAAGAAAGGAATCGTATTAGAAATATAACTAGAGTTAATGGTTATGACGACGACTTAGTAAATAAGCTAATAAATAGACATAAGTTTAGGTTTAATATTCAGAATTCCACCTTTTTTACACGCGAAGAAAATAACACTAAGTATGTGTCTATACCATATAATCCGAAATATAGCAAGGGACTCAATAAGGTATTTAATAAGGTAGGCTTCACCTTAGTCTATAAGTCATCAGACAATCTGAGGAATATCTTAGGAAATCCCAAAGATAAGATTCCTGATTGTGAGAAAAGTGGAATTTATGAAATCAGTTGTAATGATTGTGACAAAAAGTATGTTGGGCAAACTAAAAGGTCAATTAAAACACGATTTAAAGAACATTTAGCACACTTAAAATACAATAGAACAGAAAAGTCTAGCATTGCCGAACATGCCCTTGAAGCTGATCATACTGTAACATTAGATAATCTAAGATTGATAAAAAATGTATCTGATAGGAGATTGTTAAACGCATACGAAAGTATGGAAATCATAAAATGTAAAATAGTTTAAATAAAGACAGAGGGCCTATTCCTTATAGTCCCCTCTACTGGTTACTTGACCGGAATTGATGGCCTTGCCTATGTCATTAGTTCCGCTTGAGTAATTCAAGGGTTAGGCTAAGTATAAATAGGGTAGATTTGTAGTTTAGCTTTAGTCAGTCATCGCTCCTGATGAAGCTAACATGGTTAGCGAAACGCGCGTCGAGTGCAAAAATAAAGTGTTTGGTGTAGTGGTGATATATACTGAGTATGTATAAACAATGTAAACTTGGACAAATGCTTCCGTAATGGCGTCTGTGGCTAGCCAACAGATGCAGAACAGCGACCTCAATCCTGCAGCGGTCATATTTCAAGACGATACTTACTTAAAAAATGTGCCTCATAGTGTAAGCATATAAAAAGCACAAAATACACGAACAAAGAATTTATAACCTTAAACTTGTATGCTAAAAATCTATAGTTTTGAGGTTTACAGTTACAGAGTTACGTCACAATTGTTCATATTTTGCAGTTTTCTATATCATTGTCTCGCCAGGATTCTTTTATAAGAAAGTAGAATTTTTTTAGTTGTCTGATAAGATCAAGATAAATCAAGAGACGAGTACTTTACGCTATCCCTAAAAATATATATTTATTATTATTACTCAAAGAAAAATACACTTTCCCGTCTCCCTGATTTCATTTTCATAAAGTCTATTAATATTCCCCATTGGACAAACATGAATCTGTTTCCCGGATGTCATTCGTTTTGAAAATCGGGGTTACTTCGGTAAAACAAATTTTATCAATTTTCGGTTCGTTTTCAATATCATCCTGCTGAATCTCGCCCTTTTAAAGATGGATTAAACCTATGGCATCCTAACAGGGGTGACTAAAAACTGGTCTTTCAATATCTTTATAGCCTGGAACATTTCCCCTAAAAGCTTTATCCATTTGTGGTTGACTCTGGATTTGCGCAAATGAGTATAATAAATCGCGGCAAAGGCTGTACTTTCCTTTTCAAGTTTCGGAAAGTTCTAGTTAAATGATTTCTATAAGACCTGAAATCTGTTATGTTGTTAAAAACTATAAATTTTAGGGCGACAAGGATATATTAAAAAGGGTATTTTTGATTTTGGTTTAATCTTTTTGGAGAACAAAATAAAAACGCATTGTTTTTTTAAAATACATACATTTATCTATTTACGTTGTTACATAAATGATTTACAATCATTCAAGGTATCTACAAATATGAAAAAGAACAAGAATTTTGATATACGCAAATCACCAATAGGTAACTGCTACCTGGGGGATACAAATCTAATTTATTCTCGACCCGTTGTTTTATCGACTAAAAAAACTATTTATATTTGTATTTGTTTCGCGTTCATAGTCTTTTGAAAGTGTAAACTTCCTGTGTCGAAACAAGGTACAATGTGTCAAGTAAAAAACGTGTCCGTGATTATTCATTTTTGGTAGATGCGATTCTAGCGATTCCACAAAAAATCAGTAGAAGGAACCTTTGTCTACGACGCATTTTAGCAACAGTATCAGTCGATTCTGTACTTTCGTGGAAATCACATAAAATCGAGCGTCGGTTTGAGGCAGTCTTTCTTTGTTCCCATTCATATCCATAAAAAGTCTGTGTCGTTTGTGAAGAAATGGGTAAATCATCTTAACGAGACGAAAAATGTCGACGACTTGCCAAAACGTGGCTCGGTAGGCAAAGTCACTCTGAAAGTTAAAAAACGAATTGTGTCTTTGTTTTTACGAGACTCCAAATTGACGTTGCGTCAAGGAACGGCAAAATTAAGAAAATCGGAATTGAACTAGTCCCATGAGATCAGTCGACAACATCTTCGTGCTTATGATGTCAAATTCCGAAGCACGTTGAAGAAACTTTTGCTGGACGTAAATCACGTCGCGAAGCGGTTCACTTGGGCGTACGATAAGATTCTAGAGTGGCCCTCTTCATAATCGCCGGACGCCAATTCTAACGAAAAAGTTTTATCCCTTGTAAAGAGAAAGCTCAGAGGAAAGACTCTGGGGACTTTGACTCAGTTGTCTCGCGAGTTTTCGAAAAATTTGCAGAGTATGCAGAAAATCTCGTCGTGAGCATGCCTCGAAGATGCTAGGCGATTATTGATACAGAAGACGATTGGACACCTTAATAAGAAAATTGCTTCGTTGTTAGCACACCAAAGAATACATTGATGGCAAAAAATGTTCTCGAAACATATTTTTTCAAGAATACGAGTGGTCACGTTCTTACTTGGCAGACTGTATAATACTTGATTTTACAGGCATATATGAGTGAATCTCAAAAAAAATATTTAGAGCAGTCAGAAATCAAAAAACTTTTTTGACTAGCACACTAGTTTACAAGTATTTTTTCGAAAGACTCGGCTCCGCTCGCGTGGACTTGATTCACTACTATCGTCACTGCTTATTCCTTATGTTACCCAACGTAATAAAAAATATCTCCCATTATTTCTTCTTATCTCCCAATATTTCTCCTTATTTCCTATTATCTCTACATAATTTCCATTATCTAGGCTTATCTCTGCTCATCTCCCATTATTTCTCCTTATCTCCCATTATTTCTCCTTATTTCCCATTATCTCACCTTATTTTCCCATTATCTAGGCTTATCTCGACTTATCTCCCATTATTTCTCCTTATCTCACCATAACTCCCATTCTCTAGACTTATCTCTGCTTATCTCCCATTTTTTATACTTGTCTCCCATTATCTCACCTTATCTCCCATTATCGAGGCTTATCTCGACTTATCTCCCATTATTTCTCTTTATCTCCCATTATCTCACCTTATCTCCCATTATCTAGGCTTATATCGAATTATATAGAACATATGTATAAATTATATCGAATTATATAGAACATATGTATAAATTTATAAAAACACGTAAATCGGATAAGTGGTTCTTGAGTGATAAGCGCACTAACGGACAGACAAACAGAGAGAAAGACGTTGCATTTTATATATATTGTATTCTTTGCTATATGATATTGTTCCATATTTAATGCTTTAGGGAGTGTATTGCAAGAGAACGCGCTAGCGGCAAACTTTTCTCCGACTTGATTCACTATTATCGTCACTGCTTATTCCTTGTCACCTAATAAAATATATCCTATAACCTGGCCAGAGTACATACGTATGTTTAAAAAAAAAGCACGTAAATCGGATAAGTGGTTCTCCAGTGATAAGCACACTAACGGACGGACAGACAGACAGACAGACAGACGGACAGAGAGACATTGCATTTTATATATATTATAGATATTCTCTGCTACATAATATTGTTCCATATTTAATGGTTTGGACTGTGTATTGCAAGAGAACGCGCTAGCTACTTCATTTACTATTATTGTCACTGCTCATTCCTTATGCTACCTATCGTAATAAAATATAGCCTATAACCTGGCCTGGAGAATATATGTATGTCTTAAAAAAAAAAGTACGAAAATCGGATAAGTGGTTCTCCAGTTATAAGCGCACTAACGGACAGACAGACAGACAGAGATACGTTGCATTTTATATATATTATACATGTAATAAAATATATACCTATAACCTGGTCAGAGAACATATGTATGAATTTAAAAAATCACGTAAATCGGATAAGTGGTTCTCGAGGGATAAGCGCATTAACGGACAGACAGACAGACAGACAAACATTGCATTTTATATATATTATAGATATAGATTATTATTATTATTATATAACCTGGCCAAAGAATATATGTATGAATTTAAAAAAAGACAGGTAAATCGGATAAGTGGTTCCCGCGTGATAAAAGCACTAATGGATAGACAGACAGACAGAGAGACATTGCATTTTATATATTATAGATTATACATTACAGATATTCTTTGCTACATAATATTGTTCCATATTTAATGGTTTAGGCTGTGTATTGCAAAGGCACGCGCTAGCGGCAAACTTATTTCCGACATCATTCACTATTTTACGTCACTGCTCATTCCTTATGCTACCTATCGTAATAAAATATAGCCTATAACCTAGCCAGAGAACATATGAATGTTTTTTTTAAAAAAAAGTACGTAAATCGGATAAGTGGTTCTTCAGTGATAGGCGCACTAACGGACAGACAGACAGACAGACACAGAGAGAGACGTTGCATTTTATATATATTATAGATGCTCTTAAAACAGAAGTCAAAAAGATTAAATAAATCAATATTTTTGTTTTTTTATCGGGAGAGCAGCATAACTATACCCTAATTTAGTGTTTCTTAAATACTTAAGAATGTTAAGTAATCAATTAAAGAAAAAATGATACCATGATGTGGTTAAAAAGGTAGCCAAATTGGCATATTTAAATAAACGAAATTAATGTTTTTCAGCCTATTTTAAATAAATTTGCTCTGTTTAGCCCTATTATTCTATTTCGACATCTGAGTTTTTTTTTTTTGTATATTACAAGTTTTTAAAATTAAAAAAAAAAAAAAACGTTGTTGTGATCTTCCGCACCGAACGTATTTGGTTTCCAAACATATTTTATACTCATAAAACAGAAAAAAACACTCAGTTTAATTAAAATATTTAAAACTCTTGGTTTAATAATATTAATTTTTTATTTCGGAATATTAACAAGACAAAGTTTTTAAGAGTTTCAAAATGTTCAGTTTGAAAAAAAATATCACAGAATTACAAGAAATGCTGATGGAATTAAATAAAATAATAAAGTCTCGAAAAATAGGTCTAAAAATAACTGAAAATAGACAGAAATCCATATTTCAGCAGTTTATTAGCTGTTCTCTTGCTCGTCAAATCCATCCTGAGACGCGTTTCGCCGTATCACGGCTCGTCAGTCAGGCTAGGATTGACAAACAAGAGAACGGAATCTACTGGTACTTATCCCAGAAGTTATGGAGTACGATGGTAGGATACAACGAATTGTATTAAGTACGCATACCTAATACTCCATCGAAAGCTGACATAGCAGCTTTCGAGCCGACAGAGTGGTTGACACTCTCAACGCTTAAAAGCAAGTAGCGCTTTTCGAGGGATCCTCCTCAGGCATATATAGTTATTGTAAAGCAACTGAAAATAGACAGAAGTCCATATTTCAGCCGTTTACTAGCTGTTCTCTTGTTCGTCAAATCCATCCTGAGAAACGTTTCGCCGTATCACGAATCGTTAGATGGAGTAATAGGTATGCATACTTAATACAATTCATTGTATCCTACCATCGTACTCCGTAACTTCTGGGATAAGTACCAGTAGATTCCGTTCTCTTGTTTGTCAATCCTAGCCTGACTGACGAGCCGTTATACGGTGAAATGCATCTCAGGATGGATTTGACGAACAAGAGAACAGCTAGGAAACTGCTGAAATATGGACTTCTGTCTATTTTCAGTTGTTTTACAATAACTCTAAAAATAAACTTCACCTAAACCAAATATTTGAACAACGAAACTGAAGATAACAGTCAGGAACTATTAATATAATGTAAAAGAATAGGAAAGGTACAAATATTCATATATTTAGGACAAAAAATGGAAATATCAAAAAATAATTTATAGGCTGACTTACAAATACAAAAAAGCCAGAGTATTCGATTAATAAGTACTGCCGGTATTAACATATGGCAGTGAAACGTGGACATTAAATAGGGGTATAATAAATAACCTCCAGATAACCCAAAGAGCAATGGAGAGGAGAATGCTAAATATTAGACTCCAAAATCGTATTCCTAACATTGAGTTACGAAAAAGATCAGTTATAGATGTACAACAACGAATATTTTATATATTATATATACATATTTATATATATATATAAATATATATATATACTAGCAGTGCCCGCGCTCCGCTCGCGTGGGTCTTGATTCACCTTTATCATCACTGCTTATTCGTTATGTTTATATTATTATATAGCTCAAGGGGCCTTAGAGGTCCATGGCTTGGTTGCATACTTGTCTCCACTTCTTTTAGTCTCCTGTTAGCTTTTCGCAGTGCGGGATTCCCAACAACTCCGGATCTTGCTTTACTGCCTGAATCCATGTAGATCGAGGTCTATCCTTGCCTCTTCCTCCAATCACTCCTCTTATTAGGGCTTGCTTTAGCTGTCTTTCTTCCTTCATCCTTGCCACGTGTTTCAAACATCCTAATCGCTAGCTTATTATGATTTGGCTTATAAAGGGTTTCGTATAAAGGCATTTTAATTCGTAGTTTGTTCTTCTTCTCCACAGTCCCGCTTCTTTCCTTCCTCCGTAGATTCTTCTCAAAGCTTTCCTTTCCCACACCTCCAACGTCTCCTTTTCTCTTGCATTCAGTTTCCACGTTTCGCATCTATATGTCACCGTGGGTCTGACAACTGTCGTATATATTCTTTCTTTTGCTTTTCTTGATACATTCTTTGATTTCAATATTGGATTCATTGCCCTCAAACATCTCTGTCCTTTCGCTATTCTTTCTTGTATCTCCGTCCTTTCTTGTCCACTCTCTGTTATTGTTACTCCCAGATAATTAAATTTGTCTACTTTTTCAAACATATATCTTTTCCCTAAGTTGTTTATTATATCTAAACTTTTGTTGTTTTTATTATCCTTCTTTTTGTAATTTCCATGTATTTTTTTTTTTCCTCATTTATCTTTAGGCCTCTCAACCTTCCTCTTTCTTCTATCCTACTTATGGCTTTTTTAAGGTTCTCTTTTGCTCTTGTAATCACTACTGCATCATCTGCATAGGCCAAGCATTGGAAGGTTTGTTGGTATATCGTTCCATTTGTTTTTATTTCTGACTCCCGGATTATCTTCTCTAGTACCAAATTAAATAGACATGTCGACACTGGTTCCCCCTGTCTTAATCCTCTCTTCACCTTAAACTTATCTGGCACTTTGCCCTCAACCAACACTCTATTTGCTGTGTCATTCAAGGTCGTTCTCACCATGCGAATCAATTTACTTGGAATTTTTAGTTCTTCCATTATCTTGTAGAGTCCTTCTCTATTTACAGAGTCATATGCTTCTCTGAAATCCACAAAGACCAAGTGTAGTGCCAAATTTTGTTCTAAGCTATTATCTTGGATTTGCTTAATCGAAAATATCTGGTCTGTAACCGATCTATTTTTCCTGAATCCACACTGGTACTCTTCCAGGATAGACTCGGCTTTCTCTGCTAGTCTGTTTTTGATAGTCAACACTACTATCTTGTACACGACATCCAGTAAGGCTATTGGTCTATAATTAGCACATATAGTTTTTTCTCCTTTTTGTATATTGGACAAATGAGCGACTCTCTCCAGTTCACTGGCATCTTTTCTGTTTCTCATATCTCACCAACAGGCATTTATTTTTCCAGATCTACTCCTCCAGCTTTTATCAGTTCTACAATTTCCACCCGGGCCCTTATTTTTTTTGGGTTTTGAGTATTTCTCTTAGTTCTTTTTTGCAGGGTTTATTTGTCCCCTCCTGCCCTTCAGTTAATTTTGCTTCCTATTTCTCATTCAACTCATTTTCATCTCCATTTAGTGTTTCTTTAAAGTATTCTCCCCATCTATTCAGTCTTTCTGCGAAGCTTACTGCTAAACTTCCATCTTTTTTCCTACATATTAGCATTTTGTCTTTGTTTATTCCCTTTGTATTTTATAAAAAAAAAAACACGTAAATCCGATAAGTGGTTCTTGAATGCTAGGCGCAGAAATGGATAGACAGACAGACAGACATAGAGACGTTACGTTTTATATATATTATAGATTTTCTTCGACATATATGAAATTAAGAATTAAAAAAAAATCACGTAAATCGGATAAGTGGTTCTCGAGGGATAAGCGCACTAACGGACAGACAGACAGGCAGAGAGATGTTGCATTTTACATATGTTTTAGATATAGATTATTATTATTACTATATAACCTGGCCAAAGAATATATGTAGGAATTTAAAAAAAGACACGTGAATCGGATAAGTGGTTCTCCCCTGATAAACGCACTAATGGACAGACAGACAGACAGAGAGACATTGCATTTTATATATTATAGATTATAGATATACTCTGCTACATAATATTGTTCCAAATTTAATGGTTTAGGCTGTGTACTGCAAGGGAACGCGCTAGCGGCAAACTTTTTTCCGACTACATTCACTATTATCGTCACTGCTCATTCCCTACGCTACCTATCGTAATAAAATATAGCCTATAACCTGGCCAGAGAACATATGTATGTTTTAAAAAAAAAAAAGTACGTAAATCGGATAAGTGGTTCTCCAGTGATAAGCGCACTAACGGACAGACATACAGAGAGACGTTGCCTTTTATATATATAATTATATATTAATAGATATATAGAAATTAAGGTGGAATTGGGCGGAGCATATCGCAAGGATGAATGATAACAGATGAACACGCCATATGGTTGAATGAAAGCCTAAAAACTAAACATAAAAGATGCAGCGATAGAGCACAGATAAAATAGACGGACGACTTAAAAAAATTAGCGGGATACGATTGAATGCAAAAAGCAAACAACAGAGCTCATTGGAGACAACTTGGGGAGGCTTACATCCGACTATGGATGGAATAAGCTTTTGATGATGATGATGATAATGATTCTACCGTTAGTCGAATTTGAGTTTTGAACAAAATTAACAGTTCTTGTGGAATGTAAAGCTTTCTTGATCGAACTAATATTCCCACCTTTTGAATACCTTTCTTTGCTATGCATTATTTTAATAACGGCTGACCAAATAAAGACCTCAAAAATTATATTACCTAGTCAAATCTTACTACAAAAACTAAGCTAAATTTGAAAAAAACCAAAATATTACAAACATAATACTAATGTTAATTGCAATACAGGCAAAAACATTATGAAATATAGCTTTAAATTTAGGACTAAACGAAACGAGATAATTTTAGACCTGGAAGTATATAATAATGATTTTTTTTTTTGGTAAGTCTATTAAAACAAACAAACCTAAGAACGTAAGATAAAATGTCAGCCGCGAAAGGGAGGAATCCGCCTTATGGATAATGAAGCAGTCTGCGTCACCTTAAGGGTGCCCCAGAATGCTCCAGTCATGTGGTGGCTCTCCAACCGGAGTTGTATTTAATAACTCTTACTGCTACTGGTGCTTATTCCCGTCAAGGTTCATTGTAGGACCGAGATCGTAAAACAATTAGCTTTGAGTTTCAGATCTCACGATAAACTGTAGGCACTGATTGGGTACATACGCGTAAAAATATTATTTGCAAAGGTAACTTCTTTGTCTACTTACCAGACTATAAGCCTTCACATGTATAGTGTTAATGTTGGAAATAAACCCTACTAAATTTGGAATTTTAATTATTCTTAACAAGTTTGGTGGTTTAAATGTCAGATTCCCCTAATAAAAGCAAACGACAATACTTACTTGCATTTCAGTAGTTGAGGAAATTACAGTTCCACTATAAGGACATAAGTTTGCGTCAGTAATTTCGTTAGTGCAATTTGTATTTCTAAACATTAACGCTGTAAGCTGTAATGAAACGTCAACCGAAACGTTTAACCTAGAGCTGGGGCGTTAGCGAATAAACAAGTTCGTTGAAGTAGATCCCTATTAGGATCAAAGTTCATATTTATGTTCTGAACTGATTTATTGCTTTTGAATAATCCGCGGTTTTGTTGCATAGCTCTCTATCATTACTAATGTCTGATTTGTGTTCAGATCTTCGATCCCTCTTTAGACAAATAATCTACTTGTAAAATAGGATATATATATATATATATATATATATATATATATATATATATATATATATATATATATATATATATATATATATATATATTTTATATATGTATATATATATATATATATATACATACATATATATATATATATATATATATATATATATATATATATATATATATATATATATAATCTATAATATATATAAAATGCAACGACTCTCTGTCTGTCTGTCTGCCTGTCTGTCTGTCTGTCTGTCCGTTAGTGCGCTTATCACTGGAGAACCACTTATCCGATTTACGTACTTTTTTTTTTAAAACATACATATGTTCTCTGGCCAGGTTATAGGCTATATTTTATTACGATAGGTAGCATAAGGAATGAGCAGTGACGTAAAATAGTGAATGAAGTCGGAAAAAAGTTTGCCGCTAGCGCGTTCGTTTGCAATACACAGCCTAAACCATTAAATATGGAATAATATTATCTAGCAGAGAATATCTATTATCTATAATCTATAATTTATATAAAATGCAATGTCTCTCTGTCTGTCCATTAGAGCGTTTATCACGCGAGAACCATTTATCCGATTTACCTGTCTTTTTTTAAATTCATACATATATTCTTTGGCCAGGTTATATTATAATAATAATAATAATAATCTATATCTATAATATATAAAATGCAACGTGTCTTTGTCTGTCTGTCTGTCCGTTAGTGCGCTTATCCCTCGAGAACCACTTATCCGATTTACGTGATTTTTTAAATTCATACATATGTTCTCTGACCAGGTTATAGATATACATTTTATTACATCTATAATATATATAAAATGCAACGTATCTCTGTCTGTCTGTCTGTCTGTCTGTTCGTTAGTGCGCTTATCACTGGAGAACCACTTATCCGATTTTCGTACTTTTTTTTTTTAAAAACATGCATATGTTCTCCGGCCAGATTATAGGCTATATTTTATTACTATAGGTAGCATAAGAAATAAGCAGTGACGATAATAGTTAACGAAATCGGAAAAAAGTTTGCCGCTAGCGCGTTCTCCTGCAATACACTGCCTAAACCACTAAATATGGAACAATATCATGTAGCAAAGGATATCTATAATATATATAAAATGCAACGTCTCTCTGTCCGTTTGTGCGCTTATCACTGGAGAACCACTTATCCGATTTACGTGCTTTTTTTTTAAACATGCTAAACCATTAAATATGGAACAATATCATGGAGCAAAGAATATCTATAATATATATAAAATGCAACGTCTCTCTGTCTATCTGTCTGTCCGTTAGTGCGTTTATCACTGGAGAACCACTTATCCGATTTACGTGCTTTTTTTTTTAAACATACGTATGTTCTCTGGCCAGGTTATAGGATATATTTTATTATGTTAGGTGACATAAGGAATAAGCAGTGACGATAATAGTAAATCAAGTTGGAGAAAAGTTTGCCGCTAGCGCGTTCTCTTGCAATACACTGCCTAAAGCATTAAATATGGAACAATATCATGTAGCAAAGAATATTATATATATAAAAATGTAAGGTCTCTCTGTCTGTCTGTCTGTCCGTTAGTGCGCTTATCACTCGAGAACCACTTATCTGATTTACGTGTTTTTATAAATTTATACATATATATAATTCGATATAAACCTAGATAATGGGAGATAAGGCGAGATAATGGGAGATAAAGAGAAATAATGGGAGATAAGTCGAGATAAGCCTTGATAATGGGATATAAGATGAGACAATGGGAAATAAGTATTATGGAAGATAAGGAGAAGTAATGGGAGATAAGCAGAGATCAGTCTAGATAATGGGTGTTATGGTGAGATAATGGGGGATAAGGAGAAATAGTGGGAGATAAGGAGAAATATTGCGAGATAAGTCGAGATAAGCCTAGATAATGGGAAATAATGTGAGATAAGGAGAAATGATGGGAGATAAGGAGAAATAATAGGAGATGAGCAGAGATAAGCCTAGATAATGGAAATTATGTAGAGATAATGGGAGATAAGGAGAAATATTGGGAGATAAGGGGAAATAATGGGAGATATTTTATTACGTTAGGTAACATAAGGAATAAGCAGTGACGATAGTAGTAAACCAAGTCCACGAGAGCGGAGCCGCGGGCCCGGCTAGTATATATATATATATATATATATATATATATATATATATATATATATATATATATATATGATCAATTTCTGAAGTGGCAGCCACACATCGACTATCTATCAATCAGATTACGAAAATTAATACACAAATTTTATATAATAAGGAATATTTTAAATACAAAACTACTTATATATAAATCGCTGGAAGAATCTCTGATTGGTTATTTTATTTTGGTGTGGGGAGGGCTGCATGAATCTGCATTGTATGGACTGAATATAGTACAGAGGTGTATATTAAAAATAATTTATAACAAACACAGAATATATCCTACTGCTCTTCTCTTTACACAAGAAACATGCAATATTAGAACAATGTATCTCACAACAGTTTGCACCTTTCTACATATTCGTAAAGAACGGAATAAATTTGTTAATCATACTCACAAAACACGTTCTAGAGAAAATAAAAACTTAATACTGCCCAGGAATAACAACAACATAAATCTAAAATGTATCAGTTATTTAGGTCCGAGAAGCTACAACCTTCTGCTGAATTCGATGAGGCTGGAGAAAAACTGCAAAAAATTTCGTGAATTATGTAAAGCATATATATTTGATAACTTTCGAATTTTTGAGTCTTTGTTTGGTTGACAGCCGTTACACATGAACCATGTATTGTATCTGTTATCGTGTTTGTATCTGTATTATTGTCTGTCACAAAAAGAAGGAAAAAAAAACCTAATTCAGAGAGAAAGTTATTAGTTAAGCTCCCTAGACACATACAGAAGCCTTGGCAGCTAGGTGTCATTAATTTGTGATATTATTTAAAAAAAAAACCGTCTTGAAGTATAGCCTACAAAATAACTTCTTCTTCATTAATAAAATTATTGTAATATTTTAGTTATCATTTAGTCACCTATTATAAAAAAAATACTAGTGTTTAGGTTAAGTTCTTCTTTGGTGTGAGGAAGTTAAATTCAGTGCTTATTTTTAAATTGTATAAATTATATAAATTTTATATTTTTATATAAAGATTATATCAAGATATGTATATATATATATATATATATATATATATTATATATATATATATATATATATATATATATATATGTATATATATATATATATATATATATATATATATATATATATATATATATATATATAGGTATGTATATAAGTGGGCAAAAAAATGGACTCAAACTATTTGGTTTCATTTAACAGGCATCCTAGAATTTAGTGTTCACATATTTTTACGGATTTTAGTATCATTTAAAAGCCCATTCTTTTCTCTTTCTAACGATACCAAATTCCATAGCATACCTTATGCTTTTTACTGATTAAAATAATTGAAAGGGGAAACAAGGAGGAAAAGGACTGAAACTCGAAGTAAGAGAAAGGGAAAAAAACCAAAATCAATATTTTGTATTCCTTAGCCCTTATTATTGCTGGTTTTTCATGGAGTAGGTGAGCTTTTTCACCACTGCCTGTGAGATTCTTCCCCACTCTTCTGCCATTGTAACCCCTTAAGTCCCTCACCGATGCAGGGGCTGGATTTCTGGCTCAAAACCTTTTTTTGAGCTCATTTCACATGTGCTCGATTGGATTGAGGTCAGGACTCCGCGCAGGCCCGTCTAATGTGAGTATTCTCACTAATGATGTCAAGTATCGGTACTTTCGAGTATTTAGGGTACCCGGTATTCGTTAAAAAAGTACTCGTTACATTGTACCCGGCGCAAAGTACCGATCTCGTCACGTATTTGCCAATATACCTACCTACAATATTCTTTATGTATTTATTATTCTGTCCAATTAATTTATTAATTAAAAAAATATTTATATTCAATTGTGTGTACTTATATTTCATATACCTATTTAATAAAATATTTAATGCACGACGTGCAAATTTTGCTTGCATTCCTAATTGTGCACGCTCCGTTTATATTTATCATCCAGTTGAATTTCGAGTATATGTATGTATGTACGAGTATAATTTGTAATTGTATACGCGCACTCATTCTTGTCAATCATTACTATTGATACCGAATGTACAGAAACCGAACGCCATCGATGAAGATGAAATATATTTCGTGGAGACGAGTATGTATCTACCGCTACCGGTATCGCATTGGTAGTTTTAGTTACGCAACGTAAGGAACGACGTGTTCCTGCAGGATTTCCTCGAAGTACCGGTGAGCAGTTAATCCACCGCTACGACTCTCATCAGTCACGAAAACCAAATCAGTTTTCACAACCAGCGAGAGGCCTCAGTGATACCATAACAGAACCTCCTCCGTAGGCGATCAGTAACGCAGCACTGCGCATAGTTCTCCCCAGGCCTCCCTTAGGCTCGCCTTCTTCCATCATTGCCATATAGGCACATTCGGGACTCGTTGGCGATTAACACGGAACGTTTCCGGGCAAATCTGAGTCACATTTGTCGATGGGCTGCTGTCAATTTGGGTCTCTTTAGAGTTAGGTTAGCTTCTAATGATATCAAAAATAATACCACTGTTTGAAAATTAAATTCAAGGCTTGATGTTAAGTGAAACAAAATCATACATATATATATATATATATATATATATATATATATATATATATATATATATATATATATATATATATATATATATATACTAGCCGGGCCCGCGGCTCCGCTCGCGTGGACTTGATTCACTACTATCGTCACTGCTTATTTCTTATGTTACCCAACGTAATAAAATATCTCCCATTATTTCTCCTCATCTCCCAATATTTCTCCTTATTTCCCATTATCTCTGCATAATTTCCATTATCTAGGCTTATCTCTACTCATCTCCCATTATTTCTCCTTATCTCCCAGTATTTCTCCTTATCTCCCATTATCTCACCTTATTTCCCATTATCTAGGCTTATCTCGACTTATCTCCCATTATTTCTCCTTATCTCCCATTATTTCTCCTTATCTCCCATTATTTCTCCTTATCTCCCATTATCTCACCATAACTCCCATTATCTAGACTTATCTCCAATTATTTATATTTATCTCCCATTATCTCTCCTTATCTCCCATTATTTATACTTATCTCCCATTATCGAGGCTTATCTCGACTTATCTCCCATTATTTCTCCTTATCTCCGATTATCTCACCTTATCTCCCATTATCTACGCTTATATCGAATTATATAGAACATATGTATAAATTTATAAAAACACGTAAATCGGATAAGTGGTTCTCGATTGATAAGCGCACTAACGGACAGACAAACAGACAGAGAGACGTTGGATTTTATATATATTGTATTCTTTGCTACATGATATTGTTCCATATTTGATGCTTTAAGGAGTGTATTGCAAGAGAACGCGCTAGCGGCAAACTTTTCTCCGACTTAATTCACTATTATCATCACTGCTTATTCCCTATGTCACCTAATAAAATATATCCTATAACCTGGCCAGAGAACATACGTATGGTTAAAAAAAAGCACGTAAATCGGATAAGTAGTTCTCCAGTGATAAGCACACTAAACGGACGGAAAGACAGACAGACAGACAGACGGACAGAGAGACATTGCATTCTATATATATATTATAGATATTCTCTGCTACATAATATTGTTCCATATGTAATGGTTTGGACTGTGTATTGCAAGAGAACGCGCTAGCAACAAACTTTGTCCGACTTCATTTCCTATTATTGTCACTGCTCACTCCTTATGCTATAATAAAATATAGCCTATAACCTGGCCGGAGAATATATGTATGTTTTAAAAAAAAAGTACTGACAGAATACGTTGCATTTTATATATATTATAGATGTAATAAAATATATACCTAAAACCTGGTCAGAGAACATATGTATGAATTTAAAAAATTACGTAAATGGGATAAGTGGTTCTCGAGGGATAAGCGCATTAACGGACAGACAGGCAGACAAACATTGCATTTTATATATATTATAGATATAGATTATTATTATTATTATTATATAACCTGGCCAAAGAATATATGCATGAATTTAAAAAAAAGACAGGTAAATCTGATGAGTGGTTCCCGCGTGATAAACGCACTAATGGACAGACAGACAGACATTGCGTTTTATATATATTATAGATTATACATTACAGATATTCTTTGCTACATAATATTGATCAATATTTAATGGTTTAGGCTGTGTATTGCAAAGGCACGCGCTAGCGGCAAACTTATTTCCGACATCACTCACTCTTTTACTTCACTGCTCATTACTTATGCTACCTATCGTAATAAAATATAGCCTATAACCTGGCCAGAGAACATATTTATGTTTTAAAAAAAAAAAAAGTATGTAAATCGGATAAGTGGTTTTTTAGTGATAGGCGCACTAACGGACGGACAGACAGACAGACAGACAGAGAGACGTTGCATTTTATATATATTAGAGATATATATATATATATATATATATATATATATATATATATATATATATATATATATATATATATATATATATATATAGATTACCAAGTTTATTTATCAACAGTGGCGATAGTTAAATTGTGAAAAAGTATATCGGGAATGCGGTCTGTTGTCAATATTTTATTAATCACTCAATTGCTGTTATAAAGTCGATATATCGCCGAATTTTTCGTTTCTTTCAAGAGTAACTACAATAAAAAATAAACACATCATGATTCCAAAAAGAGTTTTCAATATAAATAAAATGACTTACCAAGTAGAGCTAAAATAGTTTCAACATTGCAACAAAACATAAATTACACATGAAGGCACACAACGATCCAACCTGCACAACATTTTAAAAACAGAATAAATTTCCTTCTAAACCATCAATACATTTGTTGATATATCTTCGCTACAGTGTATTAAAACTGCCTTTTTTTCTACATCCTACAAGCAGATAAGGGAGGTTGTACTGTAGCGATGAACAAGGCAGACTATATTAAAAAAAATAAAACTCTCTTACTTGACGAGTCCACTTAGTTAATTAGAACGTGATCCAACTACAACAGCCCAAACAAAATACAATAACCTAATAAAAAGCTTAAAACTTAAAAAAGAAACATCTGAAGAAGAGGCTAAGGAATTGAATTTATATAATTCGTCGAAATTGTATTATTTGCCTAAGGTACATAAAATAGGTGTTCCGTTAAGACCAATTGTAAGTGGCATAAATGCACCCACATGTGATATTTCAAAACATTTATCCAACATTTTGAAAGCGGCACTTGGAGAACGAACGAATTACATTACTGATACGTTCACATTTATTGACCGAATGGTGAACATGACATTACCAGATAATTATGTCCTAATTTCGTTTGATGCGATATCCTCGTTCACTAACATTCCTCTGGAATTGGTTGTTCAAGTGTTAGTGTATGTGAATAGGATTGAATAAAAACACACAGGACATTGTCCAGAGAAAATTTCTTAAAGTTAGTCACCTTTGTGTTTGACAACACTTATTTTGATTTTAATGATGAGTTTTATAGACAGACTTTTGGAACTCCCATCGGGTCTCCCATTAGGCCCATTGTGGCCACCATAGTATTGGATTTTGTTTTAAATAGTATAATTCCAAAATTACCATCCGAACTCTCGTTCATTTACAAATATGTTGATGACATTATTTGTTCGGTGGCAGAAGATTCCATTCAGGCGATATTGGACGTTTTCGATTCGGTGAACAATAGATTACAATTCACGATTGAAACTGAATTAGACCGCAGTGTTCCCTTTCTCGACACAAAGGTTATAAGAACCTATGAAAATAGTGTTGTTTTGGATTGGTACCAGAAGCCAACCGCATCTGATAGATTTCTTAACTATTATCACCCTAAAAGGCCGAAGTTCAATACGGTAATAGCAATGAGAAATAGAATAACTAACATTAGTGATAGTAGTTTTAACAAAAAGACCTTGAAGAAATTATTTTCGATCTTCATGAATAACACAGGGCAACAAAAAAATATTTTTGTTTTGGTGCCTGGGATTTTAGAGCTGATTTTAACTATATTTGGGACGCTAAATCTATACATGCAATCCGTTTTTCTCTATCAGCTCTACTTTTTTAGATACATCAACTTATCTACCAATGTGGTTTTTATTCAGTATATTCATTTATGAGAGTTCTAAAATTATTATATATTCATTAATGTAGGTACAATGGTTTTATTGTCAGTCTGTAATTGAGTAAATTCCAGGTAAATCTATAAATAGTGGAACCATTGCCTATCAGGTACCTGAACTGACCCTTTTAATCACCTAACTCGGGTAAGTCTCGTCAGTTTGTGCGTTCTTACTAATGAGAGTAGATCGAATTCGGCGTGTTATTTTATGTTAAGAAAACAGTGTTTTTGTCTTATTGAACAGAATTAAAATGAGTTCAGGTTCCAGTTCAAGAAGAAGTTGTGTAAATCAACCTGATGTGTTTTGCTATATATGCGGAGAATACATGGTTCAACAAAACAGACAAACTATTACTGACTTTGTAAAGCGAGCGTATCTTGGATACTTTGGAGTTAAGCTTGGTGATCAGGACAAAACGTGGGCCCCGCATCTCGTATGTAAAACTTGTACAGAGCATTTACGGCAGTGGAATACCGGGAAAAGAAAATGTCTAAAATTCGGCGTACCAATGGTTTGGAGAGAACCAAAAAACCACTTCAATGATTGTTATTTCTGTTTAGTAAATACTAATGGAATCAATCGAAATAACCGCAGTAAGTGGACTTATCCCAATTTAGACTCGGCAATACGCCCTATCCCGCACTCAGATGAAATACCGATTCCAACATTTCATCAGCTACCACATATCTCTGATGACAAATATTTTCCCTCTGATCGCTCTTCTGATGCTAATAAAAGTTCTGATGCTAATGAAACTAACAGTGACTATGAGGGGACGTCATCAGTTCCTCAACGCTTCAATCAAAATGAATTAAATGATCTCACCAGGGATCTCAATTTATCGAAAAAAGCTTCTGAAGTACTGGCTTCTAGGTTGAACGACAAAAATTTACTGGAACAAGGAACCAAAATTACCTTTTACCGTACAAGAGAAAAAGATCTGCTACCATTCTTTTCTCAAGAAGACAATCTTGTATTTTGTCACGAAATTAGGGGACTCATGAAAGAAATGGGACTTTCTGAATATATTCCAGATGATTGGCGCCTATTTATTGACAGTTCAAAGCGAAGTTTAAAATGTGCCCTTCTACATAATGGGAATAAATATGGTTCAATACCACTAGCTCACTCAACGAAACTGAAAGAAGAATATAATACCATAGCTTTGGTCTTGCAGAAGATAAAGTATTACGAACATCAATGGATGATTTGTGTAGACTTAAAAATGGTAAACTTTCTTCTTGGGCAGCAAAGTGGTTACACGAAATATCCGTGTTTCTTGTGCCTCTGGGATAGTAGGGACAAAACACACCACTGGGTTAGAAAATATTGGCCTCAGAGAGAAAACATGGTCGTTGGGGAAAAGAATGTCATTAACGACGCTTTGGTTGAAAGAGAAAAAATCATACTTCCTCCGTTACATATAAAGTTGGGCTTAATGAAGCAATTTGTAAAGGCTCTTGATAAGAATGGGTCTTGTTTTGCATATATAGGGGTAAAAATGCATCAGTTGAGCACAGAAAAAAACTCAAAGCAGGGATATTTGACGGCCCACAAATAAGACAATTAATTAAGGATCCTGCCTTCATAAATTCAATGAATCAAGTTGAACGAGAAGCTTGGACATCATTTGTTGCAGTTGTAGAAAATTTTCTAGGCAAACATAAAGCTCAAAACTATGTTGAAATGGTTAACAAGATGCTTAATAGTTTCAAATCCTTAGGGTGCAATATGAGTATTAAAATACACTATTTACACAGCCACTTAGACCGTTTTCCAGAAAATTTAGGAGACATGAGTGAGGAACAAGGTGAAAGATTTCACCAAGATATTAAAGTTATGGAGGACCGCTACCAAGGAAGATGGGACATGCACATGATGGCAGATTACTGCTGGAGTTTAAAAAGGGACTGTTTAAAAAAACATTCAAGAATGTCGCGGAAAAGAAGCTTTCCAAGTGTTGAGTGACTATTTCATTTCTTCAATGTTTTTTTTTTGTTTGTAAGTACGACATAATATTGTATTTTGTATAACTAAAATAAAAATTTCGTATCTACTTTTGTTTACTACACTTACGGATTTGAGTTACAATAATGTAACTTATATTTCTCTAAAATTGTATATCTTAAAAATTTGAGCTCCTAGGTACAAATGAATACGTTATTTGAATTCAGGACATCAAATTGATATAGAATCAGCTCAAAAAACCTCGACACCAAAACAGCTGTTCCCCTGTGTAATGGTTATCCTCAATTATATACTTAAAAAACTTATCTTTAATACCTGTTGTTACGACGGACCAACAAAGGACACCCCTATTAACATAAAATATAGAAAGTTACCCTTCATAAAAGACCTGATGGCAAAAACAATAAAAATATTTAAAGAATATCCCTCTTTAAGGATTGCAAAATATAATCTCTTCAATAATTATAAATTGTTCAGCCACATTAAACAAAAAATACCTCTACCATATTGTATTAACACGGTTTATAAATTGTCATGTTTGAATTGCCCTTCCACGTACATTAGACAAACATCACAATGTATCAAACAAAGGACAACCCAACACAGGAGCGATTGTTCAAAGAAAAAAAGATCTTGTGTTGTGGTTCACCACCGTTTGGGTACTGGACATGGTTTTGATTTTGAGAATGTTAAAATATTGGAGCCTGACTCGGATTATTAGAGACGCTTATTCCTTGAGATGAGCCACATAAATAAAGATAAATCTTCAATTAACTATAGGATGGATACTAATAGATTAAGTAACTTGTATTGTAACATTCTGAATCCTATTAGCCACTTTTTATAAGACAAAAAAACGCAGTTTTAACACACTGTAGCGAAGATATATCAACAAATGTATTGATGATTTAGGAAGAAATTTATTCTGTTTTAAAATGTTGTGCAGGTTGGATCGTTGTGTGCCTTCATGTGTAATTTATACACAATATATGGCACATTAACTCCCATTATCACGACTTCTTTCAAATTATCTAGGCTTATATCGACTTATCTGTCATTATTTCGCCTTATTCCCAATGATGGCACATTAACTCCCAATATCTCGACTTATTTCCAATTATGTAGGCTTATGTTTCTTTATCACTAATTGTTTCGACTTATTTCCAATTATGGCACATTAACTTCAAATATCTCGATTTATTTCTCATTATTTAGGCTTATGTCGCCTTATATATCATTATTTCGACTTATTTACAATTATGGCACATTAACTCCCAATATATCGATTTGTTTCCCATTATTTAGGCTTATGTCTCCTTATATATCATTATTTCACCTTATTTCCAATAATGGCACATTAACTCCCTATATCTCGATTTATTTCCCATTATTTAGGCTTATGTCGCCTTATCTATCATTATTTCGCCCTGTTTCCAATTATGGCCCATTAACTCCCAATATCTCGATTTATTTCCCATTATGTAGGCTTATGTCGCCTTATATATCATTATTTCGACTTATTTCCAATTATGGCACATTAACTCCCAATATCTAGACTTGTTTCAAATTATCTAGGCTTATATCGACTTACATGTCATTATTTCGACTTATACCAAATTATGGCACATTAACTCCCAGTGTCTCGACTTGTTTCAAATTATCTAGGCTTATATCGACTTATATATCATTATTTCGACTTATACCAAATTATGGCACATTAACTCCCAGTATCTCGACTTGTTTCAAATTATCTATGCTTATATCGACTTATCTGTCATTATTTCGCCTTATTCCCAATTATGGCACATTAACTCCCGGTATCTCGACTTGTTTCAAATTATCTAGGCTTATATCGACTTATATGTCATTATTTCGACATATACCAAATTATGGCACATCAACTCCCAGTATCTCGACTTGTTTCAAATTATCTATGCTTATATCTGTCATTATTTCGCCTTATCCCCAATTATGGCACACTAACTCCCATTAACTCGACTTGTTTCAAATTATCTAGGCCTATATCGACTTATCTGTCATTATTTCGCCTTATTCCTAATTATGGCACTTTAACTCCCATTAACTCGACTTGTTTCAAATTATCTAGGATTATATCGACTTATATGTCATTATTTCGACTTATACCAAATTATGGCACCTTAACTCCCATTATCACGACTTCTTTCAAATTATCTAGGCTTATATCGACTTATCTGTCATTATTTCGCCTTATTCCCAATTATGGCACATTAACTCCCAGTATCTCGACTTGTTTCAAATTATCTATGCTTATACCAACTTGTCTCTCATTATATCGCCATATCCCCAATTATGGCACACCAACTCCCATTAACTCGACTTGTTTCAAATTATCTAAGCTTTTATCGACTCATCTGTCATTATTTTGCCTTATCTCCAATTATGGCACACTAACTCCCATCAACTCGACTTGTTTCAAATTATCTAGGCTTATATCGACTTATATGTCATTATTTCGACTTATACCAAATTATGGCACATTAACTGCCATTATCACGACTTGTTTCAAATTATCTAGGCCTATATCGACTTACCTGTTATCTTAAAAAACTTATCTTTAATATCTGTTGTTACGACGGACCAACAAACGACACCCCTATTAACATAAAATATAGAAAGTTACCCTTCATAAAAGACCTGATGGCAAAAACAATAAAAATATTTAAAGAATATGCCTTTAAGGATTGCAAAATATAATCTCTTCAATAATTATAAATTGTTCAGCCACATTAAACAAAAAACACCTCTACCATATTGTATTAACACGGTCTATAAATTGTCATGTTTGAATTGCCCTTCCACGTACATTAGACAAACATCACAATGTATCAAACAAAGGATAACCCAACACAGGAGCGATTGTTCAAAGAAAAAAAGATCTTGTGTTGTGGTTCACCACCGTTTGGGTACTGGACATTGTTTTGATTTTGAGAATGTTAAAATATTGGAGCCTGACTCGGATTATTAGAGACGCTTATTCCTTGAGATGAGCCACATAAATAAAGATAAATCTTCAATTAACTATAGGATGGATATTAATAGATTAAGTAACTTGTATTGTAACATTCTGAATCCTATTAGCCACTTTTTATAAGACAAAAAACGCAGTTTTAACACACTGTAGCGAAGATATATCAACAAATGTATTGATGGTTTAGGAAGAAATTTATTCTGTTTTAAAATGTTGTGCAGGTTGGATCGTTGTGTGCCTTCATGTGTAAGTTATGTTTTGTTGTAATGTTGAAACTATTTTAGCTTTAGTGGGTAAGTCATTTTATTTATATTGACAACTGTTTTTGGAATCATGATGTGTTTGTTTTTTATTGTAGTTACTCTTGAAAAAGCCGAAAAATTCGGCGGAATATCGAGTTTATAACAGCAATTGGGTGATTAATAAAATATTGACAACAGACCGCATTCGCGATATAATTTTTCACAATTTATATATATATATATATATATATATATATATATATATATATATATATATATATATAATTAGTTGGAATGAATTTTCATAAATAAAATTGTATTATTCATAAGATATTATAAAAAGTACGCCCATTAAAATATGTTGCTTTATATTTAATAATAAAATAAATAAATAAAATCGAAAATATATATAATTTAATACAATATAAGCTTAATACAGTAGTTCTAGGCGGAAGTTATGTTATGAATATATTTTTGTTGGGATAATACTGAAAATTTGTACTAAAAACATTATTTTCAATTAAAAAAGATTACATAAAAATATTCGTTTATAATATAAAACCACTTTTTCGACATTCGAATTTTTGGCGTCATTTTGTAGTAGATGAAAAGTGGATCCACGATTGTACCTAGGAAACAAAACAGTAGTTAAAACAGTGGGTTGACGAAGGAGAAAGTGCACCGAAAACAGTTTTATCTGCGGAAATATGACGGCAACTGTTTCTTAGGACTCACAGGGTATATCACGATTGACGATTTGGGAAAAGGGAAAACAGTAACTGGGTCTTATTACGCAACGTTATTGACCGTTTACATAGAGAGTTGCACGCAAAAAAGTGGTCCCCCATCAGAACAATGCAATGCAATCACTCATGGTCGACCGTTATAATGGCAGAAGTGCCCGAGCTGGGTTTGTAAATTGTTTCCCACGCATCCTATTTCCCAGATTTGGCCCCACGTGACTTTTTTTCGTTTCTTAACCTCAATAATTAGCTTGAGGGGAAGAAGTTTTCATAGAACGAAGAGATTCTGTAACGTGCTGAAAACAAGTATTATGCACAGTTCGAAACACTTTTTCTGTGGGACTAAAAAAAATTGGAATCTCCCTGGACCAAATGTATTGAGCTCAATGAATATTAAGTTGTGAAATAAATTTTTTCTTTTTGCAAAACAATGTTATTTTTTTTTAAACTGGTCTAGCACACGTGCTGCAGGGAAGTCCCTAAAGCGCTACAGGAGCGACATGTGTGCGGAAGAAGCGATTCATGTTGTTCTTGAATCGCTGTAAATTGTACTCGGTGGGAAATACAGTCCTGGGCAATGTTCTTCATATGAAAGAATGCTTGAAAAGCATTGTACGAGGAGTAACAAGCTGAACCTTATACGGATGTATGTGTATTTCTAATTTGCACCGCTCTGGGAGGAATTAAGCGGGCTACATCCTTCGAACACTTTCCATGAAAATACTTGTAGAATAGGCTCAAGTCGCCAACCATTCTTCGATGTTCGAATTTGAGCTTTGTAAAGAATTAACAGTTGTTGTGGAGTGTAAAACTTTCTGGTTCGAAATAATATTCACAACTTTTGAGAAGCTTTCCTCCTCCAACAAATTGAGTGACGATGTTAGAGAAATGGAGTGCCGTGACATACAGTCCCTGGCCAAATTATTAGACGCACTGTATTTTTTTTAGTAATTTTATGTTTCTTAAGAGTTTTTATGCAATAATGGTATATTTAAACTACAATATTATTGATTTTTATTTAAAAGAATTGTTGTAGACTACATATTTGTATTTATTTTTAACATATGGCAACACTGTGTTGACAAAGTGATACATGAACGTAAATAAGTACAAACCTGTATCAGTCGCGATCGGAATCGAGTCAGGTACGGACGTGTTTCTGTGGCTTTATGGACTGTGATTGTTTGTTTAACAGTTTTATACTACTCAGTTATTAGTTTATTTTGTATGCAGTGTTTTAAAAAAGTAATTGGACTATTTTCATTATGGGTAGAAAAGGCGATCTTTCATCACGTAAAAAAGCTGAAGTGAAGGCCCTTGTGATTGCGAAAACATTTACAAACCGAGAAATATCACGAAGATTGGAGGTTTCTGAAGCTAGTGTACGACGCATAAAAAAGAAAATTGAGTCAGGGAAGGAATTAAGCCCGAAAAGAAAGAAAAGATGCGGTAGAAAACCAATTTTCACTCCACGGTCAGAGAGATGTTTGAAGAAAATTTGTGTAGAAAACAGATTTGCTACCACAAAGGTAATAAAATCACAACTCCAGGATGCTAGCGTAAATGCTTCTGAGCGCACTGTTCGAAGAAAATTGAAAGAATTAGATTTTAAGGCCTGTCGCCCCGCCAGGAAGCCCAAGTTAACAGCTGCAATGAAAGCAAAGCGCCTGAAGTGGGCCAAACAATGGCAAGACAAAGATGTGAACTTCTGGAGATCGGTAAGATACAGCAATTTAATCAATAATTGATACATTATTATCATTTTCAGTTAAATAAAGCAAATAAACATGGAAGTTTATATATTTTTCCTATTTTTGACAGGTCTGCTTCAGTGACGAAAGCACATTCGAAATTTTGCAGAATAAAGCTCAGTATGTGCGTCGTCGTCATGGAGAAAAGTTTCATCCTGATTGTGTCGTCTCGACGGTTAAACATCCCACCAAAGTGATGATTTGGTCAGTCATCAGCGGCAAGGGCACTGGACGTCTGTACGTCGTCAAAAGAATAATGAGGCAAGATCAGTACAAAGAAGTATTACAAAATCGGTTGATTCCGCAGCTCAGAGAATGGTTTCCAAATGGGGAACCATTCACTTTCATGCAAGATGGAGCTCCCTGCCACACTGCTCGGTCTGTTAAAGCTTTTTTGACAGAAAAAAATATCCCTCTGTTGGATTGGCCCTGATATGAACCCCATTGAAAATGTGTGGGAGCTGATGAAAAGAGAAGTGGCTAAAGATGTGATTATCAACAAAACCCAGCTCCTAGAAAAGATTATTCATGTGTGGAATCATCATCCTCAAATGCAGGAGACAGTACAATCTTGCATTGATAGCATGCCGCGCAGAATTAAAGCTTTGATAGCGGCTAAAGGTGGCTCAACTAAATATTGACTTTTACTAACATTAATTTCACTTTTCTTTAAAACTTAATAAACTTATGCTTTTCTAAATTAATGCTGTTTTATTTATGTCAAATAAGTAGGTAATTGATTGGATAATATAAAAAGAAAAAACAAATCAATTTAAAATAATAAAACGGTACAATATCACTCGGTAATTAATATTTTACATGAAATCTTGCAGTGCGTCTAATAATTTGGCCAGGGACTGTAACTATGTCGGGTTCAACAACGTTAACTTTGGGTTTTTGAAGCTTTAAATTCCACTTGGTTATTGTCACCCCAAGATAGAATTTCTTCCAGGTCTTTGTCAAGTTGAATGACTTCCTGCTGTCTGCGGATATTCGTCTGAGTAGCCGATGTCCGAGCGTTCAAAGTGAATAAAGAGATAGCGTACTGTCACCTGCAAAGCTGTAGATCGAGTTCCAGGTATTTTCCACTAGATCGTTAATATAAATGCGAAAAAGAGTAGAAGACAGTATGGAGCCTTGGGGCACACCAGCGTTTATACTGAAGGTGTTAGAAAGAAATCCGTCGACTGCTACTCGTAAAGAACGCTCTCTGAGGAAACATGAGAGCGATAAACAGAACTTTTCAGACAGACCATAAGAGCGTAGCTTAGCCAACAGTCCATCGTGCCAAACACGGTCGAATGCCTTGGATATATCAAGAGCAACTGCTCGAGATTCTCCAAAGTGTTCAATTGCAATGTTCCAAACATGTGTTTACCTTGTTTTTTACAAAACTTTTCAATACACCCTAGTATATATACTGACAAATTGTGGACTTTATCTACAGGTATATAAAATATACAGGAATGAAATAAAAACGTCCAAATTATAGCCGTTCTCTACTCTTTACTTGTGTAGTTATGTAGTGTATTTCAAATGCGGCCATTATCTGCTATTCCTGTTATTAATAAGTAACTAGTTCAACCTAACTAAGCTCGATGACGTCCTATTACACAAGCGCAGAAATACAAAATCTTAAACTACACGAACGCTTCCGCATAAATAATTCGGAGTGAAAAAGACGGAACAAATCTGCTCTGTGTATTTCAGCGGCGGAAATATTTATAAAATCGAAATCTGTAAACCGATTCTCTATATTCATGTAGTTTCATTGAAACGGATCTCCAAAAAGATCCATATTGCCCCCCTAGTTTTAAATCGCCTGCAGTTCAATGTTAAACAATTTAATTATGCTGGACGTCTTGAATGTACGTAGTATGTATTTAACTATTTGAGGCAGGTGCACATGTTTGGACAATTGTGATTATTCAGAGGCACGTTAATTCTGCATCATTTTAATCTAAACATTATTCTTACTTATGAATTGAAATTTAACATTAACAATTTCTAAATACACATAATTAGAACCCGGCAATTTTAGATACATGTCAGCCTAGGATAGTTGAGTTATAAGTTAAAACACAGATACATACGATGTTTTTTAATTTTCTTGTATGAATCACTTATTCAAAGTTTCTTTCTGAGACCTTCGGTTGCTGCCGTGTATGCTTAATATTTGCACCAGAAATTGTAATAGTACTGACTAGTCGTAGCTGGCTCCGCTCCATTGACTCTGAGTTCAGTGGATACAGATCATTTGTGTTCTCTGTGTGGTTTGATATATTTGTTTTACTTTGCTAAAGAAAAGTGTTGTATTCCTGAAAAAATCACACTTCGAGAGTTTTCATTTTATTTACGTTTTAGGACTCCTAGATCACACAAAACATCTGTGTGTCCGTCGCTCTGTCGGTCTGTAGGACTGTTGGCACAATAACTCTTGAACATGATACAGCACTTTCAAACTTGGTATAGAGATGCAATAACAAAGATATAAAGCATCTAGTTTTTTAACAATATCGCTTTCTGGCAAGGTGGTCGATAAATTTTAAATGATTTTAATAGAAATATGAAAGTTTTTTATTGAATAGTAAGCAAATTTTACTCATAAATATAAGGGATGAAAAGGATGGGGAAGAGTAGAGGGTTTACTTCCTATATATAGCGTTATGCATCCTTTGTTTTATTTTGGAGCCTAGGAATCTAAAAGTTATATTATTTTTTGATTACTTTAAAGTTTAACCTAGGGACGGGCTAAAGGGGGTGAGGCTAGTTTAATAATTTATAATTTAAATGGCATTTTGAGATATTTACAGATTTTTTGGTTGATGTACTTGAGAGATTTCAAACATATTATTTATAGTAAAATATGTAAGGGGTTTAAGAGTGGGGTAGGGGGTTAATAGAGTTTCTTCCTTTATATTGTGTCATGGATATTTTTCAGGGTTTATAGAGTAGAGAATTTGAAAATTAAGTAAATTTTTTTTATTACTTTCAATATTAAATTTTTTACTATGGGAATTCTTGCAAGTTCTTGCTTTCAATAATGAATTTTAAGCAAAATTATTTATTTATTATATGTAACAGGCATAGGCACCATTTTTAAAAAGCTGTTCCACGATGTTCTTATGGAACGACTATTTCCAAAAATATATATATTTCTGGAAAAATTACAGATTCCCTAGCATAAAATTGACCTTTTTAAAACTAATTTTATATTTCTTTTTTTTTTATGGGTCTAGCACACGTGCTGCAGGGATGTCGCTAAAGCGCTCCAGGAGCGGCATGTGTGCGGACAAAGCGATTCACGTTGTCCTTGAATCGCTGTAAATTGTACTCGGTGCGAAACACAGCGCTGTGCAAATTATTCCAAAGGGATGATGTTCTCCATATAAAAGACTGCTTGAAAAGCGTTGTACGCAGAGTAACAAGCTAAACCTCATACGGATGTGAAGCACCAGCGCAACGTGTATTTCCAACATGCACCGCTTTGGGAGGAATTAAGCGGGCTACAACCTTCGAACACTTTCCATGAAAATACTTGTAGAACGGACTCAAGTCGCCAACCGTTCTTCGATGTTCCAGCGAATCAAGGCCGCCGGTCAATTCCGGGTCTCCAATCAGACGGACATCCCTTCTCTGAACAGAATCCAATAAATGCAGTGTATGTTTGGGAGCGGAGCTCCAAACGTGGGAGCAGTATTCCATAGTTGGTCGAATTTGAGCTTTGTAAAGAATTAACAGTTGTTGTGGGGTGTAAAGCTTTCTAGTTCGAAATAATATTCCCAACTTTTGAGAAGCTCTCCTTGCTATGCCTGCAACATGTTTGCTCCCAAACTAACGCCCAACAAATTGAGCGACGATGCTAGGGGAATGGAGTGCCCCGACATAACTATGTCGGGTTCAGCAACGTTAACTTTTTTAGAAAAAACTGCCGCCTGGGTTTTTGTAGCGTTAAATTCCATTTGGTTACTCTCACCCCAAGATAGAATTTCTTCCAGGTCTCTGTTGAGTTGAACGACCTCCTGCTGTCTGCGGATATTCGCCTGAGCAGCCGATGTCCGAGCGTTCAAGGTGAATAAAGAGACAAGCGTACTGTCATCTGCAAAGCTGTAGATTGGATTACCGGTCTTTTCCAGCAGATCGTTAATGTAAATGAGAAAGAGAGTAGGGGACAATATGGAGCCCTAGGGCACACCGGCGTTGATAGTGAAGGTGTTAGAAAGAAATCCGTCGACCGCCACTCGTAAAGAATGCTCTCTGAGGAAACATGAGAGCCACAAACAGAACCTTTCAGACATATCATAAGAGCGTTAGCCAACAGTCCATCGTGCCAAACACGGTCGAATGCCTTGGATATGTCAAGAGTAACCGCTCGAGATTCTCCAAAGTGTTCAACTGCCTTGTTTCAGGCCAAAACGCTAGCAGGTGTCATGGCGTCTGCCCGTGACGTCATACCTTTGTAAACTCCATGTCAACAACAGTGTCTATACAATAATTTTGTTATTTTGGGTGTTTAAAATGAATTCTAAAGTGTATAAGTGGTGTGCGGTCCCTCAGTGTAAGAACACATTCATAAAAACTCCTAATAAGTTATTTGTTTACATTCTAAACAAGAAAACAATAAGAAATAAGTGGACAACTCTTGCACGGAGAGACCCAGCAGTTATTTGTCCAAATTCTTTAATTTATTTCTGTGAAGACCATTTTGATGTAAGTATTAACTTAATATTTTATTATTATAAATGAGGTGTGCCGTAATAATCTTGTTTGAGAAATTGTTAATTATCTAAATAATACCTTTAGATAGTCACATCACTATTGAGGTTAGGTTTTATTTCTTTGATGTTATCATCCACTATTGTTTATTTAATAGATACTTTATTCTTATTCTAGTTGTCAAACGATATGGAGAATTACATTCAGTACGAGGCTGGTTTGAAAAGTCCGTGCAAAAATAAAAACTACTTATGTGTTCGGAGTAAACCTTTTTTATTTTTCGACATAGTCTCCTTTTAGGCTTATACACTTCGTCCAACGATGTTCTAGTTTGTTGATCCCTTCCGAATAATATGATTTGTCCAAGTCTGCAAAATATCCATTAGTGTGCAATCACCTCCTCGTTTGAATAAAATCTTTGTCCCGCCAGCCATTTCTTCAAATTGGGGAACAAATAGTAGTCCGAGGGAGCCAAGTCTGGAGAATAGGGGGGATGTGAAACGAGTTGGAATCCTATTTCCATTAACTTTGCGACCACAACTGCTGAGGTGTGTGCTGGTGCGTTGTCGTGATGGAAAAGGACTTTCTTGTGGGCCAATCGCGGGCGTTTTTCTTGCAGCTCGGTTTTCAAACGGTCCAATAACGATGAATAATATTCACCTGTAATAGTTTTACCCTTTTCCAGATAGTCGATGAGGATTATCCCTTGCGAATCCCAAAAGACAGTCGCCATAACCTTTCCGGCCGAAGGAACGGTCTTCGCCTTTTTTGGTGCAGATTCCCCCTTGGTAACCCATTGTTTAGATTGTCGTTTGGTCTCAGGAGTATAGTAATGTATCCATGTTTCATCCACAGTGACGAAACGATGCTTAAAGTCCTCCGGATTCTTCTGGAACAGCTCCAAACCATCCTTGCAACACTTCACACGATTCCGTTTTTGGTCCAACGTGAGCAATCGCGGCACCCATCTTGCGGATAGCTTTCTCATGTCCAAATGTTTATGCAAAATATTATGTACCGGTTCAGTCGAGATGCCCACAGCACTAGCAATCTCACGCACCTTAACTCTTCTGTCATCCATCACCATATCATGGATTTGATCAATGATTTCTGGAGTCGTAACCTCCACAGGCCGTCCAGAACGTTCAGCGTCACTTGTGCTCATATGGCCAGACCGAAAATTTTGAAACCACTTATAAACTGTTCTAATCGAAGGTGCAGGGTCACCATAATGTTTATCAAGCTTCTCTTTAGTTTCCTGAGGCATTTTGCCCTTCATAAAGTAATGTTTAATCACCACACGAAATTCTTTTTCGTCCATTTCTTGAAAATCACTCGACTTCCTTGATTCACACGAATGCCAAACACAAAGAAATAGACCAATATGGCTGAAACTTGGTGTGCGTTCATTCAAGAGATGCTAGTAACTAAACATGACCTCGATACGCGCCGGTGGTGCCATCTCTCGGACTTTGCACGGACTTTTCAAACCAGCCTCGTATATATCAACATTTTCATAACAATCATAACCTAATCTAACACTAATAAAACCATGGCGTATAAATAAAGTGCAGTTTTTTATGGGTTTTTGGGTTTTAAATTGTAGTTCTAATACAGATCTTATATACTTAAAAAGAAGTTTTGATATTTATAAATTCTGCTGAGCAAAAGTCTCTGTTTGAAGCAAGACACTCTCCAAGCATAAACAAATCAATTCTAGGTAAATTGGAGCTACTTGCCTTGATAAATCAATCTTCTATAGCTAACGTTTCTTGGTTCTAATCAAAATGTACGAGATCAGCGTAAAGAGGTATTCGCCTGTTTCATAGGTTACGAAAAGGCATTCGACAGGGTGCTACACTCTAAATTGATATCAATGTTACGCGAAGTACAATTGGACAGTCGAGATATACGTATAATTGAAAATCTGTACTGGGGACAAACAGCGGAAGTACGTATAGAAGGGATGACAACATCTAGCATCCAAATACAACGAGGAGTCCGACAGGGTTGTATCCTCTCGCCTCTACTTTTCAACCTTTATTCGGACCGAATTTTCAAGGAGGCCCTCGAGAATGTGGACCATGGAGTTAGAGTAAATGGCGTACTACTCAACACAATTAGATATGCAGACGACACTATCATCACATGTGATAAGATAGAGGGTCTTCAAGAACTGTTAAATAAAATCAGCATAGTTGGAACAGATCTTAACATTAATATCAGTAAGACGAAACTCATGATATTCAGCCGAGATCCACATAGAGACACTCATTTGTTTCTGAACAATTCTCAAATCGAACGGATTGAGAGGTTCAGATATTTGTGTAGCATCCTGATGGAACAATTAGACCCCGACATAGAGATAAAATGTCGGATCGAGACAGCCAGGAATCAGTTCTTGAATATGAGAACACTATTTTGTAATGACAACATAAATCTCAAGCTGCGTCAACGCATGGTCAAATGTTACATCTGGTCGGTTGTTTTGTACGGTGCAGGAAGCTGGACTCTCAGAGTGAGCACGATTAATCGATTAGAGAGCCTTGAAATGTGGACTCATCGAAGAATGCTGCATATTCCTTGGACTGACTTGGTAACAAACGAAGACGTTCTTAGGCGTGCAAGAACAGGAAGAGAGCTGCTTACAACAATAAAATGCCGCAAGATAGTATCGCTTACTCCAGTTAATCATGAAGGGCAAAATTGAAGGAAGACGCGGTGTCGGCCGAAAACAGATGTCATGGCTTAACAACATCAGATCATGGACCGGCATTCAGAAGGCAGGTGATTTTTTAGAATGGCAGAGAACAGGGACGCGCTCTCCAGGGTGATCGCCAACGTTCGGGGGAACGGACAGGGCACTTGAAGAAGAAGAAGAATCAAAACGCACCTTCAAATAAAGGTAAACGAATAACCATTTTGCATGCTGGATCTGAAAAGGGCTGGGTTTCAAATGGTCTACTATTATCTGCAAAAAACATAAAAGATTCTAGTTTGGACTATCACGAAGACACGACCGCAGAACTTTTTGAAAATTCCCTTTTGCCAATTGTTTCCGAACAGAGTGTTATAGTTATGGACAATGCAAGTTACCATAGTCGCCTACTAAATAAGGTTTCTAATGCAGCCAACACCAAATCGGAAATACAGGAATATATGTTATAAAATGACATTTATTTTGACTTTAGCTATAAAAAACCGGTCAAGTGCAAGTTGAACTTGCACAATTAGTGTTCCGTACGTTGATTGTTTTTAAAATAAAAATTTTTGTTAGGGTGGTATAAATGATCAGTGAATTCACAAAACACACCCCAAATGAGTTTTCAACAAAGTTTGTTTCCAATCTTTACTGAAAACTGGTGACCTTGAAATTTTGTTTTTTTTTGTATACCAAATAAATTATTAAAGGTAATGTACTCGTGATAATTTTCGTTCACTCTACACCCCGTGGAGAATATTCCAGAATTTTTTCAAAATTTCTTGATCAGTACTTTTCGAGATAAGGTAGGGGACAGCGATTTTTTAAAAGTAATACGAAGAAAAGTATGCGCAAGTATTACATTATATATATATTTTTTACTCGTGTTTTCACAAGCTTTCATTTGACATCACACTCGATGACCTAGTAAAAAAATTTTTTTTCACTTCCGATTTCACCCCTCAAAACGAACCCCTTAAATCAAAATTTATGTTACGGTGGTATAAAATGATCAGTGACTTCACAAAACACACCCCAAATGAATTTTCAACAAAGTTGGTTTCCAATCTTTACTGAAATTTGATGACCTTGAAATTTTTGTTTTTTTTATATACCATATAAATTATTAAAGGTTATGCACTCGTGATAATTTTTGTTCAATCTACACCCCGTGGAAAATATTCCAGAATTTTTTCGAAATTTTTTGATAAGTACTTTTCGAGATAAGGCCCGGGACAGCGATTTGTCGCGAATTTTTAAAAATAATACAAAGAAAAGTGCGCGCAAGTATAATATTATATATATATTTTTTACTCGTGTTTTCACAAGCTTTTATTTGACACCACACTCGATGACCTAGTAAAAAAATGTTTTTTTCACTTCCGACTTCACCCCCCAAAACTAACCCCTTATGTCAAAATTTAATTCTCAAAACTACATGGCTCTGATGAGGCCATCAATTCCTATATTACTACCAAATTTCACCTTTCTATGTCAAATAGTCTCGGAGAAAATCGGGTGTGACAGACAGACAGACAGACAGACAGACAGACAGACAGACAGACACCGAAGTGATTTTATAGGTGTTCCGTACGGAACACTAATAAGGGCACAAAATATGTCTCCTACTTTAAGCGTGTCAGTGGTTGAATTAATAAAAAAAGTTATAAAGTTGAAGATTCATATATGTAAATAATATAAATCACTGATAATTACCTCAGCTGATGACAGTAATAGTGAAGCCGAATCAGGCTTAAGTTAAAAACACATTTGTGTTTATACAATATGTCCCCTCTTGTAAACTTCATTCATTCAAACTGTATATTTGTACTTCTTATCCATTTGTTTTTACATCTATAAATAAACATCTCCAAAAACACTTATAATTTTATTTATTTGCATTAATGAATAAAATTCTTAACTCCATGTCTGCGACCTATCATAAACAAAAGGTCAGAATTTTTATATTGGCCACTTAAAACGGCAAAAAATCTGAATCTTATATTTTGGGACAGGCTATATCTGTAAAGTTAAATTTTAGTAATGAGTAAAGTAGGAAAACGTAGATATACTACTACATAGAATTTTGAAAAGCGAGCAATTATTTGTTTTTAACGAACGTTACCTCTAGATTCATGACAAGGGTCTAGAACCTACTGTTAGAGAGAATGCACACAAAGTGTTTAAATTCGCCGTATCTAAGTTCACACTATTCTAATTACTTAGTTCATACTCTTGTAAGTAACTTGTTGCAATAAACTCTAGGATATTTGCTGTTTTATTAGAGTTTCATGTCATAGTTCGCGTTCGTAACTGCCTGAAATGGCCATTGCAAAATCCCCTATAAAAGCTTAGGTTAAAGTGACAATTTACTAAACTAGAGAGGAGTTACAAATTGTTATATATATATATATATATATATATATATATATATATATATATATATATATATATATATGAAATTAATTGGGGAACTCATATTTAAGGATTTTGTTAGATACGGCAACTTTTGCTTTCTGTCTTTATTATATATATATATATATATATATATATATATATATATATATATATATATATATATATATATATATATATATATAACACATGGGCTGAAAAGTCCCGGGCCTAACAAAGAAAACACGGTTTTTTTGGTTCAAAATTAGCTTTATTCATCAATGTAATCTCCATCAAGAGCAACGCAATCATTCCAGCGCCGCTCTAACATTTCAATACCACTTTTGTAGAACGATTTATCTTTTGCCTCAAAATAGGCCTCAGTTTCAGCGATAACCTCTTCATTCGTGCGAAATTTCTTACCGGCGAGCATTTTTTTCAGGTCTGCGAACAGCCAGTAGTCGCTGGGAGCCAAATCTGGCGAATACGGTGGATGTGGGAGCAATTCGAAGTTCAATTCATGTAGTTTTGCCATTGTTTTGATTGACTTGTGACACGGTGCGTTGTCTTGATGAAACAAAATTTTTCTCTTTGTCATATGCGGTCGTTTCTTTGCAATTTCGGCCTTCAAACGCTCCAATAACGCTATATAATATTCACTGTTGATGGTATTTCCTTTCTCAAGATAGTCGATGAATATTACACCACGCACATCCCAAAATACCGAGGCCATAACCTTTCCAGCCGATTGTTGTGCTTTCGGGCGCTTTGGACGAGGTTCACCAGTTGCTGTCCACTCAGATGACGATCGTTTTGATTCCGGAGTGAAGTGATGGATCCATGTTTCATCCATTGTCACATATCGACGCAAAAATTCCGGTTTGTTACGTTTAAACATGGCCAAACACTGCTCAGAATCATCAACACGTTCTTGTTTTTGATCAACAGTGAGCAAACGCGGCACCCACTTTGAACAGAGCTTTCTCATAGTCAAATGCTCATGCAATATAAAGCCAACACGTTCTTGCGTCAGCTAACTCACGCAACTTCACTTTTCGATCATTCAAAACGATTTTATGGATTTTTTTGATGTTTTCTGGTGTTACCGCCTCATTTGGACGTCCACTGCGTTCTGCATCATCGGTGTCTCTACGACCACGTTTGAAGTCAGCAAACCAACGTTTTATTGTTGTTTCTGATGGAGCGGAGTCCCCATAACACTTTTCAAGTCATTGCTTCGCTTGAACGGTATTTTTTCCCATCAAGAAGCAGTGTAAAATTAAAACACGAAATTGTTTTTGATCCATTGTTTTGAAAATAACAAAAGTAGCGTCACTCTTAGCACAATAACTCACAAACTAATGAATAGAATATCATGAAATTTTAACAGCTGTCTTTTGAAGGTTAGTATTAACTGAAAAAAAGGTGACTGCAATAAAAACTAGCGCCATCTATGTTAGGCTCGGGACTTTTCAGCCCATGTGTTATATATATATATATATATATATATATATATATATATATATATATATATATATATATATATATATATATATATATATATATATATATATATAAACTCTGCCTGCAGTGTTGATGGATGGATTGAGTAGTTCATCAACACTGTTGCCGGTCCCAAGCCCGGATAAAGGAGGAGGGTTGTGGCGTTAGGAGTTAGCACCCTAACACACGTAAAACCTAAACTGGGAAATGCTAGTTGTTTTTGAAAAGTAGGAAGAAAAATCACAAGATAAGCAAAAATCCCCGGGTGGCAATCCACACCTACGAAGAAGGGAGCCCCATCGGATACGGGGGGGGGGGGGGGCAATTCTACTTCAAAGCGAATAGTTAACAAAAGCTTTAAACTCAGCCAAACGAAGAAATCCCGAAACAGATTAGTTGCTCTCGGCACCTGGAATATACAGGGACGGAGGACAAAAAACATCGAAGTCATACAAGTGTTTAAGAAGATGAACATAGACATTTTAGTAATAAGCGAGACGAAGAAAAAGGGAAGTGGAATAGAAGAAATAGATGAAGTGATGTATTGTTGGAGTGGAGTAAAGAAGGAAGAAAGAGCAAAAGCCGGAGTTGGAATATTAGTAAAAAAGAAGTGGAAAAAAAAAATAATATCTTGGGAACCCATCAATGAAATAATCATAAAACTAAATATAACAATGCTAGGAAAAGGCATGGTAATATTAGGAGTATATGGCCCAACAGAAGACAGCACTATAAGAAAAAAAGATAATTTCATGGAAACACTAGAGATAGAAACAAAAAAAAAGTAAAGAAAAACCAAGAATTAATAATAATGGGAGATCTGAATGGGAGAACAGGAAGGAAAACAAAGGACAATACCGTAGGACCATTCGGAGAATACATTACTAACGACAACGGAGAGAGACTAATAGAGCTGTGTGAACTAAACGGCCTCAAAATAACAAACTGATTCTACAAACACAAGGACATCCACAAATATACTTGGATGCAAGAAACACGAAACTTAAAATCAATAATAGACTACATTATAATTAAAAACGATACCACTATCAAAATAAAAGACGTAAGAGTAAAGAGAGGGGCAGAATGTGGAACAGACCATAGACTATTAATAGCAAATATAAAAGGACCGTGGTACAAGACAATAAAGCAAACAGAAAAACAAAAATACTAATGCGATAACAAAAAAAGCAGACAAAGAAATAAAATACAAAATACACTTACTGCAATACGAAACGATAAGAGACCTATATAGACGACGATTAGATCAAAAATTAAATGAATTTAACTACGACAACCACCAACAGATGTATGACCACATAAAAGAATGCTTTAAATAGGCGTCCCTAGAAGTATTAGGTAAAGAAGACAATGAGAACGAGAAACATAAAATTAGAATCTGTGAAAAAACCAAAGAATCTATAAAGGAGAAAAAAGACTCTACGAAAAAATGGCTGAATACAAAATCAGAAGAAGATCTACAGTAATATAAAGAGAAAAATGCAGAAACGAGGAGGATGATAAACAAAGAAAAGAACGAGAGATGGGAAAAATCGTGCGAACATGTAGAACAGTTTATAGGAGGAACTAAAAGTACAGAGTCATGGAGAATAATTAAAACATTAAGGACTAACAATAGAGAGAAGACGTATATAGAGTACTTCCCAGAAAGCGAGTGGGAAGAATATTATAAGAAGCTGCTAACAGAAGATAGACAAGAATTCCAAGAAGAGAACCCTGAAGAAGAACAGAGTAAGGAAATAAAAAGGATAGAACTAAGCTATGAAGAAGTAAAGAAGGCAATAAAAACACTCAAAAATAATAAATCTGCAGGGCCTGAGGGTGGGTCGGTATAATCATAGTAGATTAATTTATTTTTAAGTTATATTTTACTTGTTTTAATATCAATAATTATAAAATTTTGATTTGCGTAAAATAATTACAACTATCGCACGGAAAATTATCGAATAATTTTGTTCTGCTACTTGCAGATTGAGATTTTTGTTTTTTTTAAAGGACAGTCTAGCGCAGAGGTTCCCAAACTTTTTTTTCTCGTAGACCACTTTCAAACTTTTACTGATTTCGGTGGACCCCCAGCTGCTACATTTCTGCCATATTCCCAAAACTCGTCAAAAAATGTGAAGATTAGATCTAACGATGGAAATTTGCGTCGTGGCTGAGTTCCAACCCTAAATTTGGAGTGGTAAAAAGAAAAAGAAAAATAATATATTTTTCTTGTGTTCTATTTATTAAAATAATATGATTACAAACTTAATAGAATTAAAATTAAACATTAATAACGTACCGTAACTTCAACAATGCAAATCAACAATTAAAAAAAAAAATAGTCATAATTTTAATGGGAGGGATGTACTTGATGGATTGACAGCAAATTACCAATATTTGGCTTCAGTTTTATAAGGAATAACCGCAAATCTCCCCGTTCTGTGATGTTCAATCTGCCCCTTTTTTTTTGTTAATAGGTTTGTAACGACACTAAAACTTTTTTCGACAAGGTATGACAAGGGAAACGCTATCAAAAGTTTTCTCGCAATTTCCCACAGCCCAGGATATTTCGGGTATTTCTGCCTGCAGCCAAAATGTTTGATAGCCTTTTTTAAATTTCACCTTCAGCTCCTCATTGGTGCTAAGCTCGAGTAACTCCTCTTGTAATACCACATTCGCCAATTCCATTTCATCAAATGGATTTATGATCCATGGTGGTATTTCCATCGTCAGAATATCTTCAAATCTATTTTTGAAGTCATAATTTAAATGTTGAACGTATGTCTGAATATCCTCATCAAGACATTCGCCTGTGACAAGTTTGGAAACTGGGAGAATTCGCGCCGACTAATATTTTGCTTCATAAATTTCAATTTTCCAAGAAAAGCCGAAATTACACCCTTTGTTTTTATTAAATTTAGGCTGTCCCCTTGTAACTGCAAGTTAATATCATTAAATTTTTTGAACAAATCTGTCAAATACGCGATGTCTGCTTTCAATTTGATCAGGTTTTCTTTTAAATCTGGATCTTTACTTTCCAGAAACTCTAAAATTAATTCAAAAAGTGAGTAAAATCTTGTTAAACATGCACCATTCGACAACCAGCGTACTTCAGTATGTCAGAGCAATCGTTGGAAGTCTTCATCATTTTCGTCGCACAATTGTGCAAATAAACGGGTACTCAACGCATTGCTTCATATTTTGTTAACTGCTTTAATCACAAATTGAAGCGATTGGTGCAATCTATCACTCAAATTTTTCGCTACCAGGTGTTGTCGGTGGATGACACAGTGAATTGCAGTTACTCCTGGTATAATTCTTTTAAGATGGCCTATAAACTCACGATATCGCCCGAAGATGGCAGGAGCTCCATCTGCTGCCACCGAAATAATGTTTGTAAATGGAATCGATTTTTCCTTAAAAAAAATCACTCAGAACATTAAATATTGATTCGCCTTTAGTGTCCGCCTCCAAAGTTTTCGCGAATAGCAGCTCTTCATGGATTTCTTCATCCATAACAAATCGAATATATGCCAATAATAAAGCTTCATTACCAGGTAAAGTTGACTCGTCCAGTTGAATAGAAAAATGAGTTGTTTGCAGATAATTACACAAGAAGCTTTCAATATCAGAGCTCATTTCATCAATACGTCTTTGTACAGTGTTGTTACTCAAAGGAATTCTTTTGAGTACGTCAAATGGAGGTTTGTGCAGAACAGTTTTTAAAACCTCTTCAACAGCGGATAAAATTAACTGTTCTCCGATGGTGTGCGGTTTTCCAGATTTCGCTATAAGCAATGAGATATTGTAAGATGCCCGCAAGCCATCATCGTTACTTTGAGACGTTGAAGCGAACATATTGTGCAAGGTGGGTCTCCTTTCATATTTTTCCTTCAATGTTTGAAAATATTTTAAATCTTTACCTATTTTATCAGGATGACACCTTCTTAGATGATCTTCGAGCCTCGATGGTTTCATAGAGTCATTGCTCAAAACTTTGTTGCATAAAAGGCATATGGGCAATCGTTTGTCTGCCTTTTATGGAAAAAAACCAAATTTTAAATAATCAACACTGTACTGTCGACATTTCTTCTTAGATTCAGCCATGTTTCGTATTAGTTACCTGCCTGTAAAGAAAAAAATGTTTGTTTTAGTAATCATAAGGCGACTTTAACAGGATATGGCTATTTTAACAGAATAAAATAGGATTATTTTTTATATATTAGGAGGAATTATTGCAATGAAAAAACCAAAATGCCGGCGGCAAAACTGATTTTAATTATTAAAAGCAATAAACTGCTAAGACCCATATAGAGGTTTTCACAAAACGGCTGAACCTATTTTAATGTAATATAAAATATTTTTTGATTAATTATATTTTGATACATTTCTGTAAATTCGAGAGAAAATACTTTTAAAGAATATTTTGACATCAAAACTCGGCGATTTTAATGATTTATTTATTACTTTGATGCACGTTACGAGTGGTACATAAAGACGCGTACAATTTATGAAAATATTTTTAGTCATTTATCATTAGCAACTACGAGGGCACTGAAATATGTACAAACATGCAGGTCAATCATATATCTCCCTTTTAGTGAATCACCACAGTCGGGTAAATAAATAATTTTATAATAAAAAGGACTAAAAGTTCAATCTTTCTCGGTTTTCTGTTCTTTTATAGAAGTATCGAATAATGGCCCTGTTCAATATTTAATTTTTATTACGTACCTACTACACGCAAACATAACAAATATAATATTATTACAATATAAAATAAACGTATGAATAACAAATAGGCAGGTACTTACTTTTTCCGGCACTGGCAAACACTGACATCGATTCACTCACACTTTTCTTTTCAAAATTCCGGAAAACAAATGAGTAACGTTTGTCCTTGGCATTGGTATTTATATTGGTGAAGAATCAAACAAGTTCATACAAGATTGCAAGCACAGCACAAGTTGTATTTCGTCGCTTTGCACGTCTGAACGGGTTGCGTTACGGGCGGGCGGGCGGCACTTGGCATAAATGAGGGTTAAATTCTCTGCGCCATATGACAGGACTGGTATGATGCATTGATTGAATGCCTTTCGCTTCAAGCTTATCAAAATATCTCCCTTAAAAACATCTCTCATCTTTCTATAGGCTGCCCAGCCCAGAGTAATTCTTCTAGAAAGTTCAGGGGTTTAGTTGTCTTTGCTGATGCGTACTTCATGACTCATATATATATATATATATATATATATATATATATATATATATATATATATATATATATATGTATATATATATATATATATATATATATATATATATATATATATATATATATATATCTGTCTGACATCTTGTTTAATGTTACATTTAAGTAGATATTTCTGATGATGTTGCAATATCTTTGCTCGATTCTGCTTCCTGGTAACGCTGCCAAAAATTCAGGTAGGCAAGTCTCGACGCGCGTTGTACTGAATATCGAATATGCAAGTTTTTACAAGTAACAGTCGGTGACCTTCTTAAAATACACTACTCAAAAAAATTAAGAGAGGATTTAAAACAAGCAAATTAATGCTAAATAAACAGGCTATCTGATCTATATGCCGGCCTAACTGAAAAAATTTTTTTCAAGCCCGTGGACCAAAAAAAAAGCAAAATATTTGCAATATTATTTTTTCGCGCTATCTGTTAGGATTGCGTGAGAACCGCAGCTCCTAAAAAATTTTAGCCAAAAAATCTGAAAATTAGAATCTTAAAGCTTCAAAATATTTTATTTCAAAGTCTCAATACGACCATTTTTCAACGAAATACAGCCTGTCAAACATCACCGAAAAATTTGGAATTTTTTTTTGCTCCCTTAATTTTTTTGGGTAGGGTATTATCTGCCTACATTGATAGATAAAGCCAAGCCAACATTTTTGTTCTTTACTATCGAGATCAGATAAATTTTCGTGGACCCCCACTTACAACTTGTGAACCCCCATTTTTTTTTCACGCCAACGTAGACCCCCGTCGAGTCTCCCGTCTACCCCTGGGGGTCCACCTGAACCACTTTGGGAATCACTGGTCTAGCGTCATAACTTATTACAAAACATAACGAAATAAATGAAAAATAGATATTTTTTTTTTAAGTTTATGGTTTTTGTTTATTTAATTTGTAAAATTTCTGTTATTAATCTTTTTTTGTACTGTATAGTCAATATCTTTGTTACCTCTAGTAAATAATAATTCACTAGTTTTCTTGTCCTTAGGTGCAATAGAATTATGACTCCTCTCAATGTAACAAATTCAAGATAAAAAAATCTCCTTGCAATTACATTTTTATTGGTCAAAAACTGACAAAATACGATTTTTGTCCCATCTAAAATTTTGCAAAACTGCAAAATATAATTCCCAATACTTTCTTCTAATGTTTTCTGTATTTTAACAGAGTGATTTTTGAACTTTAAATTTTAGAAAATTCAAATTTCTCGTCAACGAACAAATGACAATCGGCACTGCAAAATCATTTTTTGGGTTTTAAGTGATTCAGAATCAACCTATCTCTCTCTCCCTGTCTCTCTGGCTCTCTCTCTCTCTCTCTCTCTCTCTCTATATATATATATATATATATATATATATATATATATATATATATATATATATATATATATATATATATAAAGTTGCTATTTTTTCCTGTGTTGTTGTATGGGATAGAGTCGTGCTGCAACAAATACTGCAAGGGAAGGTGGAAGGAATGAAAAGGCCTGGAAGAAGAATATCCTGTCTAAAGAACCCTAGAACGTGGTTCAATAAATCTATAACAAGTCTGTTTCGAACAGCTGTAAACAAAGTACAGATTGCCAGATTGATCGCCAACATCCCGAATGGATATGTAGCACAGAAGAAGATATATATTATTATGAATTTTATGCATATATTCTTGGTTGTTTATTTTTGAGTATAGGTTTGTTAGTGGTTATCTTGATGTTACCAGCACCCAGATTTAAATGAAAATTTACCCATTATACGAGAAGATAAGAGTGAAGACTTAAAAACTAAATGGTACACAATAATACTTCGTCAGGCTGATAGCTTAATTATGTTATATTGACAAAGTCTCGAATCTTAAAACAAACAGTGTTATAATAGGATTGACTGACAGAGCACTAACATTAACTTCACCTGAACTTACACCTGAAATTTTGAGGAAAACTCTCAAAAATAATATATTTATCTCCCCAGCAATCTAACAAAAATGTACTAAACACACCTTTTTGGCAAATTCGTATTAAATAATGTAAAATAGGAATAATTAGATTAACAGAAAAAAGTCAACTCTTAATTTTCATTGTATTTTATTCAGTTTGGCAAGTCAAGCACATTTTGTCTGAACATGTAGGATATATGTGAGTAAATACTGCTTTATATTCTGTGCTCGACCATACCGAAGAATATAAACCTTTTGGTTGCATTTAGGAGATTTGTCTTTGCCAGTTTGTACGAGTGACTTAAATAACATATCCAAGTCAAGAAGTACAAAAAAGAAATCAGAGTATAGACGGAAGTTTTACTACGCTGCTAAAGTTCATTTTGTTGAATATACTGGGAACATCTAAAACTCATGTTCTTTAGCTTAATAATACAGTGGTTTCCGAAATTTTTTTGAATATATTATTATTAATATATAGTACTTAAGAGAATTAAGGAATGAAACCAACATAAAAATCTGGAATCGTTTTGGAGACCACTTAATTCTTTTTTTTTTTTAACAGTGTCACACATTTTCCTTTAATTTTTCTTGTTTGCTTATTTTTAAAATACACTTTTTGTGTTGACCTTGTTAATATCAAATTTGGTTAAGTTGGATTAAAATTATATAAAAACAACACTATGTTTTAATTCACTTGACAATTGTTTCACCATAAAATGGCTTCTTCAGAAGTAAATAAGAAAGAAAAATATTTGGTAGTAATCCTGGTTAAATAGTGCTTAAAACTATCCTTAATTACCTAAGATTATGCTAATCATTTTATTATATTATTTACAGACAGAATTATTTTAAGAATGCAAATCTGTGGTACTATTTCCGAGAACTAAGAAAGATTAAGTAAGGGTGAATGGTTTAAGTCTACCTGTTCGTTTAATAATTGATTGGAGTTTTTCCGTTTGTTAATTTCAAGACATTCAAGCAAATTTAATTTTTTAGATTTATTTTCTACATGTAGGATTTTTAACGTATCATCAAAATTATGAGATTCGTTTTTTATATGAGTTGCGTAATGTGAATTGTTCTTATTTTTAAATAACTATGTTTATGTTCTTTAATGCGAGTTTCAAAAGATCTACCAGTTGGTCCTACGTAGGTTTTAGTACAAGATCCACAATTTAATAAGTAAACTCCTGATTTTAAGGAATTCTTAGATTCGGTTTTGTTATTCAAAATTATACTCCCTAAGGAATTACTGGTTTTGAATGATATTTTATTGTTCTTTTTTATTAAATGTTTGGAAATTGTTCTAGTTATTTTCCCTGTGTATGTGAGTGTACTAAATTTTTCTTTTTTGTCATTAATTGTGGGATAAATTAGAGAGATTGCTCGTTTAAAGGATTTTTTTTTATTCAAGATATTATCTATAATGTTGGGGTCATATCCATTAATAATTGCTATTTATTTGATTATGTTGAATTCTTTGTTAAAATTAGTTTTAGTCATAGGAATATGTAACAATCTTTGTATGAAAGGGTTAAAAGCTGCCATTTTGTAAGGATACGGGTGGGATGAGCTATTGTGTATGACTGTGTCAGTATGTGACGGCTTGTGAAAAATCGAGAAATCGTGTTTTATTGTTCACTTTTGATATAGATATGTCTAAGACATTTATAGAATTATTGGTTTCTAATTCTATGGTAAATTTAATATTAGGATGCAAATTATTTAGGAAGTTAAGGAGGATCGTTAGTTGTCTATCTGTTCTGTGAAACAGGAAATGATATCGTCAACATATCTATACCAGTAAACAATATTTTTGCTTACCGCGTTTTGGTGAATTTTTAGCTCTAAACGATTCATGAAAATTTCCGCTAGTAACGGACTTAAAGGATTACCCATTATTAGACCTTCTTTAGATGTATAAAAGTTGTCGTTGAATTCAAAATAATTTTGATCCAAGCACGTCATAAGTGAATAATGTGAATAATGAACCCACAGGCTCCAAAATTATAATCCCTAATTAAATTACATAAAAAGGATTTCCCTATTAGACCAGTTGTATCGTTTGTTACGGCACCATCAATCAAACTATCACAAAAACTCATCCCTTTACTACGACAACATTGCAAATTTAAACCGAAATATAGTATAGCCAATACCTATGAACTAATCGATAAAATTAAAAATATTAACTTATCGAAAAATTCTAGAATTATCTCATTTGATGTACAAAACTTATTTCCTAGTATCCCACCATATGAAGTCATAGAATTAGTAGATAAGCTCTTAATCAAGAATAAAGTAAACGAAATTATTAAACGGGATATTTTAGATTTACTCACGACGTGCTTGGAACAAAATTATTTTGAATTCAACGACAACTTTTATACATCTAAAGAAGGTCTAATAATGGGTAATCCTTTAAGTCCGTTACTAGCGGAAATTTTCATGGATCATTTAGAGCTAAAAATTCATCAAAACGCGGTAAGCAAAAATATCTTTTACTGGTATAGATATGTTCACGATATCATTTCCTGTTTCACAGGAACAGATAGACAACTAACAATCCTCCTTAACTTCCTAAATAATTTGCATCCTAATATTAAATTTACCATAGAATTAGAAACCAATAACTCTATAAATTTCTTAGACATATCTATATCAAAAGTGAACAATAAACACGATTTCTCGATTTTTCACAAACCGTCACATACTGTCACAGTCATACACAATAGCTCATCCCACCCGTATCCTCACAAAATGGCAGCTTTTAACTCTTTCATACATAGATTGTTACATATCCCTATGACCAAAACTAATTTTAACAAAGAATTCAACATAATCAAACAAATAGCAATTATTAACGGATATGACCCCAAAATTATAGATAATATCTTGAATAAAAAAAAATCCTTTAGACAAGCAATCTCTCTAATTTGTCCCACAATTAATGACAAAAAAGGAAAATTTAGTACACCCACATACACATGGAAAATAACTAGAACAATTTCCAAACATTTAATAAAAAGAACAATAAAATATCATTCAAAACCAGTAATTCCTTAGGGAGTATAATTTTGAATAACAAAACCAAATCTAAGAATTCCTTAAAATCAGGAGTTTACTTATTAAATTGTGGATCTTGTACTAAAACCTACGTACTACAAACTGGTTGATCTTTTGAAACTCGCATTAAAGAACATAAACATAGTTATTTAAAAAATAAGAACAATTCACATTACGCAACTCATATAATAAACGAATCTCATAATTTTGATGATACGTTAAAAATCCTACATGTAGAAAATAAATCTAAAAAATTAAATTTGCTTGAATGTCTTGAAATTAACAAACGGAAAAAACTCCAATCAATTATTAAACGAACAGGTAGACTTAAACCATTCACCCTTACTTAATCTTTATTAGTTCTCGGAGATAGTACCACAGATTTGCATTTTTAAAATAATTCTGTCTGTAAATAATATAATAAAATGATTAGCATAATCTTAGATAATTAAGGATAGTTTTAAGCACTATTTAACCAGGATTACTACCAAATATTTTTCTCAACTTTCAATGCCAAGAAATTCAGGTTTACCACCCGCGCGGTCACCCTCCCGGAAGGTGTGAGGATACACCCCGAGACCCCCCAGGACTTTAGAAATATAACTAGATTTCTGGAGGAGAACAGGGAACCCTTCCATACCCTCCAGTTCCAGGAGGACAAGCTAAATCACGTCGTGTTGAGGGGAGTCGTAGAGACTCTCACAACCGACGAGATTGCTAGTGACCTGCGTGAAAAAGGCCACAACCCTCATAAAGTTATCCGATGGCACTACAAATCAGGGGACCCCATGCCCATGGTTTTGGTGCTAGTGCCCAAATCCGATAAAGCCATTTTTGCTATTACTGAAGTCAGGCACAACAAAATAAAAGCAGAACCCCAACACTCCAAGTCTAAAAATACCCAATGCTTCAACTGCCAATTATTTGGCCACTCATCCCATCTGTGCAGGGCCCCGCCTAAATGTGTTAAATGAGGGCAGGGGCACCTCACGTCCACATGCCAAAAAACGCGGGATTTACCTGCCAAATGTGCAAACTGCGAGGGTGAGCATACAGCCTCCTACAGAGGCTGTCCCAAACACCCGTCGCAGCGACCCGCAACTAACCAAGCTAACTCCCAAGCCACCTTCTCCTGGGCAAACCGTCGTCAAACGGCGGCTCCTCCAGCGACCTCAATTCCAACAAACATGACCGACGCCCTTACATCTATCAATAGCATGAATTCTGCCATGCAAACCTTCTTTAAAAACATCCAAAACATTCAAAAGCTTTCCGCCACTTTCATGCCCCTGCTTAATTCCAACGCCCAAGTATGAGTAAGCGACCAAATAAGATCTCTCCTAAAATGCTAAACATCTTGTCATGGAATGCCAACGGCATTCGCGACAAAAAGCATGAACTTCTCCATTTCCTACAAGACCATAACGTCGACGTAGCTCTAATCCAAGAAACCTTTCTAAAGCCCGGCATCCGATTCAGTCTTCCTAACTACACTGTTTACCGCAACGACAGAATCAGGGCCCGCCTAGGGGGGACCATGATTCTTGTCAAACACTCCTTAAATCACTACCAACCACCCCCCCTTCCTCTTGTCCAAACTGAAGCCACACCCATTGCCATAACCATGGCAAACAACACCACCATCCACCTCTTCTCGGTCTACCAACAAAACGGTGACCAACATCCCATCGATCCTGCAGACTTCCATCTGCTGTTTGGCCCTGTCAATCAAAAGACCGTTCTGGGCGGAGACTTCAATGCCAAAAACGTTCTCTGGGGAAACCTAGCTACGAACGCTAATGGCATTGCTCTCGACGCCATCCAGAACCAAATCCCATTCAATCTCATAGCTCCAGACGAGCCCACCCACATTGGACACGGAAGACCGGACTTTCTAGATATTTTTCTTCTAAAAAATATCAACCTCCGGCATAACATTACTGTCATTCATGACCTTTCGTCTGACCATCTACCGGTCATTTTTACACTGGGAAATCCGGCCGACAAAATAAATGCCACAGTCACCACTTCCAGCACAGACTGGGACCACTTCCAACGCCTCCTGGCGACCACGGGTCCCATCCCAAAAATTTCCACAACCCAGGATCTGGATTCGGCAGTCAATAAACTGACTGCTGATATCCAGACAGCCCTTGCCCAGGCCACAACGTCACGAACCCAACCAGTCTCTTCTCAAGGTAGACTACCCCCAGCTATCAAAGAGCAGATCAGGGCAAACCGGCTGCTCAGAAGAGCCCTCAGGACGGGAGACCCCCGCCTCAAAAGGCTCGCAAATCAAGCAACGCAGCAGGTGAAAGACTCACTTGCTGAATTCCACAGCAGCAGGTGGGAGTCCAAAGTAGAATCCCTCACTACCCAGGACTGTTCTCTTTGGAAAATGGCAACAGCCCTTTCCAATGACGAGCCAAGGTCCATGCCAGCCCTCACCCACGCCGGCACCACAGCCTCCACAACCTAGGAGAAGGCTGACCTTCTGGCAGATCTGCTAGAGGAACAGTTTTCTCCTAACACTCCTGCCCATCCCGATCCAGCCCGTGATCTTAGGGTCGCTACAACCATACAGACCCTAAATCTTGTCCAGCCCCCTCGCAATACGTACTTCACAACCCCCTCCGCTGTTAATGAGATCATTCGATTTACCTCAATCCGAAAAGCCCCCAGGTCATGATAAAATCACAAATAAAGCCCTCAAAAAACTCCCCAAGAAACAGATCTCAGAAGCCACCAATATCATTAACAGCATACTGAGACTCAGCTATTTTCCACTCTACTGGAAAAAAGCTGAGGTCATTATGATCAAAAAACCAGGCTCTCCATCCCACCAGGCAAGCAGCTATCGGCCAATCAGCCTACTTCCAGGCCTTGGCAAGATAGCTGAAAAAGTCATCCTCGAAATCGTCAGAGCAAAGTCCACAGAGCTCCGTGTTGTCCCTGACGAACAGTATGGCTTCCAGCCCCTTCATGGCACCATCCATCACACCACGAAACTCGCCCAAACCATTTCCAACAGCTTCAACAAACGTCACAAAGTTGGAGCTGTGTTTCTCGATGTAGCAAAGGCCTTCGACCGAGTCTGGCACGAAGGCCTCATTCTGAAACTGATCCGACACGGCTACCCCCTTTTCATTAACAAACTCATTCAATCCTTCGTCTCTGACAGAACATTCCAAGTCAGAGTCGATAAGGCCACCTCCGAAGTCAAGGCCATTAGAGCCGGAGTCCCTCAGGGCTCCGTCCTCTCCCCCCCACCTCTTTAACATTTTCACAGCCGACATTCCAAAAACGGATCAGACTACCCTACTCCTGTATGCTGACGACACAGCCATCATAGCAGAATCCAGCAGCTACAGAATCATCACCAGTAGATTGCAGCGCCACCTGAACGTCCTCGCCCCCTGGTTCGACCGATGGAAGATCCAGCTAAACCCATGTAAGACACAGGCCATCGTCTTCGCCAAAGGCAACGGCACTCCTTATGGACAACTCCAGCTCCAGGGATCCCGCATCCAATGGGCAACCACCATCAAGTACCTGGGAATCCAGTATGACAAACACCTCATCTGGAAAGACCAGGTCTGTGCTGCCTCAAGGAAAGCCAAGCAACTACTGGGCAAGCTGTACCCAATCATCAGCCGGTCCAGTAAGTTGCAACCAAAAATCAAGCTGCTAATTTATAAAACCATCGTGAGGGCAGGACTCACACACGCCTGCCCTACTTGGTCTAAACTCACCAAGACACGCAGAGCTCAACTTCAGGCAGTACAGAACAAGGCCCTGAGGATGATCACGGGAGCCCCATGGTTTCGTCCGAAACCGTCAATTGCATCGAGACCTCGGTGTGCCAACAATCAAGGCACACATGAGGTCCACCAACATCAAGTTCTTCGCAAAGGCGCTACAACACCCAAACGCCACCATAAGGAGCGCATTCCACGTGCCCGCCAACGCCCGCCATCACTATCCAAGACCTTCTGACCCCATATCCGACGAAGACGATGGCCCTCCCCCACCCCCATGAAGATTGTAACCTAGATTAAGTTTAGAATTAAGTTCTAGATTAGTTTAGAATTAAGCTCTAGTTAAGTTAGATTAGTCAACCAATGTAATTAAAACCCAATGTCCTAGGTTAAGTTAATTAGGACTACTGTATAGAACCTAGGTTAAGTAGTATAGGAATATAAGCTATCATAAATGTAAGTAAGAGGCATAGCCTAACTTAAATTCAATAAAGACAATGACAAATATTTTTCTTTTCTTATTTACTTCTGAAGAAGCCATTTTATGGTGAAACAATTGTCAAGTGATTTTAAATATATTGGAAATTAAAACATAGTGTTGTTTTTATATAATTTTATTATGAATTTCCAACAAGTACCGGCTAACACAATCAAAGAAGTTGGATTAAGTTTTCGTACATTCTTGTGTTTTATTTCTTAGGCTTTTTCTACTACAATATACCACAACTACACTCAGATTAAATTCGGTAGTTTTGCATATAGAAAATGTAGCAAACTGCGAGTTTTCTTGTTCATTCCTTGATTTGGTTATGTAGATCTCCCCTTCTCTAATACTTTGTTTCTATTTAACTTGAACAATGTTCACTCGACGTACCCTTATAGTCTCGCGTTATCTTTAACTGGGCGCAGATAATTTCCACACCACTAATCCGTTTATGACCTAGATATACTTAAGGGATAGTAATTGCAGAAGTAAATTCCACACCGAGTACTTTCAGATAGAGGATGAGGGTTGATAAATGGGTGGTGGTACGCACCGGCCTGTTCAATTAAATCATTATTAAAGCCTTCTACATATCAGTTTAGTACATATTATTAATTTGTGATTATTACTTGGTTGTGCGTATATTTTTTAAAGTGTTGCTAATATGGAAGCAAAGTTAATAAAAAGTAATCGAGGAAAGGACATGTTATGTTTGAATTACTACACTTACTTTCGACAAAAGGTGCTAAACTGTGGAGAAACATTTTGGAGATGTTCAAAAAAAGATTGCAAATCAAAAGTCATCACTGTTGGGCTCGAGAATTTAGTTACCAGAAGTGAAGGACTCCGACACGACACGAAGCCGACACCAAGAAGCTGAATCGGCAAATAATTAGTAATTCCTGCAAAAGAAAAGAAGGAGAGTATATGAGTGAAAGGCCATCTAAAATTATCCGGCAAGAACTACAAAACACGCTGCCTGAAACAGTAACAGAAAAAGATGTCGAATATATTAGAAAAAACATTTATAAACACAGACGAAAATTTTTGCCAGGACGTAATCCAAGAAGTGCTGAAGAGGTGCATAGTGTTTTAGTGACATTTGAAATCAAAACTAGCAAGGGTGAGAATTTTCTATATATCAATGAACTCGAGAGTGGCATTATTGTTTTTTCTTGCACTACAAATGTCAATATGTTGTGTAAAATATCCAATATATATATGGACAGCACCTTTTCATACTGCACTAAATATTTTACACAGTTATTTACAGTGCATGGTTTTGCAAACATTACATTATTATTTTGCTTATTGCGTGATAAGAGAGCTGAAACATACAAAAACCTCTTCACATTATTAAAATGTAAGATTTATTCAACAGATACACTGTATTTCAATCCAGAGAAAATTACTATTGACTTCGAAAAATCTATTCAAAAGGCAGTATCTGAAGTTTGGCCAAATGCTAAAGTGTTAGGATGTAGATTTCATTTACAGCAATCTTGGTTTCGCAAGACAATGCTGAAATTGGTCGTTGGTTAAAGTATTGTTTCGGCTTGTCCTATTTAGGACCCGAAGAATTAGGTGACAGTTTTGCATACGATTTATATTCTATAAAACCTGAGGATGAACGTTTAAATTTTGTGATTACCTACTAGAAACGTATATAGAGGAAGGAGCCGATTTTCCAGTTGAAATATGGGCAGAATCGAGTCCATCTTTACCTCGAACGACTAACTGTTGTGAGACCTTCCATTCCCATCTAAATAATTCTTTTTATTCTACACATCCGTCTCTGTATACTTTTATCGATAGGCTGAAAGAATTTCAGATTAACTTATATATAAAAAATACAAAGTGTCGACGAGTCTAAAATAAGTAATAATCATAATAATCAAAAATTAAAACATTTAAAAAATCTTTATGAAGAAAGACATTTAGGAAATATTAATCGTTTCCATTTTTTAAAATGTGTCTCCTATTTTTCTCAACCTGTTTTGTAAATATATATAAATAGATATGTATAGGTTTGTAGCATTATCTAGTATATGTAAGGAAATTTGTCCAATTGTATTTTATATATTTAGCAAAAACCTTATGTTTTATTAATATTATTCTACTATGAAATAAAAACATATATTTTTTGCAAATATCTAAAATTTTCAAAAAAAAAACTGATTTAAAAGAAATCCGTCCAATGTTATTTAGATGAATAAAGCATAATTATATTGGCTTGGTGTGGAAATTACCTGTAAAATTTAAGCACCCTTATAAGATTAGTGCGGAATTTACCTGTTGTATTAAGGGCGCAGGTAGTCTTGGTGTGAAATTTACTAACGCCGCTTTAATTAACATACTACCATGCTGTTTATTTTTTACTTGGATTAGTTTTTTCTACCAAACTCTTTGTGTTTTTTGCCATTTTTTCACCAACGATGGTGCGCTAATTTTACTTAGCTGCTATTTGTTACCCAAACCCCCATGATTAAATTTGGCGTTGCAGTTCTGTACGGAAAAATCATTTCAATATAACTAGATGAGGTCCAGCATTATCTCTATTCTCTTTCTTAGCTAGTTCATCCTAGATTTTCAAACAAAAAAGCATTTTCGGTTTTTTTCGCAAAGTTCAGAAGGGCACAGTGTCCATTTTTTAAAGCATGTAGAGAGCCAGGAAATTGAGTAAGCTAAATTTGTTTTAAGTGGCTATTTATTTGAATGTTACAAGGATTTTTTAGGAATTATTCTCAAACTTTTTATGTTGGTAAATTTTACTTTAGTGCTTACTTTTCTCGACACATTTTTGTCACTACTTGTTTTCACTTCTCGATATTTATCTCTGGAAGAAATCTATATATGTATGTATAATTTTCAGAACATTTAGTGTAGGAATCGATCTTATTTTTTTGAAAGTTTATTCTGCATTAGAAAATTAATCAGGCAGGTAATTTATTAGTAACATTCGCAGAGTAAATAATACATTTTTTAAAATCTTTTAGGGTCTGAATTGTAAACGCACCTTGGAACGATAATTATATTTCTTTTTAAAATATTATATTATAATTTAAACAATTTATTTTGCGTGAAGGTTGCAGAACGTCCAAAATGAAAAATATATATACCGTCACTGTCCTTATTTACATGCATACTGGTGTACAAGATAAAACTGTTTCCTTTCTTTAAGTTGTAATATACCTCATATTTTTCTGCAAATACCCGTTCAGAATTATTACAATTTGAATACATTATTATTCCGCTCAACGACAACTTTCTGTTTAATTATCTAGCTGATTAAATATATTTTTAGTGTTCCGTACGGAACACTTATAAGATCACTTCGGTGTCTGTCTGTCTGTCTGTCTGTCTGTCTGTCTGTCACGTCTGATTTTCTCCGAAACTATTTGGCATAGAAAGGTGAAATTTGGTAATAACATAGGAATTGATGGCCCCATCAGAGCCGTGTAGTTTTGAGAGTTAAATTTTGACTTAAGGGGTTAGTTTTGGAGGGTGAAGTCGGAAGTGAAAAAAAAAAATTTTATTAGGTCATCGAGTGTGGTGTCAAATGAAAGCTTGTGAAAACACGAGTAAAAAATGTATATATAATGTTATACTTGCGCGCACTTTTCTTTGTATTATTTTCAAAAATTCGCGAAAAATCGCTGTCCCCCGCCTTATCTCGAAAAGTACTTATCAAAAAATTTCGAAAAAATTCTGGAATATTCTCCACGGGGTGTAGATTGAACGAACATTATCACGAGTGCATTACCTTTAATAATTTGTCTGGTATATATAAAAAAACAAATATCAAGGTCATCAGATTTCAGTAAAGATTGGAGACAAACTTTGTTGAAAACTCATTTGGGGTGTATTTCGTGAAGTCACTGATCATTTTATACCTCTGTAACAAAATTTTTATATTTTAAAAGCAATCAACGTCCGGAACACTAATTGCGCAAGTTCAACTTGCACTTGATCGGTTTTTTTTTTATAAACCATCAACATCGCTAGTACAACCTAAGATTTCCTGTTTTTACGTTTTTTGGCAGACACACTTAACAGTGTTTCCAAAATTTTGAACCTGCTCCCTCCAACATGGAAGTTACAGTTGGCAAATCTACGAGTAGATAAACAAGATATACTATGAAGTGTTTGCATCTTTCTCACACACTAACAAAGTCCTTAGAGCTTTATTTTGTTAGAGTTTAATAATTGTTTTAAAATAAAAAAATACCTTCGACTTTACCTGGTTTTACTACCGATAACAAAGTCCGCAACTCGCTTCTTTCCATCACCTGTGACGTTTATTTATGTGGCTGTTTGTCGAAGAACACCACGTTCGGAGCCTGTAATTGGTTTTTGCGGTTGCCCAGAGTTGTGTTTCCCGCGGGTTTCTAGGTGCGAATTATTTTAGTTGGGAGTTTAAATAGATACGAGGGTTTTCCTATTTATTTCTGGTTAGAAACTGGGCAAACTTTCTTAATAATTCTTGCGAGTTATTGTAGATTCTTATATAATTGAAAAAAAAGGAGGAGCCAATTTTTCTTTTATGTCGAGACATTCGTTTCCACCAGAATCATTGCTCAACTTACTAGGGTTTAATATATAACTCCAAAAATAAAAGGGACTAATTTGTTTAAAAACATGCGGGCTATTAGCATCTATTGGTTGGTAAAATTGTTACTAACATCTGACAAATAATTTCATGGCATTTAGTATATTACCTTAGAATTTTTAATAAATTTTGTTTATTTTTCGTGTTCTTCTGTAAATCAAAAACAGTAGCCACGGAGTAGTGGTTACTGTTTTGGATTTACAGAAGCAATGAAAGAATTTTGGTCGTCTTGGAATCAGAGTCATCCCAAACGAACAGTTTGGGTTTCGACCTTCCGACGGTAGCGTCCACAACAACACAGCTCTCCCCAAACACATGTCGACAGCTTCAATCACAAGCACCAGCTTGGAGCTGTATTCGTCGGCGTTTCTAAAGCTTCCTACCAGGTATGGCACGAGGAACTCATCCCCAAGTTCATCCGTCATGGCTATCCCACAAATATCACGCGACTGGTCCTCTGCTTCCTCTCGAACCGTACACTCCAAGTTCGAGGCGATCAGACCATTTCCGAAGTCAGGTTCATTCGAGCCGGAGTCCCCCAAGGCTCCGCTCTCTCTCCATCTATCTAACATCTACACAGTCGACATCCCCATATATATATATATATATATATATATATATATATATATATATATATATATATATATATATATATATATATGAGGCTATGAGCGCAATAGTGGCCTAACCCCCAAGCATCCCTATTGGAGATAAATGCAACTTCTTTTTTTGTAATATTTTTTGCAAATTTTTCTCAGTAATAAGTTCTGATAATCAACAATTTTGTTTTTTCTGTCATAAATAATTGCTATTGTTGTAATTTTGGACTACTTAAACATTAATTTCAATAGAATAATAAGGAAAATGTGGGTTAGGCCACTGTTGCGCTCATAGCCTCATATATATATATATATATATATATATATATATATATATATATATATATATATATATATATATATATATATATATATATACGAGGCTGGTTTGAAAAGTCCGTGCAAAAATAAAAACTACTTATGTGTTTGGGGTAAACCTTTTTTATTTTTCGACATAGTCTCCTTTTAAGCTTATACACTTCGTCCAACGATGTTCTAGTTTGTTGATCCCTTCCGAATAATAGGATTTGTCCAAGTCTGCAAAATATCCATTAGTGTCTGCAATCACCTCCTCGTTTGAATAAAATCTTTGTCCCGCCAGCCATTTCTTCAAATTGGGGAACAAATAGTAGTCCGAGGGAGCCAAGTCTGGAGAATAGGGGAGATGTGAAACGAGTTGGAATCCTATTTCCATTAATTTTGCGACCACAACTGCTGAGGTGTGTGCTGGTGCGTTGTCGTGATGGAAAAGGACTTTCTTGTGGGCCAATCGCAGGCGTTTTTCTCGCAGCAGCTCGGTTTTCAAACGGTCCAATAACGATGAATAATATTCACCTGTAATAGTTTTACCCTTTTCCAGATAGTCGATGAGGATTATCCCTTGCGAATCCCAAAAGACAGTCGCCATAACCTTTCCGGCCGAAGGAACGGTCTTCGCCTTTTTTGGTGCAGATTCCCCCTTGGTAACCCATTGTTTAGATTGTTGTTTGGTCTCAGGAGTATAGTAATGTATCCATGTTTCATCCACAGTGACGAAACGACGCTTAAAGTCCTCCGGATTCTTCTGGAACAGTTGCAAACCATCCTTGCAACACTTCACACGATTCCGTTTTTGGTCAAGCGTGAGCAATCGCGGCACCCATCTTGCGGATAGCTTTCTCATGTCCAAATGTTTATGCAAAAATGTTATGTACCCGTTCAGTCGAGATGCCCACAGCACTAGCAATCTCACGCACCCTAACTCTCTCTGTCATGGATTTGATCAATGATTTCTGGAGTCGTAACCTCCACAGGCCGTCCAGAACGTTCAGCGTCACTTGTGCCCATATGTCTGAAAATTTTGAAACCACTTATAAACTGTTCTAATCGAAGGTGTAGAGTCACCATAATGTTTATCAAGCTTCTCTTTAGTCTCCTGACTTGCCTTTCATAAAGTAATGTTTAATCACCACACGAAATTCTTTTTCGTCCATTTCTTGAAAGTCACTCGACTTCCTTGATTCACACGAATGCCAAACACAAAGAAATAGACCAATATGGCTGAAACTTGGTGTGCGTTCATTCAAGAGATGCTACTAACTAAACATGACCTTGATACGCGCCGGTGGTGCCATCTCTCTCTCTCTCTCTCTCTCTCTCTATATATATATATATATATATATATATATATATATATATATATATATATATATATATATATGTATATATATATATATATATATATATATATATATATATATATATATATAGGGTGTTATGAAAAACGTTCAATATATTCGAACTGTCATATCCTTGCAGAAAATTCATTTGAAATAGAGGATCTCAATAGAAAAGTAAATAATCGAGTTTAAACTTATACAAAACTTGTTGCCAAATTACAATGGCCCCTACATTTAATGGGTAACACAAGATTTAACATTTTGCTTTATGTTTAATAACACAGATTTATGTGGTAAAAAATACTGAACCACTTATAAACTGCATTTCAAAATATTATATTATTCACTGAGGTAGCCGTTACTTGATGGAAATTCATTGTAAATTAATACCGAAGTAAAACGATAGATGTTTTTAAAATTCCACTATATTTATAAACCGTAACAATTGTTTCGACATACAATGTCTTCATCAGACGGATGATAACTTTAAACTAATTTTAAATTAGAACATATTAGCCCATATATACCTTTAGGAGTAGTAAATTACAAGATTAAATTATAAAAATAATAAACACTTAATATTATTGTACAAAAGAAGTGGGTAATACCTGTCATTTGTGGGTTTTCACACAATTAAAATAAAGATAACAATAAATAAGTTGTGCCATACTTAAATGATGGATTAATAATGGGTTATTCCGGATAAAGGTTTAATAATGGGGAATTGTTTGTTTCTATTTGTTGATTTAAGAGGAGATTTGAATTTTTGTATTTGTTTATTTCTAAGCTTTCTAAGTAATTTAATTTCTTGGATTTTTTGTCATAATGAAGTATTTTGAAATTATCGTCAAAGACGTGATTTGTTGAAATTAAATGTTCTGCATAATGGGATATGATATTTTGTTTGGTATAGCTTCTTTTGTGTTCGTTGATTCTTTTTTGAAAAGATCTGCCTGTTTGGCCTATGTAAAATTTTGGACAAGAACCACAATTGAGTTTATAAATTCCCGATTTTGCTTTTTTGTTACTTTTATTTTTATTATTTTTTATTATGTTAGAGAGTTTATTATTAGTTCTGAAAGCAATATTTAGACCTATTTTAGTTAATTCTTTAGAAATAAACTGTGTAATTTGTCCGGTGTAAGTGATAGTTTTATAACTTTCTTTCTTTATTCTTTTTTGGTTTAGGATATAACTTGTTGATTGCTAGTTGATATGTTTTTTTATTAATCATTCTGTCTAAAATATCTGGTTGGTATCCATTGTTAACCGCTATTTGTTTTATTATATTCATTTCTATAGCATAATTCTCTTCTGACATAGGTACATGTAAAAGTCGATGGATGAATGAATTAAAAGCTGCCATTTTGTGTGAATATGGATGATTTGAGTTATTATGTATTACTGTATCTGTATGTGATGGTTTATGGTAAATTGAAAAATTGTGTTTATTATTAATATTTTTAATTGTTAAATCTAAGAAGTTGATTGTTTTTTCTTGTTCAATTTCTATGGTAAATTTAATATTGGAATGGATAGTATTAATATGGTTAAGAAATTGTTGTAGTTGTCTATCTGTTCCAGAAAAACAAACTAATATATCGTCTACATACCTATGCCAGTATAGAAAATATTTACTAATTGGGTGTTTGAGAATTATGGATTCTAAATTATCCATGAAAATTTCGGCTAACAATGGACTTAACGGATTCCCCATTATTAAACCTTCCTTAGCCATATAAAATATGTCATTAAATTCAAAGTAATTTTGATCTAAACAAACTAATAGACAATCTAGGATTTCTTGTTTGATTATTATATTAATTCTATTTTTAGTGAGTAGACCTTCTACTAAACTTATTACTTCATTAGGTGGTATACTCGGAAATAAATTTTGGGACGTCAAAAGATATAAGTTTAGCGTTTTTTTGGAATCTGTAAGTGTTGAATTTTATTGATAAGTTCGTAAGAATTAAGAATACTGTGTTGTGCTTGAAAGTTGCAATATTTTTGTATGATGTCTATTAGTTTGTTTGATAATTTAACAGAAGGAGCAGTAACAAAAGATACAACCGGTCTAATAGGGAAATTATTCTTATGGAGTTTAATTAGTGAATATAATTTAGGGGCCTGCGGATTCATTAGTATTAAATTTCTTTTTTTCGAAATCATTAAAAAGTGAAAGGTCTTTAATAATATTTTTGGTAAGTTTTTGAAAATGTTCTGTTGGGTCAAATTTCAAAATGTTGATATTATTGATATTAAGAAAATTGATTGTTTTTGAGATATACTGTTCTTTTGTTACCGCTACTATCGATTTACCTTTGTCTGCTCTAGTAAGAATGATGTCTTCACTTTCTATTTTCCGACTTATTTTTCTTGCGGTGTTGTATTCACTGGAAGATTGGTCTCTGCGTTGTTCTAGAGGTTGTGTTTTAATTTGTTTTGCTATAATATGTTTATCAGTGATGTTTAGGTTGTCCAGTGCAAGTTCGCATTCTACTCCTAGATATTCTCTACTACTATTGTCATCTCTAGGTTTTAAGTTTGACCCAACAGAACATTTTCAAAAACTTACCAAAAATATTATTAAAGACCTTTCACTTTTTAATGATTTCGAAAAAAGAAATTTAATACTAATGAATCCGCAGGCCCCTAAATTATATTCACTAATTAAACTCCATAAGAATAATTTCCCTATTAGACCGGTTGTATCTTTTGTTACTGCTCCTTCTGTTAAATTATCAAACAAACTAATAGACATCATACAAAAATATTGCAACTTTCAAGCACAACACAGTATTCTTAATTCTTACGAACTTATCAATAAAATTCAACACTTACAGATTCCAAAAAACGCTAAACTTATATCTTTTGACGTCCAAAATTTATTTCCGAGTATACCACCTAATGAAGTAATAAGTTTAGTAGAAGGTCTACTCACTAAAAATAGAATTAATATAATAATCAAACAAGAAATCCTAGATTGTCTATTAGTTTGTTTAGATCAAAATTACTTTGAATTTAATGACATATTTTATATGGCTAAGGAAGGTTTAATAATGGGGAATCCGTTAAGTCCATTGTTAGCCGAAATTTTCATGGATAATTTAGAATCCATAATTCTCAAACACCCAATTAGTAAATATTTTCTATACTGGCATAGGTATGTAGACGATATATTAGTTTGTTTTTCTGGAACAGATAGACAACTACAACAATTTCTTAACCATATTAATACTATCCATTCCAATATTAAATTTACCATAGAAATTGAACAAGAAAAAACAATCAACTTCTTAGATTTAACAATTAAAAATATTAATAATAAACACAATTTTTCAATTTACCATAAACCATCACATACAGATACAGTAATACATAATAACTCAAATCATCCATATTCACACAAAATGGCAGCTTTTAATTCATTCATCCATCGACTTTTACATGTACCTATGTCAGAAGAGAATTATGCTATAGAAATGAATATAATAAAACAAATAGCGGTTAACAATGGATACCAACCAGATATTTTAGACAGAATGATTAATAAAAAAACATATCAACTAGCAATCAACAAGTTATATCCTAAACCAAAAAAGAATAAAGAAAGTTATAAAACTATCACTTACACCGGACAAATTACACAGTTTATTTCTAAAGAATTAACTAAAATAGGTCTAAATATTGCTTTCAGAACTAATAATAAACTCTCTAACATAATAAAAAATAATAAAAATAAAAGTAACAAAAAAGCAAAATCGGGAATTTATAAACTCAATTGTGGTTCTTGTCCAAAATTTTACATAGGCCAAACAGGCAGATCTTTTCAAAAAAGAATCAACGAACACAAAAGAAGCTATACCAAACAAAATATCATATCCCATTATGCAGAACATTTAATTTCAACAAATCACGTCTTTGACGATAATTTCAAAATACTTCATTATGACAAAAAATCCAAGAAATTAAATTACTTAGAAAGCTTAGAAATAAAAAAATACAAAAATTCAAATCTCCTCTTAAATCAACAAATAGAAACAAACAATTCCCCATTATTAAACCTTTATCCGGAATAACCCATTATTAATCCATCATTTAAGTATGGCACAACTTATTTATTGTTATCTTTATTTTAATTGTGTGAAAACCCACAAATGACGGGTATTACCCACTTCTTTTGTACAATAATATTAAGTGTTTATTATTTTTATAATTTAATCTTGTAATTTACTACTCCTAAAGGTATATATGGGCTAATATGTTCTAATTTAAAATTAGTTTAAAGTTATCATCCGTCTGATGAAGACATTGTATGTCGAAACAATTGTTACGGTTTATAAATATAGTGGAATTTTAAAAACATCTATCGTTTTACTTCGGTATTAATTCAAAATATTAGTTTATCCACGCTGGTAAAATTCAACACACGTTGCAGGTGAGATATATTCTTTTTATCCGAAAAGAAAAAAGGAAATAGATCCATATCTATTACCTTAGTATAGATTTATTAAACCACTAACTTTACAAAAATAATCTTTTTCACCATTTTTTGCTACTTTTATTTTCAAAAACGAATAAAAATGTTAAAATAGACGAACCGAAATTTAAGGGCAAGGACCTGGAACTACCTGTATCAGTGTTACAGTTTTAGTCGGACCAAACTTCCCTTTTCTTGTACGTCGATGACACCGATATCACCGCCACCACCAAGTCGACCAGGATCATCACCAACCGCCTCCAACGCCTTCTCAACAAGCCAGTCCCCTGGTTCGAACATTGGAGAACTCAGAACAACCAAGTGAAGACCCAAGCTATCATGTTCACCAAGGCTGGCATCTTAACGCCGGCAAGCCTCACTTTCCAAGATATCAGACTCCAGTGATCATTAATTCTAGGTAAATTAAAGCTATTTTCCTTGATACATCAGTCTTCCATCGCCAACGTTTCTTCGTTCTATTTTTGTAACACAAAACTAGACAACTCGATAATTTAAAACCACAAATTAATTGATAAACGGTGCAGAGATTACCGTTAACACAAGAGAAGCTCTGCCGAAATAATATTTACTTAGGCGTGGCGTCATTCGCTCTGATTGGGGTTCCACATAACATGGCGGATTGTTGTATTTTGCATTTTTATTTTAACAAAAACAATATTAATCTCACTTTTAATATAAATATAAGAACATTTTTTAGAAACTTTTTAATCTATTTCATTATTTAAAGTCATAATTTTGATGATTCAATGTTACTGTCATCACGCCTATTATGATTTTCCTCTTCTTTATCTTCTTATAAGAATAGAAGGTCTAGATTTCATATTAATGTACGTTAAAAATCGAGTACAGCTAAAGTTCAAGAATAAGACCAGGAGGTGCTTAAGTATTTGAAACATTTTTATGGAAATGACTGTACTGTCAAGTGAGAACGTGACCACTCGTATTCTTGAAAAAATGTGTTTCGGGGAAATTTTTTGCCATCAATGTATTCTTTGGTGTGGTAACAAAGGCATTATTACCTTAGTAAGTTGTCCAATCTCCTCTTTCATCAATAATCGCCTAGCATTTTCGAGTCATGTTGTTGACGCGATTTTCTGCATACTTGGGCAATGATCTCCAAATTTTTCGAATCTCGCGAGACAACTGTGTCAAAGTCCTCAGAGTCTTTCTTCTGAGCTTTATCTTTACAAGAGATCAAACGTTTTCAATAGGGCTGGCATTTGGTGATTGTGAGGGCCACTCTAGTATCTTATCGTGTGCCCAAGTCAGCCGCTTCGGGACGTAATTGTTGTCCAGCAAAGGTTTCTTCAACTTGCATCGGAATTTGACATCACGGCCACAAGGATGTTGTCGAATGGTCTCATGGGTATATACGATTTTCTTAATTTTACCACTCCTTGACGCAGCGTCAATTTTGGATCCCGTGAAAATAAAGACACGATTCGTTTTTCGACTTTTGGCAAGTCTTCGACATTTTTCGTCTCGTTAAAATGATTTACCCACTTCTTCACCAGCGATACCGACTTTTTAATATATTTAGCGGCCGTGGAATATGTCATTTTAGGCCCCTTTAGATGGGAACAAAGAAAGACTGCCTCGAACCGACGCGCAAACAAGTGACTCATTTTGGATTCTATGTAATTTCGATGAAATTTAGGAATCGACTCATACTTTTACTAAAATGCGTCGTAGACAAAGGTTCCCTCTACCGATTTTTTGTTGAATCGCATCTACTAAAAATGAATTATCGCGGACACGTTCTCACTTGACAGACTGTATAAAATAAAAATTTAAGAAATATTTATGAATTCTTTATACTATTTAAATTACCCTCCTGTCTTTATAAATAATGTAAATTTGTTGACATTCGTACCAAACATCGTAAAAAAAGTAACTATTCTCCCATTTAATGAACCTCGTATTTTCTGCTTTATTGTTTTAAGTCGATTTATGACTTGTCTCTGGGAAGACACCATTAAAAGTTTTAAGGAAAATGCAGACTTAATGTCATGTTATAAATTATTCGAATCCAACTGGAAGTTTTCTTTTTTGGTTGTCGTTTGACAAAGTGTTACATGTAAAGGCAGAAAGCTGCAGCAATAGCGACAAATTATTTTATTTTTATGATATTTAGATATTTTTTTTTTTTTTTATGGGTCTAGCACACGTGCTACAGGGAAATCCCTAAAGCGCTACAGGAGCGACACGTGTGCGGAGAAAGCGATTCACGTTGTTCTTGAATCGCTGTAGATTGTACTCGATGGGAAACACAGTCCTGGGTAAACCATTCCAAAGGTATGATGTTCTCCATATAAAAGACTGCTTGAAAAGCGTTGTACGAGGAGTAACAAGCTGAACCTCATACGGATGTGAAGCATTAGCGCGACGTGTACTTCTAATATGCACCGCTCTGGGAGGAATTAAACGGGCCACATCTTTCGAACACTTTCCATGAAAGTACTTGTAGAATAGGCTCAAGTCGCCAACCGTTCTTCGATGTTCCAGCGAATCAAGGCCGTCGGTCAGTTCCGGGTGTCCAATCAGACGAACAGCTCTTCTCTGGATAGAATCCAACAAATGCAGTGTATGTTTGGGAGCGGAGCTCCAAACATGGGAGCAGTATTCCATAGTTGGTCGAATTTGAGCTTTGTAAAGAATTAACAGTTGTTGTGGAGTGTAAAGCTTTCTGGTTCGAAACAATATTCCCAACTTTTGAGAAGCTCTTCTTGCTATGCCTGCAACATGTTCATGCCAGGACATATTTGCTCCCAAATTAACGCCTAACAGATTGAGTGACGATGTTAGAGGGATGGAGTGCCCCGACATAACTATGTCGGGTTCTGCAACGTTAACTTTTTTAGAAAAAACTGCTGCCTGGGTTTTTGTAGCGTTAAATTCCACTTGGTTATTGTCACCCCAAGATAGAATTTCTTCCAGGTCTTTGTTAAGTTGAATGACTTCCTGCTGTCTGCGGATATTCGTCTGAGTAGTCGATGTCCGAGGGTTCAAAGTGAATGAAGAGATAAGTGTACTGTCATCTGCAAAGCTGTAGATTGGATTCTCGGTCTTTTCCAGCAGATCGTTAATATAAATGAGGAAGAGAGTAGGAGACAGTATGGAACCTTGGGGCACACCGGCGTTGATAGTGAAGGTGTTAGAAAGAAATCCGTCAACCGCCACTCGTAAAGAATGCTCTCTGAGGAAACATGAGAGCCACAAACAGAACTTTTCAGACATACCACAAGAACGTAGCTTAACCAACAGCCCATCGTGCCAAACACGGTCAAATGCCTTGGATATGTCAAGAGCAACCGCTCGAGATTCTCCAAAGTGTTCAATTGCGTTGTTCCAAACATGTGTTACATAAGTCAGAAGATCTCCTGTTGATCTATTTTTACGAAAGCCATATTGGTGATCACTAATAATGTTGAATCCTTCAAGATATTTTAGAAGATGCTGATTGATAGCCTTTTCCATGACTTTCGATATTATTGAGAGTAGTGCGATTGGTCGGTAGTTATTTGGCAAGGTCTTCTTGCCTTTTTTAGGTATCGGCTGAACTGTGGCACATTTCCAGCAGGAAGGAAATATTCCCTTTCTGTAGGATAGGTTGAAAAGTCTACAGAAAACTGGTGTTAGTTCCCTCGCACAGTTCTTGAGAACTATGGCAGGTATTCCGTTAGCGCCTGAAGCCTTTTTGGTGTCTAGCTTCATCAAAATACGTTTTATGGTACGCTGTCTGAAGACAATATCGGGCATCCTTGACTGCACTATGGGAATAGTAGGTGGTGTATTTCCTTGGAAATCGACAGTAGAATGTGAAGCAAAGAGTTCAGCCAACAAGTTCGCTTTCTCAACAGGTGTCGTTGCAATAGAATTATCTGGCCGTGTGAGTGGCGGTATGGTGGATTTGGTGAAATTCTGACCAACTGCCTTAGCGACCCACCAAAAGGACCTGGAATTGCCGGGACAAGCGAGAAGTTTGTTTCTAATCCGTTGATTGTGTACCTCCTTGGTTTCGTCGATAATTTCTTTGCATCTGTTCCTGGCACGACCAAAGATGTTACGATTTATGGTGTTAGGATCTTCACGCCACTGTCGGTATGCAAGATGTTTAGAAGCAACAGCTTCTTTGCATTTTAGATCAAACCAAGGCTTGCCGTTGGAAGGGCATTTCTTCGAAAAAGGGATGTAAGCATCCATACCGGCCAAAATAACATCGGAAACCTCCCTGGCGCAGTCAGATGGGTCGTCGGATCGAAAACAAACGTCCCACCAAGGGAAAGTTCGAAAATATTCCATGAGATCTTCCCATTTAGCAGATTTGTAGTGCCAAATCTTGCGCGGTTTGGGCGCCTCTCTGTCACTGATTGGTAGAATACTCGATGTCGAAAGTAGTTTATGGTCGGAAGAACCTAACGGTGGATTTACGCTGACCGTGTAAATCTCCGGATTGGTGGTTAAAAACAGATCAAGAAGACTGGCGAACTCTCCGTCTCGATCAGGGATCCGTGTTGGTTGATCAATAAGCTGAGTCAAGCCACAACTGATTGAAAATGATTCGGCTTCACGACCTTGTTCGTCGATAGTATTTGAATATTTAAGCCAGTTGATGTTGTGGACATTAAAGTCGCCCAAGTTGGCAATTTCGGCATTTGGATAGTTAATTTGTAAATGATCTATGGTGTCTGCAAGAGAAGCGAAAAGTGTTCTAAAGTTTGTATCACTTGGTGGTCGATAGAGGATACAGACGAACCTTGTGGTTGGTTGAGTCGTTATTTTTAACCACATAACATCAAAGTTTGGGGGCTCCAGAGCCTCTTCTCGTTGGCAAGAGAGGTCGCTTCTGACATAAAGACAGATTCCAAAGTTACGCCTAAATTTGGTACATATGAATTAATTTTCGGTCTTCAGAAAATAGTATCAAATTAAATTATTAAGTATTCTTTATGGATAATAGCAAATCAATCATATGAACATCAACGTTAGTTAGAACTAAAATTCCAAATTCACAAAATACTGGTTAAATATGTTTAACTAAGGTAAACGATCCAGTTATTGACCGTGGTCTAGTTTCTAACCTTTTCAGATTTATTCTGAATTAAAAAAAAAACTTTAGCTTTAGTAATTAAATAAATTTTACTAAAACATAAAGTAATTTATTCTGTGCCTAATTAATGGCAATTACAAATATATCTATAATAAGAACTAAATAAAAAAAATCTTGAAGATTGAAGTGACTGTGGAAGCCATCGTTTAGTTATAGTCTAAGCAGTTAGTGTAAGAGTGTTTATTTTTTTATGAGTCTAGCACACATCCTGCAGGGAAGTCCTTAAAACGCTACCGGAACGACATATGTGCGGAAAAAGCGATTCACGTTGTTCTTGAATTGCTGTAAATTGTACTCGGTGGGAAACGCAGTCCTGGGTAAATTATTCCAAAGAGATGATGTTCTCCATATAAAAGACTGCTTGAAAAGTGTTGTACGAGGAGTAACAAGGAGTACGACGATTAAATCGGATGGTTTTTTATCATGTAGGTATGAAAATGGAATAAAAAATATGTAGATAGGTCATTAATTGATTATAGTTTAGTTTAAAATTATTATAAAACTTATTAAAAAAAAATATTGTTAAAATATGAGGGTCAATAACTAAGCCCAATTTTGCCGGTATGTTGTACTTGTTGACACTCAAATTCTAACTTATTACAAAGTTATCTGTTTATTGACATATCGATAAAACGTCAAAATGTAAATATTTATTATAATCATTTATTATCTTTGACTATTTTTCATTATTTCAGTAATAAATTAACATTAAATATTTATTTTAATGAACAAAAAGTTATATTTGTCATTTAAAAAAATATGTTTTGAGTAATAAAATAATGGTTATAAAAAGAATTTAAACATGGAGTCGTCGTACCTGTTATTGATCATCGTATGGACGTTGTAGATGAGGAGCTAGTTGATGAACCAGCAAGCTTGCAAGACAAAGTCTCATCTTGTGATCCTAATACTTTAAATGAATCTCCATCGCCCGATACGAAAATGACCCCTCCTAATCTCCTTCTCCGTTTAAGAAAGCTTTGTTTTGGCTTTAGAATGACAAATCTCTTAAAAAAAGAAAGGTTAAAGAAAAAATGCCAACCGTTTTATACCTCCGATGGGTAGCAGGAATATTATAAGAGAAAAGAAGCAAAAAAACAAAAAATAGAAAATGAAAAAGAATTTAAAAAAGCTGGAAGGTTAAGAAATAAATTAATTAAAGAAGCAGATAAGAAACAAAAAAAAATGGAGAAAAAAAGAAAAAAATTGGTAAAATTTTAAAAAATAAACAAAAATAATTTTAAAAATTAAACGAAATTTTTTATTTATATTAATATTTTATATCATGATTTGTATTATTTATGTTTTAATATTAGAAGGAAATGTTGTCTATATAATAAATATTTAATTTTTATTAAACTAATGATTTTTAATTTATTTAAACTTAGTAATAAATAACATTAAAAATAATATTTCTTTGTTAAATATGAGGGTCATAACTGGGCCACTGTGAGGGTCAGAAACTACAACATGAGAATTTGTGATGGTCAGAAACTGGGTCATTGAACATAGGTTTTCAAAAAATTAATTAAAACTATTAATTTAGTTCTAATAATTATACTACGCATATGATCTTGTTCAGAAAATTCTAAACTGATTGATAAAATCAATAAACTTTTCTTTAAGTTAAATCTTATAATATTTATTTTAATGTAACGTCAACTGTTACTCTTAAAAGGTCAGAAACAGGGCCCCTTACCTTATTCTTGTCACAATATACAAGATATTCTATCAACTATATCAAACCTGATATATGAAATTTTAATGACTTAGAAAAGAGAATCATTTAATATAACTGACAATCTGTCTAGATAAGGTACCCAGACATACATTATGGCGGCCTCTTTTAGCAAAAACTTATCTGTGCTAAACGGTTGCTCTTATGTCACAGGAAAAGGGTTCCAACTATAAAGGCGCTACTAAATATGCCTTTTTATTTATTTCGGGCACCAGCTATTTTTATTTAGCAACTGTATTTATCTAGCATAAAAACAGAAAACGCTAGGTCCTCTAAACAGAATTGAGGTACCACTATATTAGACAATAAAACAAAGAAATGAAGATAATAAAAACAAACATTTATTTCTACGAATTTACATATTATTATTTTTTTTATGGGCACCGCACACGTGCTGCAGAGAATTATCTAAAGCACTACAGTAGCGACGCGTGTGGAAAAAGAGCAATTCACGTCGCTCTTGAATCTCTGCAAATTGTACTTGATGGGAAACACAGTCCTGGGCAAATCATTCCAGAAGGATGGCATTCTCCATAAAAAAGACTACTTAAAAACGTGAAGTATTAGTGTGACGTGTAATACTGGCATGCACCGCTTTAAAAATAACTAAGCGGGCTCTGTCCATTGAACACACATGAAAATACTGGTAGAATATACTCAAATCGCCAACTGTTGTCGATGTTTCAAGGATTCAAAGTGGCTGGTGAATTCTGAGTCTCCAGACTTATAACCCAGTATAGTACAATATTGTAATATATATATATATATATATATATATATATATATATATATATATATATATATATATATATATATATATATATATAGATATATATATATATATATATATATATATATATATATATATATATATATGACATTATTACTAATCAGTATATATCACCACTACACCAAATACTTTATTTTTGCACTCGACGCGCGTTTCGCTAACCATGTTAGCTTCATCAGGAGCGATGATTGACGACGACGACGCCGACGAGTCAATCATCGCTCCTGATGAAGCTAACATGTTTAGCGAAACGCGCGTCGAGGGCAAAAATAAAGTGTTTGGTATGGTGGTGATATATACTGAGTAGTATCATTGTGCCAAAGATTCCACATTCCCAACTTAGATATGACACTGTGATAGAATGAAAAAATGTTACATAAAAGAGGTTTTTTAGGTTCATAAAATTGCTGGCTTAAAAAAAATCCTTCTTCATTCTTAATGAAGGGGAGCTTCTGTTTAGGCCGGTGGGCTGAAATCTTGGTAATAGAATTTAAAAGAGGGCTGACAGAGAAATCGGCAAAACAAGAGAATATCTGGAAAAATAAGTATCTGGCAGCAAAGAAGATTTGAAGCCCCCTTGATAGAAAAAACTCTAGCCGGAAGGGAAACTAGTGGTAAAAATTATGGAAAATTGAAGTAGCAGTACAAGAAAAGAAAACATTCAACCACGTATAAAAATATCTATATATATCAAAGATTTTCTACAGCTGACGCTGTCTTCCTTCTCTCAGCCTTTGATTCCATCCCTTTCTATCTTCCCAGTCTCCATCTGTTAGACCCCTGTCCTCCATAGCCTTGTCCACATCGTCTCTCCACGATCGTCTGGCTCTTCCTCTTTTTCTTCTCCCTATAGGGCTCCACTCCGTTATTTTCTTTATCAACCTATTATCTTCGCTCCGTCTTATGTGTCCATACCATTTTAATCGTTTTTCTTCATTGGTGTTTACTGCGTTCTCTTTGATGTTCATTCTGCTTCTTATTTCTTCATTTGTTATTCTCTCCATACGTGTCACTCTACAACATCTTCTCCAATACTCCATCTCTACCGCGTTAATTTTAGATTTATTTCTTTTGTTGATCGTCCATGTTTCTGACCCGTATGTCATTATGCTTTGTATTATTGATTTGTATATGCGTGTTTTGTTTCTTTTTGTAATGTGTTTGTCCCACAGGATCGAATTTTATTATCTTATGCATGTCCGCGTTTGTCCTAATCTAGCTTTAATCTCTTCTTCTGATGTTGCGTTTTTTTTTTCCTAAATATTTAAATCTATCGGTTCCTTAGATTATTGTTTCGTTATCGACTTCTAGATTCTCCACGTTTCCCTCCTTTGTTGTTGGATATTCCGTTTTATCAAAGTTTATTGCTAATCCTGCTTTAGTGTATTCTTCTTTCAGTCTTCTTACCATATAACTGAGGTCTTCCTCATCTTGCTCTATGATTACTTGGTCGTCTGCGAAACTTAGAGTATACAAGTAATCTCCTCGTATTGGGACTCCCATTCCACTACATTTTTGCTTCCATTTTTTTAATGTTTGTTCGAGGTATATTTTGAATAGTGTTGGGGATGTAGAGCATCCTTGTAATAGGCCTTTTGATGTTTGGAGTCTCTTCTCTATTTTATGTCCTATTTTTATGTTCACTGTGTTGTTTCCGTAGAGAGCTTTTACTGCGTGTATTAGTTCTTTGTCTTGGTACTGAGTCATAGGCCTTTCTTATGTCTGTGAAGGCTAGGTGAACTTTTCTATTCTTTGCCAGTTTTTTTTTCATTGTTTGTTTTTTAGTGTATATGTGGTCTATACATGATTTTCCGGCCGTAAAGCCTGCTTGGTCTTCTCCAATTTTTCCTTTTATATTTTTCTCTATGATATTTTTAATAATTTTTCCATACAAACGCCCCATACTCGATATTATGCTTAGGCCTCTACAGTTTGTGCATTTTCTGCGGTCTCCCTTTTTAAATATAGATACTATATAGGCTTTCGACCATTCCTCTGGTATTTTTTCTCCATTTATCGCTCTGTGGAACATGTTTCTCAGCGTTCGATGTAATTTATTAGACCCGTACTTAATCATTTCATTTACCACACTTCCAGGCCCTGCAGATTTTTTTTTTGAGTAAAAATATCTCAGGCTTCTAAATAACTTGGCTTTATCGACTCTACAGCATATGGCCAGAAGTATTTGGGTGGAATGCAGTACTACCAAATGGCGTCGGTTTCCTTTCTGTTTTATTTCACTGAAAATTCCAGAGTGCATTAAAAAGGGACAAAATAGTAAAAGAAAGAAAACAAGAAATTATCCATAAAAGAGTTTGCTCTGAAAATCTAGTGAAATTGAAGTGATCATGCTACTACTAGACTTTTCTTATACGATTATACTGGTAATAATCCTGTAGCACAATTTAAAGAAAACTGTCAAAAATAAACGCTACACCAAGTGGATGTTGAATTCTATATACGTTCAGTTAAGTTCTTTAATATTTGTAATAGTACAGATCAGTCATAATAAAATTGACTGTGTTTCGAGAATATTTTTTGCCATCAATGTATTCTTTGATGTACTAACAACGGCGCAATTACCTTAGTAAGTTGTCCAATTAATAATCGCCTGGCATCTTCGAGGCATGCCGCCGACGAGATTTTCTGCATACTCTGCAAATTTTTCAAACCCCGCAAGACAACTGAGTCAAAGTCCTCAGAGCCTTTCCTCTGAACTTTTTCTTTACAAGGGACCAAACGTTTTCAATAGGGTTGGTGGCCGGCGATTGTAGAGGGCCACTCTAATATCTTATTGTGGGCCCAAGCTAGCCGCTTCGCGACATAATTTTCGCCCAGCAAAGGTTTCTTCAACGTGCCTCGGAATTTGACATCATGAGCACGAAGATATTGTCCCATAGTCTCATGGGACACATTCAAACCCGTTTTTCTTAATTTTGCCGCTCCCCAACGCAGCGTCAATTTCGAATTCCGTGAAAACAAAGACACGATTCGTTTTTCTACTTTCGGTGTCACTTTACCTACCGAGCCACGTTTGGGTAAGTCATTGATATTTTTCGTCCCTTTAAAATGATTTATCCTCTTCTTCACAAACGACACCGATTTTGTTAATATATTTAGCGTCCGCGGAATATGTCATTTTAGATCTCTTTGGATGGGAACAAAGAACGCACATACAAGTGACTCATTTTAGATTTTATGTGATTTCGACAAAAGTTCGGAATAGACTGATACTTTTACTAAAGTACGTCGTAGATAAAGGTTAACGCTACCCATTTTTGGTTGCATCCATGAAAATGAATTTTCGCGGACACGTTCTTACTTGACATACTGTGTACAGCTTACTCTTCCACGTGGGTCAATTCAATCTTATCATTCTTATTCTTATTCGTGCTTTGAGACAGGTAGAATTTGGACTAAAAAATATTGTGCACATGAAATTTTACTAAGCTGGTAAAATATAACGGTTAAAAACTCTAATTTTTTTGGAGTCTTAAATTACTAAAGTTAGGTAATTTTTTACGTTGTTTTAAATGTGTTCTCTTGAGTTTGTATTAAATGAACCCTGCCAGCTTTGTGGTATACAACGTGTAATTTATATTTGTAAAATTTTCGTTTTCTTTTTGTTCCTTTGAGAAGTGGATGAATAAATTTCTTTTTTGAATGTAATGAAAGACTAATATTGACAAATTTCCACTTTATTTAGTTTCACTGAAACTCTATGACGCGTTTCGCTATACTGTAGCTTCTTCTGATACAAAATGATATTTGAGTATTAGTGATATTTATATAAATGTAACAACACTAATACTCAAATATCATTTTGTATCAGAAGAAGCTACAGTATAGCGAAACGCGTCATACAGTTTCAGTGAAACTAAATAAAGTGGAAATTTGACAATATTAGTCTTTGATTACATTCGTTATGAATTTCCATCAAGTAACAGCCACAACAATTCAAAGTTTAAAAGACGCAAATACATGCCTGTTGGCTAAATGGTATTTCAAGTTGTTATTAAAGTGTGCAATTACAACACAAAACATTTGGTTCTTCAATCTGTGCATTAAAAATGCTGTAGTACCACGTTGGTTGGACGTTTGTTTTCGATCCGACGACCCATCTGACTGCGCAAGGGAGGTTTCCGATGTTATTTTGGCCGGTATGGATGCTTACATCCCTTTTTCGAAGAAATGCCCTTCCAACGGCAAGCCTTGGTTTGACCTAAAATGCAAAGAAGCTGTTGCTTCTAAACATCTTGCATACCGACAGTGGCGTAAAGATCCTAACACCATAAATCGTAACCTCTTTGTTCGTGCCAGGAACAGATGCAAAGAAATTATCGACGAAACCAAGGAGATACACAATCAACGGATTAGAAACAAACTTCTCGCTTGTCCCGGCAATTCCAGGTCCTTTGGTCAGTCGCTAAGGCAGTTAGTCAAAATTTCACCAAATCCACCATACCGCCACTCACACGGCCAGATAATTCTATTGCAACGACACCTGTTGAGAAAGCGAACTTATTGGCTGAACTCTTTGCTTCACATTCTACTGTCGATTTCCAAGGAAAAACACCACCTACTATTCCCATAGTGCAGTCAAGGATGCCCGATATTGTCTTCAGACAGCGTATCATAAAACGTATTTTGATGAAGCTAGACACCAAAAAGGCTTCAGGCGCTGACGGAATACCTGCCATAGTTCTCAAGAACTGTGCGAGGGAACTAACACCAGTTTTCTGTAGACTTTTCAACCTATCCTACAGAAAGGGAATATTTCCTTCCTGCTGGAAATGTGCCACAGTTCAGCCGATACCTAAAAAAGGCAAGAAGACCTTGCCAAATAACTACCGACCAATCGCATTACTCACAATAATATCGAAAGTCATGGAAAAGGCTATCAATCAGCATCTTCTAAAATATCTTGAAGGATTCAACATTATTAGTGATCACCAATATGGCTTTCGTAAAAATAGATCAACAGGAGATCTTCTGACTTATGTAACACATGTTTGGAACAACGCAATTGAACACTTTGGAGAATCTCGAGCAGTTGCTCTTGACATATCCAAGGCATTTGACCGTGTTTGGCACGATGGACTGTTGGCTATGGTATGTCTGAAAAGTTCTGTTTGTGGCTCTCATGTTTCCTCAGAGAGCGTTCTTTACGAGTGGCGGTTGACGGATTTCTTTCTAACACCTTCACTATCAACGCCGGTGTGCCCCAAGGTTCCATACTGTCTCCTACTCTCTTCCTCATTTATATTAACGATCTGCTGGAAAGGACCGAGAATCCAATCTACAGCTTTGCAGATGACAGTACGCTAATCTCTTCATTCACTTTGAACGCTCGGACATCGACTGCTCAGACGAATATCCGCAGACAGCGGGAGGTCGTTCAACTTAACAAAGACCTGGAAGAAATTCTATCTTGGGGTGACAGTAACCAGGTGGAATTTAACGCTACAAAAACACAGGCGGCAGTTTTTTCTAAAAAAGTAAACGTTGCAGAACTCGACATAGTTATGTCGGGGCACTCCATCCCTCTAACATCGTCACTCAATCTGCTGGGCGTTAATTTGGGAGCAAATATGTCCTGGCATGAACATGTTGCAGGCATAGCAAGAAGAGCTTCTCAAAAGTTGGGAATATTGTTTCGAACCAGAAAGCTTTACACTCCACAACAACTGTTAATTCTTTACAAAGCTCAAATTCGACCAACTATGGAATACTGCTCCCATGTTTGGAGCTCCGCTCCCAAACATACACTGCATTTGTTGGATTCTATCCAGAGAAGAGCTGTTCGTCTGATTGGACACCCGGAACTGACCGACGGCCTTGATTCGCTGGAACATCGAAGAACGGTTGGCGACTTGAGCCTGTTCTACAAGTACTTTCATGGAAAGTGTTCGAAAGATGTGGCCCGTTTAATTCCTCCCAGAGCGGTGCATGTTAGAAGTACACGTCGCGCTAATGCTTCACATCCGTATGAGGTTCAGCTTGTTACTCCTCGTACAACGCTTTTCAAGCAGTCTTTTATATGGAGAACATCATACCTTTGGAATGGTTTACCCAGGACTGTGTTTCCCATCGAGTACAATCTACAGCGATTCAAGAACAACGTGAATCGCTTTCTCCGCACACGTGTCGCTCCTGTAGCGCTTTAGGGACTTCCCTGTAGCACGTGTGCTAGACCCATAAAAAAAAAAAAAAAAAAAAAAAAAAAAATATATATATATAAAACTCCAGACTAAAAACACTAGTGTTGCAGCCTCGAACGCCGCCAACATAGGACATAAAAAATGGATTATTGAAGAAAGAAGGATCCAGTACAGCAAACGAGACATCTATAATGTTTATGTTAAGGTAATCCATTCTGAATTGACGTTTCGATTACACTCATTAGAATTTTTTACTCTAGATCGAAAAACGAGGGATAAAATCAGAACTATAATAAATAAAAAATACATTAATCAAACAAGAAAACTTGATTCTCTTATAAGGGAAAAAAACCAACATCAACCACAGACTACCACAAAAAAAGTGTTTTCAGATCATAAATTTTTTGACAGATTTATAAATTTATCAGCAACAAATTTTTCCAATCAAGAAACAGCCCTCTTAAACAAAGGTTTTAAACATAATATAAATAATAAATTGGATTTAAAAGAATCTGAAATCTTGGCTGTAGAAACAGAAATAGCTTTAATAAATGTACCATTCAACACGCCAAAAAAATACATTTGCGCAGATATTATAAATAACCGGTCAAGTGCAAGTTGAACTTGCACAATTAGTGTTCCGTACGTTGATAGCTTTTAAAATAAAAAATTTTGTTACGGTGGTATAAAATGATCAGTGACTTCAGAAAATACACCCCAAATGAGTTTTCAACAAAGTTTGTTTCCAATCTTTACTGAAATCTGATGACCTTGAAATTTTTTTTTTTTTAAATCAGATAAATTATTAAAGGTACTGCACTCGTGATAATTTTCGCTTAATCTACACCCCGTGGAGAATATTCCAGAATTTTTTCAAAATTGTTTGATCAGTACTTTTCAAGATAAGGTGGGGGACAGCGATTCTTCGCGATTTTTTAAAAATAATACAAAGAAAAGTTTGCGCACGTATTACATTATATATATATATATATATATATATATATATATATATATATATATATATATATATATATATATATATATACATATATTTTACTCGTGTTATTACAAGCTTTCATTTGACATCACACTCGATGACCTAATAAAAAATATTTTTTTTCACTTCCCTATTACACCCCCCCAAATTAACCCCTTAAGTCAAAATTTAACTACACGGCTCTGATGAGGCCATCAATTCCTATATTATTACCAAATTTCAACTTTCTATGACAAATAGTTTTGGAGAAAATCGGGTGTAACAGACAGACATACACCGAAGTCATCTTATAAGTGTTTCGTACGGAACACTAAAAATGAATTTTGCCAAAATAAGTTTTACATTTGGAAAAGTCCTGTTTACTTTAAGACGCACTATGTATATAACCGTGAAGTTAGACAATTTGAGTCTTGAAGGTACGAGGGGTGGAAACGATTTTGAAATAGCCGTGAGACACTAGAGATTGGCAAAAATAGGGAGCTTCAAGTTAAGATTTAAAACATGCTTAATTGTACGAATGAACACCCTGTATCATCCATATGTGTGATTGTAGATAGATAGAGGATTATAAAATGAACACAATAGAGAGATTTTGCAACGCATATTTTGGTAGGCTACTGTCTTTATCTTTATTTGAAGTATGCGCCCACCGTTTGGAGTTTGCGCAGCAGTTAAGACAAGAAATTAAATATAAGGCTTAGCAGTTACCGTTGTTTAAAGCATGCGCCCACCATTGGGAGTTTGCTCAGTATCGAAATAAAATAAGAGAATCCTTTATTAAGGATAAAAATTCCTTTTATTTATGAACTTATAAGAGAGGTTATTTGACGTTTGTTATTCTTATCGCTATTAAGGAAGGACCTGTTTTTTTTTTCTTACTTAGGTATATAAACCACTAAGAAAATAGGGTAAAATTGAAACTATAATCTATAATAATAACACTGAAAATAGTTAATTAGTGTTCAGATTATGTTGAGATTTTGCAATCTTTGGCACAATGGCATTGCAGTGTGTGTAGTGCTAATTTTAAATAAAATTTTATTTATCGCACTTTCGTGTTACCTTGGAAATATTGAAGGAAGTGATAGAAACCTGAATAAGCATTGTAAAATCTCTCTAATATTTTAACGGATAATTTAAGTCTCCTTAATCCGAATTTGCGATTTACCCAAACATACAATGCCTTGCCGGTTTATAAAATTCCCTGTTTTTGTCGTATGTAACAGAAGCAAAAAGATCAATATCAACTAGAATTAAATAATATAAACGATGCATTAAAAACGAACTGATTGGGCTATCATTAACATTGAAAATTCGTAAATAAATCGATATTTGCTAAATCCTAAAGTCAACAATATAGATGTGCATCACACATGAAAGCCAATTATGATACTGGATCACGATATAGTAAGCACCAGTTGAGTGTATGTGCCTCCTTGAACTTATTGTTTGCTTGAAAGCTAAAGTCACTTCCATATAATAATAATATAATAATAATAATAATAATAGCTTTATTCCACAGTAAGAACCATTTACAAGGAAAACAAGAAAGAATATGAATGAAATTTTCTCTTAAAACTAAGGTACTAAAGTAACAACAAAAATAGACAAAAACAAAAAAAAAAAAGAAGGAGGAAAAATGAATAAAGAAATTAAATGAATCAGCGCAGTACAAATTAGAATAAAAGTGAAATAAAACAAATATTTGTTACATACATCCAACAAGCAAAACAAGCTTCTAAAAGAACTTTTTTAAATGTCCTATCAAGTGAAATGATCTAGACATATTGACCGAATCTTATTTTCGGTGTCTGCAAAAATGTCACATTCATTACTAATTAGGTTAAATTTATTGCACATAACAATGATTGGTTCAATTAATCCTAGCACGTGAACAAACAAAAGTAGCAATATTTCGTGAATTAATTCTAGGCACCAATATAGCCACCTCCGATAGCAGCTGAGGACATTCGATTACTCCGTGCAACAATCTATACAAGAAAATTATAGACGAACACTCTCTGCGAGCCTCAAGTGATTGAAAATTAAATCTCTCCAATAACAAAGAGTACTCTATTCCTCTCACTGGATAGACACCTTATATGATAAATATTTTAGAAATCTTCTTTGAACTCGTTCTAGCATTAGTTTGTTGCATAAATAAGAGAGGCATACTCTAGTTTGGATCTCACATAAGACTCATATAGCAGTATTAAAGATCGTTCACTATTAAAGCTTCTACAGTTGCGCACTATAAAACCATATAGACGATTGGCTTCCAGCGTTACGTTGTTAATGCGATTAGAAAAATTCATTTTGTTATCGAATACTACTCCCAAGTCCCTTGCACTGTTGGTGCGCCCGAGAGTTGACGTTCCTAGTGAATATTTATATGTTATTATATGGTTTTTCCTCGTCACCGACATAATTTTACAATTAGAAATATTCAAGTCTAATTTATTGTGCTTACGCCAATCCTCAAGCACGCAAAGCTCAGATTGAAGCACTTTACAGTCCTGAATACATGAGACGGGCGCATACAGCTTGAGATTATTAGTGAAAAGCAGCCTGCCACAATTCAGAGGTCATTAATAGATAGCAAAAATAGTAGGGGACCAAGATTGGAGCCCTGTGGCACGCCCGAGGTTGCGGTATAGGAATCGGAAATATATCCATTATAATGTACTGACTGAGAGCGACCCCCCAAATATGAAGAAAACAAAATGACGCGATCTAAACAGAAGCAAGCATGATTTTTTTACTAGCCCCAATCCTGTATTAGTAAGTTTTTCTTTGTTTTGTTCGTTCTTCGTAATAATTCAATTTTCTTTCATACATTGCTATAATAAAATTCACGTGGAGTAATTTCAGTGTATCCCAAAAAATATATTCATCACTTGCGATATAAAACTGAATATATTATGTTACGTTTCGTCTTTCTCGACGATTTCCTGATTTCCTGCAACGTCAAATCTAAAGTAAAATATTGTTTTGTTTTCGCACTTTTCAAATCTTACAATTTATATTTTTTTCCGTCTTTAATACTTTATCAAAGTCAGAAAAGAAAATTGCTCTTGAAAGAAATTTTGAGTTGATTTACATTTTCAGGTTAACTTAAAAAATTGGAAAAATATATAAAAGTTGTATTTGTTCTATGAATTGTACAAATTACAAAAATACATTTTCTTCTGGAGGTTTGACCACGAGTACCCATAGACCAAGAGGGCGACCCGAAATTTTGACCACTGGACTAACCGTCTGCCTCCAGGCCAAAAATGTACGAGCAGAGACTTTTCAAAATTGTGCTTGGGAACGTTGCGGCGTAATATGAGAGACTTCTAACATCGTTTTGTGACTATATACTAAACATAGATTCGCCATTACTCCCCTGAGATAAAATGGCAGTCAAAATAGTGATTTAGCGAAGATAAAAGCGAAAACAGTTTTATCGACGGGAAAAGTGATGACAACTGTTTTTTTAAAACTTACAGGATATCACCACAATTGATTATTTCGAAAAAGGTAAAACAGTGACTGACTCTTATTATGTAATGTTATTAATTCGTTTGCATAATCAGTTGAAGCACAAACGAACAAAACTAGCTCGCAAAAATGTGCTCCTTCACCGGGACAATGTGCCTGCTCACATATCGGCTGTTGCATTGGCAAAAGTGAACGAACTGGGCTTAGAAATAGTTCTCTACCCTAATCCCGAGATTTGTTCCCAAGGGAGTTATTTTTATATTTCCTTATCTCCTGTCGCGATGTCGACCAAAATGTGTTCCTTTGTTCGATTGACTTTGAAGAAGCCTTTGACAAGGTACGCCACGAAAAACTTCCAGAAATTTTAAAACGACCGGTATAGACGACAAAGATATCGACAATTTGTACTGGCATCAAACAGCTGAAGTGCGGTTGGAGCGTCAACTATAGGATGAAATTAAAATTAAGCAGGAAGTGCGTTAGGATTGTATTCTATCGCTCTTGTTGCTCAACCTCTATTCGGAGGTGATTTTCAATGAAGCACTCACTGGTACCACTGAAGGAATCAACATCAATGGCGTTAACATAAATAACATTAGATGCGCCGATGATACATTAATTATCACTAATGACGGAAAAGATCTACAAAAATTTATGGATCAAATAACTGATACTTGTTCACAGTTTGATTTAAGACTCAATGCAAATAAAACAAAATAAATGATTATAAGCAAAAAATGTAATAATGATGATAAAGATGATGATATTACAGTTAGTGGCACAAAAATAGAGAAAGTTGACAAATTGCTCTTGAATTGCTGTAAATTGTACTCGGTGGGAAACACAGCCCTGGGCAAATTATTCCAAAGGGATGATGTTCTCCATATAAAAAGACTGCTTGAAACGCATTGTCCGCGGAGTAATAAGCTGAACCTCATACGGATGTGAAGTATTAGTGCGACGTATATTTCTAACATGCACCGCTCTGGGAAGAATTAAGCGGGCTACATACACGACCACTGGGACCCGACTGTGGAAGTTAAAATTCGAATAGAGAAGGCCCGAGCCGCATTTATGAAGAACAAAAAAATTTTAACTATTCACGACCTATCATTGAAACTACGGATGAAAATGGTTCTCTTGTACGACATCTAAGTGTGAACGCTAACTGAAGCAAGGCTTAAACATCTGGAGGCATTCGAGATGTGGAAGTATTAACGACTGCTGAAAATCAAGACGAGGCGTTCACGACCGTCAAGCGACGCAGAAAATTTTGGCCACATTATGAGACATCCAGAAAAATACTAAATCTTGCATCTGATTATAGAGAGGAAGATTCCAGGCAGACGTGGTCCAGAGAGACGGAAAACATCGTGGTTGAAAAATTTGAGGCAGTGGTACGGAAAGTCTACGGTTCAACTCTTCCGAGCGGCTGTCACTAAAATGATCATCAGCAACATGGTAACCAGCATGATAACCAACGATCGTTGAACGGTCATAGAGAGAATAAAAAAATTGGTATCTTGATGAACCAAACGTATTGAACAAAATGGAGATTACGTTGAAAAATAGATTTTTGTTTTTGCAAAAAATATTAATTGCCTCGCGTTTTACAAGATTTTATATAGCCAAAATATTTTATTCAGGTTAGTTCAGGTTGGAGAGTGAGGGGGCTCTCTCTATTTGATAGTACCGTAGCTGTAATACATACTTGAGTTATCTTTGCCGTTTCAATCACACTTTGATGCCAGACTTATAGGCTAAACTAATATGTGTTGTTTATCTATGTTCAAACTGGTCAGCCCAGAAAAATATTGTGTGCTAAAATAGATATTTTTAGCAAAAGGATATTTACTTCACACAGTTATCACCACCGTTTTTTTTTTATACAAATATTTCTTAACTAAGTTGGGAATGTGGAATCTTTGGCACAATGATACTACTCAGTATATATCACCACTACACCAAACACTTTATTTTTGCACTCGACGCGCGTTTCGCTAACCATGTTAGCTTCATCAGGAGCGACAGTCAATCATCGCTCCTGATGAAGCTAACATGGTTAGCGAAACGCGCGTCGAGTGCAAAAATAAAGTGTTTGGTGTAGTGGTGATATATACTGAGTAGTAAATATTTCTTATATTAGTAAGATCATCTATTTTTCTGTTCGACAGTAAAATTGATCTAAAATATTTTTTTTGGGTTAAACAAAAGTGACCTCAAACACTTAACAGACCTAATATATAACAAATATAAAGGTTCGGTCTCCACGTCTAAAATCCCAACAGAAATCATACAAATTTGCTCACTAAACAAACTTTGCACCTTGGAGATAAGCATATATAAATCATCTTGCTTACATACCTTAGACCGCCACCTATTTCCTTAAGCTGACCAGAGAGACAAGAATAACCAAAACATTAAATTACTTCTAACTATGTTAATTTGGGATCTTGCATTCTGAAACTTCATAAAATGAGCTAAAAAAACTTAAATACAATAAATGCATAATGAAGACATAAATTTCGAATCCCAACGGAGCACATATTCTGCTAAACAATATCTATTTCGGCTAGTCGTTTACAGCTACAAAATTTTTAAGCACATCTATAATATATATAAAATATAACATCTCTCTATCTGTCTGACTGTTTATCCGTTCGTGCGCTCATCACTCGAGAACCACTTATCCGATTTACGTGCTTTTTTTTTTAAAACATATATATGTTCTCTGGCCAGGTTATAGGTTATATTTTATTACGTTAGGTAACATAAGGAATAAGCAGTGATGATAATAGTGAGTCAAATCGGAAAAAAGTTTGCCTCTAGCGCATTCTGTTGCAATAGACTGCCTAAACCTTAAATAAGGAACAATATGTAGCAAAGAATATATATATATATATATATATATATATATATATATATATATATATATATATATATATATATATATATATATATATATATATATATATATATATATACGAGGCATGTTTTTTAAGTAAGTACCGTTTTGGAATTAAAAAAAGACGTGCAAAGATATCGCTATAATTTTATTTTTACATGAAAGCCTTTACCTTAATCTACTTTTCTACATAATTTCCGTGAATATTGAGGCACTTGTCATAACGTGGCACCAGTTTTTGAATACCCTCCTCATAAAATTCTGCCGCCTGACTTGTTAACCACTGTATCACAAATGTTTTGACTTCGTTATCGTCTTGAAGACGCTGACCACCCAGGTGCTTCTTCAAGTGCAGGAACAAATGGTAGTCGCTGGGCGCCAGATCAGGGCTGTATGGAGGATGATCTAGAGTTTCCCATTTAAAAGATTTGATGAGATCTTTGGTCCGATTAGCCACATGTGGACGGGCATTGTCATGCAGCAAAACGATACCCTTACTCAACTTGCCACGTCTTTTGTTCTGGATTGCACGACGCAGATTGTTCAATGTCTCACAATAAGACGCTGCATTGATTGTCTCATTACGAGGCAGAAACTCCACTAGCAATACTCCTTTTCTGTCCCAAAAAACTGTGCACATGATTTTGCGGGCAGAAATTGTTTGTTTAAACTTCACTTTTTTGGGTGATGATGAATGTCGCCATTCCATGGATTGTTGTTTCGATTCTGGTGTGACGTAGGCCACCCATGTTTCGTCACCAGTAACAATTTGGTCTAAAAAATGTTCACCTTCATTGTGGTACCGCTCAAGGAAAGTCAATGCACTGCCTAAACGTTGGGTTTTGTGCAAATCCGTCAACATTTTTGGAACCCAACGTGAACACAATTTCCGGTAATTCAAGTTCTCGGTCACAATGCGATACAAAACACTACGAGAATATTGAGGAAAGCAGTCGCACAATGATGAAATTGTAAAGCGTTTGTTTTCTCTCACCTTTTCGTCCACTTTCTGCAACAAATCTTCATTAACGACCGAAGGACGCCCACTCCGTTCTTCATCATGCACATTTGTGCGGCCATCTTTAAATGCTCTCACCCATTTCCTTACCATTCCATCACTCATAATGTTTTGTCCGTAAACTTCACAGATCTCACGATGAATATCGATCGGTTTTACGCCTTTAGCACTAAGAAATCGTATAACAGCCCGTACTTCACAATCGGCGGGACTCACGATTGTCGGAGACATCTTAAACACTCAGTAAACAACGTATACAATGAAGAATCAGACTGTAATGGCGTCAGTGCGTAGACATGAGATGTAGGTTACCAGCGCGCATGCGCGGAACGCCGACCGTATCGCTGCGGCAGCGGAATCGCAAAACGGTACTTACTTAAAAAACATGCCTCGTATATATATATATATATATATATATATATATATATATATATTATATATATATATATATTTTACTCGTGTTATTACAAGCTTTCATTTGACACCACACTCGATGACCTAATAAAAAAATTTTTTTTTCACTTCCCTATTACACCCCCCCAAATTAACCCCTTAAGTCAAAACTTAACTACACGGCTCTGATGAGGCCGTCAATTCCTATATTATTACCAAATTTCAACTTTCTATGACAAATAGTTTTGGAGAAAATCGGGTGTAACAGACAGACAGACACCGAAGTCATCTTATAAGTGTTCCGTACGGAACACTAAAAATGAATTTTGCCAAAATAAGTTTTACATTTGGAAAAGTCCTGTTTACTTTAAGACGCACTATGTATATAACCGTGAAGTTAGACAATTTGACTCTTGAAGGTACGAGGGGTGGAAACGATTTTAAAATAGCCGTGAGACACTAGAGATTGGCAAAAATAGGGAGCTTCAAGTTAAGATTTAAAACATGCTTAATTGTACGAATGAACACCCTATATCATCCATATGTGTGATTGTAGATAGATAGAGGATTATAAAATGAACACAATAGAGAGATTTTGCAACGCTTATTTTGGTAGGCTACTGTCTTTATCTTTATTTGAAGTATGCGCCCACCGTTTGGAGTTTGCGCAGCAGTTAAGACAAGAAATTAAATATAAGGCTTAGCAGTTACCGTTGTTTAAAGCATGCGCCCACCATTGGGAGTTTGCTCAGTATCGAAATAAAATAAGAGAATCCTTTATTTATGAACTTATAAGAGAGGTTATTTGACGTTTGTTATTCTTATCGCTATTAAGGACGGACCTGTTTTTTTTTTCTTACTTAGGTATATAAACCACTAAGAAAATAGAGTAAAATTGAAACTATAATCTATAATAATAACACTGAAAATAGTTAATTAGTGTTCAGATTATGTTGAGATTTTGCAATCTTTGGCACAATGGCATTGCAGTGTGTGTAGTGCTAATTTTAAATAAAATTTTATTTATCGCACTTTCGTGTTACCTTGGAAATATTGAAGGAAGTGATAGAAACCTGAATAAGCATTGTAAAATCTCTCTAATATTTTAACGGATAATTTAAGTCTCCTTAATCCGAATTTGCGATTTACCCAAACATACAATGCCTTGCCGGTTTATAAAATTCCCTGTTTTTGTCGTATGTAACAGAAGCAAAAAGATCAATATCAACTAGAATTAAATAATATAAACGATGCATTAAAAACGAACTGATTGGGCTATCATTAACATTGAAAATTCGGAAATAAATCGATATTTGCTAAATCCTAAAGTCAACAATATAGATGTGCATCACACATGAAAGCCAATTATGATACTGGATCACGATATAGTAAGCACCAGTTGAGTGTATGTGCCTCCTTGAACTTATTGTTTGCTTGAAAGCTAAAGTCACTTCCATATAATAATAATATAATAATAATAATAATAATAGCTTTATTCCACAGTAAGAACCATTTACAAGGAAAACAAGAAAGAATATGAATGAAATTTTCTCTTAAAACTAAGGTACTAAAGTAACAACAAAAATAGACAAAAACAAAAAAAAAAGAAGGAGGAAAAATGAATAAAGAAATTAAATGAATCAGCGCAGTACAAATTAGAATAAAAGTGAAATAAAACAAATATTTGTTACATACATCCAACAAGCAAAACAAGCTTCTAAAAGAATTTTTATAAATGTCCTATCAAGTGAAATGATCTAGACATATTGACCGAATCTTATTTTCGGTGTCTGCAAAAATGTCACATTCATTACTAATTAGGTTAAATTTATTGCACATAACAATGATTGGTTCAATTAATCCTAGCACGTGAACAAACAAAAGTAGCAATATTTCGTGAATTAATTCTAGGCACCAATATAGCCACCTCCGATAGCAGCTGAGGACATTCGATTACTCCGTGCAACAATCTATACAAGAAAATTATAGACGAACACTCTCTGCGAGCCTCAAGTGATTGAAAATTAAATCTCTCCAATAACAAAGAGTACTCTATTCCTCTCACTGGATAGACACCATCTACCTTATATGATAAATATTTTAGAAATCTTCTTTGAACTCGTTCTAGCATTAGTTTGTTGCATAAATAAGAGAGGCATACTCTAGTTTGGATCTCACATAAGACTCATATAGCAGTATTAAAGATCGTTCACTATTAAAGCTTCTACAGTTGCGCACTATAAAACCATATAGACGATTGGCTTCCAGCGTTACGTTGTTAATGCGATTAGAAAAATTCATTTTGTTATCGAATACTACTCCCAAGTCCCTTGCACTGTTGGTGCGCCCGAGAGTTGACGTTCCTAGTGAATATTTATATGTTATTATATGGTTTTTCCTCGTCACCGACATAATTTTACAATTAGAAATATTCAAGTCTAATTTATTGTGCTTACACCAATCCTCAAGCACGCAAAGCTCAGATTGAAGCACTTTACAGTCCTGAATACATGAGACGGGCGCATACAGCTTGAGATTATTAGTGAAAAGCAGCCTGCCAGAATTCAGAGGTCATTAATAGATAGCAAAAATAGTAGGGGACCAAGATTGGAGCCCTGTGGCACGCCCGAGGTTGCGGTATAGGAATCGGAAATATATCCATTATAATGTACTGACTGAGAGCGACCCCCCAAATATGAAGAAAACAAAATGACGCGATCTAAACAGAAGCAAGCATGATTTTTTTACTAGCCCCAATCCTGTATTAGTAAGTTTTTCTTTGTTTTGTTCGTTCTTCGTAATAATTCAATTTTCTTTCATACATTGCTATAATAAAATTCACGTGGAGTAATTTCAGTGTATCCCAAAAAATATATTCATCACTTGCGATATAAAACTGAATATATTATGTTACGTTTCGTCTTTCTCGACGATTTCCTGATTTCCTGCAACGTCAAATCTAAAGTAAAATATTGTTTTGTTTTCGCACTTTTCAAATCTTACAATTTATATTTTTTTTCCGTCTTTAATACTTTATCAAAGTCAGAAAAGAAAATTGCTCTTGAAAGAAATTTTGAGTTGATTTACATTTTCAGGTTAACTTAAAAAATTGGAAAAATATATAAAAGTTGTATTTGTTCTATGAATTGTACAAATTACAAAAATACATTTTCTTCTGGAGGTTTGACCACGAGTACCCATAGACCAAGAGGGCGACCCGAAATTTTGACCACTGGACTAACCGTCTGCCTCCAGGCCAAAAATGTACGAGCAGAGACTTTTCAAAATTGTGCTTGGGAACGTTGCGGCGTAATATGAGCGACTTCTAACATCGTTTTGTGACTATATACTAAACATAGATTCGCCATTACTCCCCTGAGATAAAATGGCAGTCAAAATAGTGATTTAGCGAAGATAAAAGCGAAAACAGTTTTATCGACGGGAAAAGTGATGACAACTGTTTTTTTAAAACTTACAGGATATCACCACAATTGATTATTTCGAAAAAGGTAAAACAGTGACTGACTCTTATTATGTAATGTTATTAATTCGTTTGCATAATCAGTTGAAGCACAAACGATCAAAACTAGCTCGCAAAAATGTGCTCCTTCACCGGGACAATGTGCCTGCTCACATATCGGCTGTTGCATTGGCAAAAGTGAACGAACTGGGCTTAGAAATAGTTCTCTACCCTAATCCCGAGATTTGTTCCCAAGGGAGTTATTTTTATATTTCCTTATCTCCTGTCGCGATGTCGACCAAAATGTGTTCCTTTGTTCGATTGACTTTGAAGAAGCCTTTGACAAGGTACGCCACGAAAAACTTCCAGAAATTTTAAAACGACCGGTATAGACGACAAAGATATCGACAATTTGTACTGGCATCAAACAGCTGAAGTGCGGTTGGAGCGTCAACTATAGGATGAAATTAAAATTAAGCAGGAAGTGCGTTAGGATTGTATTCTATCGCTCTTGTTGCTCAACCTCTATTCGGAGGTGATTTTCAATGAAGCACTCACTGGTACCACTGAAGGAATCAAGATCAATGGCGTTAACATAAATAACATTAGATGCGCCGATGATACATTAATTATCACTAATGACGGAAAAGATCTACAAAAATTTATGGATCAAATAACTGATACTTGTTCACAGTTTGATTTAAGACTCAATGCAAATAAAACAAAATAAATGATTATAAGCAAAAAATGTAATAACGATGATAAAGATGATGGTATTACAGTTAGTGGCACAAAAATAGAGAAAGTTGACAAATTGATGAATTTTTTTTATTGGTCTAGCACACGTGCTACAAGGAAGACCCTAAAGCGCTCCTGGAGCGGCATGTGTGCTGAAAAAGCAATTCACGTTGTTCTTGAATTGCTGTAAATTGTACTCGGTGGGAAACACAGCCCTGGGCAAATTATTCCAAAGGGATGATGTTCTCCATATAAAAGACTGCTTGAAACGCATTGTCCGCGGAGTAATAAGCTGAACCTCATACGGATGTGAAGTATTAGTGCGACGTATATTTCTAACATGCACCGCTCTGGGAAGAATTAAGCGGGCTACATACACGACCACTGGGACCCGACTGTGGAAGTTAAAATTCGAATAGAGAAGGCCTGAGCCGCATTTATGAAGAACAAAAAAATTTTAACTATTCACGACCTATCATTGAAACTACGGATGAAAATGGTTCTCTTGTACGACATCTAAGTGTGAACGCTAACTGAAGCAAGGCTTAAACATCTGGAGGCATTCGAGATGTGGAAATATCAACGACTGCTGAAAATCAAGACGAGGCGTTCACGACCGTCAAGCGACGCAGAAAATTTTGGCCACATTATGAGACATCCAGAAAAATACTAAATCTTGCATCTGATTATAGAGAGGAAGATTCCAGGCAGACGTGGTCCAGAGAGAAGGAAAAAACATCGTGGTTGAAAAATTTGAGGCAGTGGTACGGAAAGTCTACGGTTCAACTCTTCCGAGCGGCTGTCACTAAAATGATCATCAGCAACATGGTAACCAGCATGATAACCAACGATCGTTGAACGGTCATAGAGAGAATAAAAAATTGGTATCTTGATGAACCAAACGTATTGAACAAAATGGAGATTACGTTGAAAAATAGATTTTTGTTTTTGCAAAAAATATTAATTGCCTCGCGTTTTACAAGATTTTATATAGCCAAAATATTTTATTCAGGTTAGTTCAGGTTGGAGAGTGAGGGGGCTCTCTCTGTTTGATAGTACCGTAGCTGTAATACATACTTGAGTTATCTTTGCCGTTTCAATCACACTTTGATGCCAGACTTATAGGCTAAGCTAATATGTGTTGTTTATCTATGCTCAAACTGGTCAGCCCAGAAAAATCCTTTGAAATTGGGCTGGCGAAGTTGAACACAGTATCATTTTTGTGCTAAAATAGATATTTTTAGCAAAAGGATATTTACTACACACAGTTATCACCAGCGTTTTTTTTTATACAAATATTCCTTATATTAGTAAGATCATCTATGTTTTTGTTCGAAAGTAAAACTGATCTGAAATATTTTTTTGGATTAAACAAAAAGTGACCTCAAACACTTAACAGACCTAATATAACAAATATAAAGGTTCGGTCTCCACGTCTAAAATCCCAACAGAAATCATACAAATTTGCTCGCTAAACAAACTTTGCACCTTGGAGATAAGGTTATATAAATCATCTTGCTTACATACCTTAGACCGCCACCTATTTCCTTAAGCTGACCAGGGAGACAAGAATAACCAAAACATTAAATTACTCCTAAGTAATTTGGGATCTTGCATTCTAAAACTTCATAAAATGACCTAAAAAACATAAATACAATAAATGCATAATGAAGACGTAAATTTCGAATCCCAACGGAGCACACATTCCGCTAAAAAAATATCTATTTCGACTAGTCGTTTACAGCTACAAAAATATTTAAGCATATCTATAATATATATAAAATATAACATCTCTCTATCTGTCTGTCTATTTGTCCGTTAGTGCGCTTATCCGGTTTACGTGTTTTTTTTTAAACATACATATGTTCTCTGGTCAGGTTATAGGATATATTTTATTACGTTAGGTAACATAAGGAATAAGCAGTAACGATAATAGTGAGTCAAATCGGAAAAAAGTTTTCCGTTAGCGCATTCTCTTGCAATACACTGCCTAAACCTTAAATATGCAACTATATTATGTAACAAAGAATATATATATATATATATATATATATATATATATATATATATATATATATATATATATATATATATATATATATATATATATATATATATATATATACAACACCTCTCTGTCTCTCTGTCTGTCCGTTAGTGAGCTTATTAATTGAGAACCACTTATCTGATTTACAAGTTTTTTTTTTAATTCATACGTGTGTTCTCTGGCCAGGTTATATAATATTAATAAAAATCTATGTTATATATAAAATGCAACAGCTCTCTGTCTGTCCGTTAGTGTGCTTATCATTCGGGAACCACTTATCCGATTTACGTGTTCTTTTTTAATTCTTACCTTATTATTTATCAAAAAAATCTATAATACGTATAAAACGCAATGTCTGTCTGTCCGTTAGTGCGCTTAGCACTAAAAAACCACTTATCCGATTTACGTGTTTTTTTATAAAATACATATGTTCTCTGGCCAGGTTATAGGATATATTTTATTACGTTAGGTAACATAACAATTATGCAGTGACGATAATTGCGAATCAAGTTCACGCGAGCCGCGGGGACAGCTAGTTGTACATAAATTCACTTATTACAATTCCGAGTTATCTTAAGAGCTTCCTTTCTACATGACAATGACTATACTAATGGTTGATATCATCTTAAAACAGTTCGATTTCCGTTTGGCAGTTCGAAGCAAGCAGACGCGGTTTCAGCTTCTGAGGGCGAAGTATTTTGGGACCCTGGAGTGTGGAACGGTGGTCCATAAGCTACTTGGTAGCGGTTCTAATTACAGAGGGTTCCTAAGCGCTGTGAGGCGTGTATCCTAAAACGTCGGTTGAGGTTATGTGATTTGAAGAGGTGGTTAAATACGTGAAGCCGTATTTTTTATAACAGATACTAATCGAACTGACGGGATAAAAATTAGGAGTAACCTTCCGAGGAACTCCTTTATTGGTGCTTGGAGAGTTTAAACGTGAAACTATGAATATTCTGGAGATCTAGTAGAGGTTCAGACTAGACAATACTAGACTTCTGTCGAGACCCGAAGAGTGGAGATCCAAACTCGAAGATGTATAGCACACTACTGATAGATTACCGGAGCTATGCCTAAGCACAAGACACTGATCTGGGGCTTGGTAAATTACCTCAGCAGCAGAGCCCTTAACGATAAAAATAAGATGAAAGCTTATTTTTATCGTTACCGTACTACACCAAATAACCTTCTAAAGTAATTTATATTTATGTTGACATGACCTCATAGACATCCAGGTGCACTTTTTCAAACTCTCCAATTATTTGTCAAATACCAGTAAGTTAAAATAGAAGTATTTATTAAATATTGTTACGCGTTATTTCATATTACTTTCAGAAGAATAATTCCGTTATTAATAGATTACTTCTACTTATTTTATTCTCTTCTCAGTAACTCTACTAAAACACTCTAGTCACATAGAAAGTGACAAGTCAACAAAATAATTATGAATTTTAACGCTTAAATTAATTCGAATTTGACGCTATTCTTAATTCTTCCTAGTAATTAGTAGTCCCGTCACATAAGGCTCTAGTGAAGTACGTTTTTGTAAGTATAGGAGAATCGCTACTCCATATTCTTTCTGATATGTGATCCTATTCACCCTGTATCTGTAGTATCCTCCGAAATATTTAGAATTTATTGTTAAGAAGACCTAAATTTATAAACTCGGCTACGGCACTGCAGTTGTTTGCTTATGTTCACATATACTTTATTAGGCTATTAAACTTAGTATACAATCCTGATTTATGAAACGAACACTGGCTTAGATAAAAGAAGTAAATAACGTAGAATAGCAGAGTTACATTTACTAGCATTTAGTCTGTCACTTGATAGTCTCTCTTTTTCTTGTCAGAATATTGAATTGTTGATAAAGAGTATGGCATTAAATTAAGAGTTTTAACGTTAAACCAGCAAAAGATCTTCATCAATCCATGAGCTATTAGTATTTCCAGTTTCTAGTACAGTAGTAATAATTTGAAAGAAATTTATCAGCATATATAACTTGCAATGATTTAAGCTATACCCAAAAGTGACTATATGTATGTATATATATATATATATATATATATATATATATATATATATATATATATATATATATATACGAGGCTGGTTTGAAAAGTCCGTGCAAAAATAAAAACTACTTATGTGTTTGGGGTAAACCTTTTTTATTTTTCGACATAGTCCTCCTTTTTTAGGCTTATACACTTCGTCCAACGATGTTCTAGTTTGTTGATCCCTTCCGAATAATAGGATTTGTCCAAGTCTGCAAAATATCCATTAGTGTCTGCAATCACCTCCTCGTTTGGATAAAATCTTTGTCCCGCCAGCCATTTCTTCAAATTGGGGAACAAAGAGTAGTCCGAGGGAGCCAAGTCTGGTGAATAGGGGGGATGTGAAACGAGTTGGAATCCTATTTTCATTAATTTTGCGACCACAAACTGCTGAGGTGTGTGCTGGTACGTTGTCGTGATGGAAAAGGACTTTCTTGTGGGCCAATCGCGGGCGTTTTTCTTGCAGCTCAGTTTTCAAACGGTCCAATAACGATGAATAATATTTACCTGTAATAGTTTTACCCTTTTCCAGATAGTCGATGAGGATTATCCCTTGCGAATCCCAAAAGACAGTCGCCATAACCTTTCCGGCCGAAGGAACGGTCTTCGCCTTTTTTGGTGCAGATTCCCCCTTGGTAACCCATTGTTTAGATTGTTGTTTGGTCTCAGGAGTATAGTAATGTATCCATGTTTCATCCATAGTGACGAAACGACGCTTAAAGTCCTCCGGATTCTTCTGGAACAGCTGCAAACCATCCTTGCAACACTTCACACGATTCCGTTTTTGGTCAAGCGTGAGCAATCGCGGCACCCATCTTGCAGATAGCTTTCTCATGTCCAAATGTTTATGCAAAATATTATGTACCCGTTCAGTCGAGATGCCCACAGCACTAGCAATCTCACGCACCTTAACTCTTCTGTCATCCATCACCATATCATGGATTTGATCAATGATTTCTGGAGTCGTAACCTCCACAGGCCGTCCAGAACGTTCAGCGTCACTTGTGCCCATATGGCCAGTCCGAAAATTTTGAAACCACTTATAAACTGTTCTAATCGAAGATGCAGAGTCACCATAATGTTTATCAAGCTTCTCTTTAGTCTCCTGAGGCGTTTTGCCTTTCATAAAGTAATGTTTAATCACCACACGAAATTCTTTTTCGTCCATTTCTTGAAAATCACTCGACTTCCTTGATTCACACGAATGCCAAACACAAAGAAATAGACCAATATGGCTGAAACTTGGTGTGCGTTCATTCAAGAGATGCTACTAACTAAACATGACCTCGATACGCGGCGGTGGTGCCATCTCTCGGACTTTGCACGGACTTTTCAAACCAGCCTCGTACATATATATATATATATATATATATATATATATATATATATATATATATATATATATATATAAAGGATGGGCCAATTGTTCGTTTCTTTTTGAACTATGTGTCATTTCGACAACATGAGCGCATCTAAAATATTTAAAAATTATTACCGAAGTGAGCAATGTGTTGCAGAAACTGTGCAAAAATCTGAAAGCAATTTTCTATCTATCTCCTTCAGCGGTTGGTGTAAGAAAATTCGTAAACAAAGTTCGTAAAACTGGCATGCTTATTGATAACCCAACCTATCCACGTCCAGTGCGCACAGACATAAATATTGCTGTCATTGCCCAAACTCTGCGTTAAAACAAAAACTTCAACTCGTCGCAGAACCTAACAACTAAACATCAGTCCCACTTCTCCGGGGAGAATTTTGCACAATGATCTCGGATTATTTGCTTACAAGATCCAACTCACTCATAAGGATTGGAGCCAAGCGACCATTCGTTTTGTTATCGCTTCTCTGTGTGGGTTTCAAATGAGTTGAAAATTGATGTCGATTTTGCTAGCAAAATCATCTTTTCGAACGAAGCTCATTTTCATTTTCCAGGATATGTAAACAAGCAAAACTGTAGTCGTAGAAAAACCAAGGCATCCTCAAGGAGTGGTGGCATTATTAGCACTTTCCTCTTTGAAGATAAAACTGGCGACACCATTTCAGTGAATGGTGTTCATTACAGAGACATTTATAACTGATTTTTTGTGGCCGCAATTGGACAATATGGAATTAAAGCGGCTTCGGTTTAAGCAGGATGGCGCAACGTACTTCACCAGCCGTGAAATAATCAATCTTTTGTGCATTCAGTTCGGTAATCGTGTGAACAGCTCTTTTGGGGTTATGTCATAGCCACCGCGCAGCTGCGATTTGACGCCGTTTTTAGTGTTCCGTACGGAACACTTATAAGATGACTTCGGTATCTGTCCGTCTGTCTGTCTGTCACACCCGATTTTTCTCCGAAACTATTTGTCATAGAAAGTTGAAATTTGGTAATAATATAGAAATTGATGGCCTCATCAAAACCGTGTAGTTTTGAAGGTTAAATTTTGACTTAAGGGGTTAGTTTTGGGGGGTGAAATCGGAAGTGAAATTTTTTTTTTTTAACTAGGTCATCGAGTGTGGTGTCAAATGAAAGCTTGTGAAAACACGAGTAAAATATATATATATATATATATATATATATATATATATATATATATATATATATATATATATATATTGTAACATTCATTTTTTCCTAGATTTTAAGACCATGTAATGTTACTGATTTTTCACTTCAAATTGTACTTATTTTCATTTTTGTATCGAACGGTATATTAATAAGAGATTCCAAGCCGTTCGGTATATTAGTGTGCTGTGCGGGTTTCTGACCGAATCTATCGGCACGCCGGGATTGGTTGAAAATGTGTATCCGGATTTTTGGTTCCGGCGTCGCGATATGACCGAGAGAAGGCCCACGGCTTATTTAAGGGTCCGGTAGGACAGGGATCGAGGCTGAGTACCATCAAGCCGCAGCCAGGCTAATTTTCATCGGAGCCGCCAAGTAGGCTTCCTTCTACAGAGCTGCAGTAAAGGCTCATAACAACAATCATGAGAGCTAAATAAAGCACAAGTTTTTTTAACGAAAAGCCGTAGTGGGCTCTCTAAGTGTTTACTAGAAAAGTGTGAAATCGGTCGTGTTCCATCGAAAGCCGAAATAGAAACAGTAAGTTACCAAAACATCCTTCCATAGACTTATCCCTGAGTAGTGCCTTAACAGCAATATTGAACTGACTAAAAAGTGAAGTGAAAAGCACTATTTTTCGTCTTCGGGAGTAGTTAGAGTTTAGAATTTAAATGTCATGACTACCAGTTAGGCTAAAATTTTTTGGTAATCCTGTAAAACTGCAAAGGTTAGAACTTTTTATTTTTAAAAAACTTGAATAAATTTTTCTTTTTGTTGATTAAAGCTAGTGTCTCACTGAATACCTATCTTACTTTTCAGGATAAGAACGGCTGTACCAAACTGATTTTTTTATTTACCAACAGTACACCCTTTCAGCATTTTTTCATTTTTTTAGCTGAAGTTAGATCCTTTCTATTTTAAAATGAATGGTGCCCAAAAAGTCGTACAGCTGAGGTTTCTTTAAAAATAGAAAAGAATTCCAAAAAGACGTACAAAAATTATCTCTGTAGTACTGATCAAAAAATTTTGAAAAAAATTCTGGAATGCTCTCCACGGGGTGTAGATTGAACGAAAATTATCACGAGTGCATTACCTTTAATAATTTACTTGGTGTATAAAAAAAAAAAATTTCAAGGTCATCAATTTTCAGTAAAGATTGGAAGCAGACTTTGTTGAAAACTCCTTTGGGGTGTGTTTTTTGTGAAGTCACTGATCATTTTATACCACCGTAACAAAATTTTTTATTTTAAAAGCAATCAACGTACGGAACACTAATTGGACAAGTTCAACTTGCACTTGACCGGTTATTTTTATGGGGAACTGTTAAGGACTGTTGTTTCTCTAACAATCCAAAAAGGAAAATATTTGTTGAGCTATTCGCCAAATAGGTCACAAACCATCGAAATTGTGCATAAAAACTGAGTTGATAGGATGGGCTACTGCCCAGCGAGCCGAGCAGTAGCAGCCATTTGAATGAAATTATATTTCATAATTAATTGAAAGATTTACTTTTTTCAATAAAAAATATTAACCAGTGTTTTTGTTAGAGCAATTTTAAAAAGAAACCTACAGATGGCCCACAATATATATATATATATATATATATATATATATATATATATATATATATATATATATATATATATATATATATATATACAAATAGAAGGTGGGTGTCCCTTATGGGAGATGCTACCTCACCTATATTGGCAGAAATAATGATGAATAGTTTATTTTGTTATGTTACTGTCACAGAGTTAGCTTTGATTTCCCATTTATTTTCCAGTATGTAGATGACTTGATGGTCTCTATACCAGAAGGTCGAGTCGATGAAGTTCTTAATATCTTCAATTCTTTTGACAATAAATTAGTTTTCACAGTTGAAGAAGAAAAGCAATTCTCATTACCTTTCCTGGACACAAAAGTGATCCGATCAGATAACAACATTATTGTATTAGATGGTATAGAAAACAATCTAGTTCAGGCAGATACATTCCTTTCCAGTCATATATTCCGATTAAACAAAAAATCAATACTATTATTGCCCTAAAAGATAAAATTTACAAAATTTGCCATCCTTCACTAGTAGAAAAGAATTTGAGGATATTGAGAGATTTGCTGACTAAAAATAACTACCCACAACCATTGTTAAAAAAGATTTTCGACAGTAATGACAGCCAGCTTAATAGATTACATACTAATGTTGTTAGAAATACAGAGCCTAAGTTTGGCAAATTGCAGTATAATAAAGGATTTTCATAATCTATCTCATCTTTATTTAAAGACACTAAAGTAAAAATTGCTCAATATAACGCAAAAAAACTCAGTATTTTCTATACTAACATGAAAGATAGAAAAGACTCTTTAAAAAAATCAAATATAGTCTATAGTAGTAAATGCGAACGTGGTAAAATATATGTGGGCCAAACATCACAAAAACTATCTAAAAAAATCGCTTTACACAAGAGCGACTGTAAACATAAGCCCTACATAACTAGCCTTAGCTCACATGTGAATACATTTTACTATAAAATCTATTTCCAAGCAAGTTTTGTTCTTGATACCCAAAAAAACACATTTCGTAGAAGTTTCTTATATTAATAACTGTGATAACTCGATGAACCAAAAGAAAGATGTAGAAAATCTGAGTTCTATTTACACTTATCTTTTATCTCAAAAGTGCCCTATAACAATAATAACCAATGAAAATTATATCGCTAAATAAGGCATTTTCTTACTTTTTTTCCCTTTCTAGTTGACTAAATTAACTCAACTTTTCTCTTTCCCATAATATTACGCTTTTAAAGAACCAGGCCCTAAATAAGTGTACTCAATATTAATATTTAACTAAGGATAATTTTTTGGGATTCCTGAAGATGAAACGGTATATCTTTTCAGTTTTAATGTGTCTACAATAACTTGATTCTTGACAAACCTTTCTGTAAATAGTGCCTAATTACTTGGTATGTTTTCCTTGCAATTTAAAAATGAAATAAAGGCAACATGTGAATAGTTTAATTAAGTATGTTAATTCTGTGTTTTTTTAAATAGTCCTGTGTCTTAATAAATGTAATAATAATACCTATATACCTTCATTTTCAAAATAAGAATAGTTTTAGGTTCTGATCTGTATAACAATGGAAAAATGAATAGCAAACGTTCTAATAAGTAAAGAGTGAAGCATACATCTTCCAATCTTCTCTATTCCAATAAGGAATCACTTCATAAATTTTCTGTAAGTTAAAAAAAAAAACCGAAATATTCTATTCAGAGTGGTTACTTATCCCAATGTTTGTTTTTCAGAATTCCTTGAAGAAGCTTACGATGTTTTTAGCGAAAACTCGAAATTAAGAATATAAATAAATTAAAAAGAATACCCTACATCTTTCATTACTCTTCCTCGAATAAATTGGGGTGATCCTACAGGTTTTTTTGCTCATTTATATTTAGTTTGTTGTTACCAGTCCTCCTACATATATATATATATATATATATATATATATATATATATATATATATATATATATATATATATATATATATATGTTTTTCTTTTTTCCTGACCGTTAATGAATAAATTTAGGACAGTTTTTTGTTCTTGGTCTTGCGGTCAATTTTTAATGAAACAAGTTTACTTTTGGTTATATATATATATATATATATATATATATATATATATATATATATATATAAACTATAGACCACTAAGCTTACTATCGCAACTCTACAAGTTATTCATAGGAATAATAACCAATAGACTGACGACCAAATTTAATGCCAATCAACCAACAGAGCAAGCGGGATTCAGATCACATGCGACCACCTCCAAACAATGCAAAACTTACCAGAAAAAAATAAAAAAATACAACATTCATCTATATATAGCATTTATAGATTACGAGAAGGCGTTCGATTCCGTTGAAAACTGGGCAATACTTAACTCGTTAGTCAATTGCGGAATAGACAGATACAACCAATTAATAAAGAACATCTATAGTAGTGCAACAATGTACATAAAAACAGACCCAACTACAACCACAGATAACATACCCATAAGTAGAGGAGTGTAAGACAAGGGGATGTGATCTTCCCAAAGTTATTCACCAGCATGTTGGAAGATGTGTTTCGCCAAATGGACTGGTCGGATAAAGGTATAAATATCGACGGGATGAACTTAAGTCACTTGAGGGTTGCGGACGACATAGTAATACTTAGTACAGACCACCGAGAACTACAGGAAATGATCATCGAACTTAAAAATTGTCCAAAAGAAGTTGGATTGAAGATGAATTAGACGAATACTAAGGTAATGACAAACACAAGTAAAGATGTGAATATTACCCTAGAAGATACAGCGTTGGAAATTGTTGACAAATATACATACTTAGGCCAACAAATCGTAACAGCGAATGAAAATATGTCCAAAGAAATAACGAGAAGAATACGAATAGGTTGGGCTAAATTTGGAAAGGTTAGTTACATCTTAAAAGACAAAGAACTTCCAAACCATTTGAAGGCAAAAGTTTACGACCAATGCGTCATCCCGGCAATTACCTACGGCTGTGAAACCTGGAGACTTACAAAAAAGAACGCTCGGAGATTAGAAAAAACGCAAAGAGCATATGAAAAACAAATGCTTGGAATAAGACAGAACGAAACACTTGGATACGTCAAAAAATAAAAGTCAAGGACATTATAGAAAGAATTGCACAACTAAAGTGGCATTGGGCTGGCCATGGACAACAAACCGAAAAATCTCTACCCGGATCCAAGAAGATAAAATAAGTATCATCATGATACTGGTCACCACATCAATTTTGAGGGATCTAAACAAATAGCCTCGATTTCACATTATAAAACACGCATAGTCAGAGAAGCTTTGAAATCGAAAAGAATGGACAGCTGAATAAGCGAGATGATGCGCCGAATATCTCTACTACATGGAAGGGTAATACTAGTTACATCAAGGAATAAGAAGGCATAGCGCCGGAACCCGTAATTACCCCCCAGCCGGCAAACACCGATGCTCGGATGAACATTTCCGAACCCCCACGTACAATCTGCGTAGATGCCGACCTATAAAAGACGGCGACTGCACGTCGGTTTCTCAGTTAGCTTCGAGCAGCAGCGAAACGTCATGCAAATTCATTGTTAAATGAACGGATTGAAACCCGGAATTTTAAAGTATTATATAATATATATATATATATATATATATATATATATATATATATATATATATATATATATATATGCAGTGACTCACAGCTTAAATGATGCAGTCGCTATAAAAAAGACTAATTGGTCTCAGTGCCTCTTTTTTTTATTTGGAAAAAACAACTTATTGAAATTAAATTAGTAAAGAGTCTCCTAAAAAAGTATGAATTACTTTTTGTCTTAAATATGCCTTACTTAATTAATAATAAATAATTAATCAAATCATATGCAATTTTAACGTCACAGCTTAAATGACGCAAAATAACAACAGGGGTCAAAACTTATCGCATTTTGAAATTTACGAAGGCGGCGTTGTTTTGATTTCTTAGTGCAATTGTTTTTTGTTTAGTTTGACATTTTTTCATTCAATAAAACGAAATTGTTTAAGAATGGGTCGTCGAACTACAATTTCTGAGAGAAATTTAATTATTACTCATTACAGGAATGGATACAGCCAAAGAGACATAGCCAAAATGGTAAATAAATGTCCGTCAACTGTTCAGCATATCATTGAACGTTACCGGAATGAAAATAGAGTCGAGTATAAGTCAAGGTTGGCTCCAAATAAGATCTTCAATGAACGTGAAGAAAGATTGATTTTAAGAGAGGTGTCAAATAATCCAAAAAAAAAGTGCGCCAAAGTTGTGCGCCGAGGTGGAAAGATAGTTTGGAAAAAGGTGTAACCCCGAAACAGTTCCACGGATCTTGCGAAATAATAATTTACGTGGTCGAACTGCTAGAAATAAGCCTTTCATTAGACAAAAAAATAGACGCGTGAGATTGGAATTTGCCAGAGAGCATATCAATAAAGACTTGAACTTCTGGAAGTCAGTAATATATGAGACCAAAATAAACTTATTTGGAGAAAGCTTAACGAAGAATTAAAATTGAAAAAATATGAAAGCTACGGTAAAGCACGGTGGAGGTGGAGTGATGTTATGGGGCTCTATGTCATCTGCAGAAGTAGGTAACGTGCATTTCGTCGAAGGGAATATGAACCAATATGTGTACTTGGATATACTAAGGCAGCATCTCGTCGTTAGTGCCCAAAAATTAGATATTGAAAACAATTATCGGTTCTATCACGACAATGATCCAAAGCACACGTCATTTCGAGTCCGCAGTTGGTTGCTTTATAACTGTCCAAATGTTATTAAAACACCAGCCCAGTCACCAGACTTAAATGTAATTGAAAATTTGTGGCTGTCAATAAAAAATAAAGTAAATAGTGCCCCAATATCAAATTAAACTGAATTAAAAGTAAAAATTACTGAAGCATGGAACACTATTTCCCCGGAGTATACTAGAAAGTTAGTTGAATCAATGTCCAGAAGATTACAAGCCGTTATTGATAATGAGGGAGGCCCGACCAAATATTAGCAGGCTTATTTCAAATTCTACAGTTTGTTTTCTCTAATAATTTTGCTATATTGAATTTTGCATCATTTAAGCTGTGACGTTAAAATCACATATAATTTAATTAATTATTTATTGTTAATTAAGTAAGACATATTTAAGACAAAAAGTAATTCATACTTTTTGTCTTAAATAGAGACAGAGAGAGAGAGAAGCCTCTTTACTAATTTAATTTCAATAAGTTCTTTTTTCCAAATAAATAAAGAGGCACTGAGACCAGTTAGTCTTTTCTTATAGCGACTGCATCATTTAAGCTGTGAGTCACTGTATATATAGTGACAGTTGACAGTCTTCATTATTTGAAGCGCATCCACTCTTCTCATATTATTAATGGTGTAGTTCCGAACATACAACATAGATTACATCTCCTATTAATCTTATTTTGCGGGACTCATTTTGGTGGTCTCTAATAATATTAAATCCTTTCATCGACAGTATTTTTTATAACCGTCGATATGACTGAAACCAGTGGGACTGGGAATTGTTTTGGAAGTTAGAAATCCCCTAAACTTAAGCGCATTTCCAAGAGAAAAGACATCCATAAGCAATTTCGTCTTACGGCAGTACTTTCCTTATTATGCTTCTAATATGAATCACTACTGAAGAAATATATTTTCCATTTATCTCTATTTCCTTTCTTTTCAATTATAAATAGGTATTGTAATCTCAATTTTGCTTTATTAGTCAGTCACTCAAGATACGTAACTCTAACTCTATTAACAACTTGAACAAAATATATCGTAAATAAGTTATCTAAAATATGTCTCTGAAGTTTAACAACAAAATACCTGGGAGAAAACCCCGTATTAATAAACCAAGGTAAACCGCTGCAGTTTTATGTTCTTTATTTGTGTTGCATGTAAAACGCTCCGTTGTGGTTTGTTTGTGAATTTGTTTGAAATTTCAGTATGCTATGACCCCTATTATGCATTTTGAGGTATTAAATTGTTATTATAGAAATTGTATATGGTTTAAATGTAAATATTTCAACAGGCCATGGTTTATATGTAGTATCAGTAACGGTTTTTAAAGTTCTTGTTAAACCTCAGTATTATCAGAAATACAATCAATTGAAAATTCATGTAACATTCAACAACAAAACATTCATATATTTTTAGGGGTTAGAGGCGGCCGAATAATTTTAGTGACGTGGGGAAAATTTAATATTGAATTTATACTATACATAGTATTTCTCACAATATAGTTCGGCCATTATCGACAAACGCATAAAGTAAAATCGTCACTTTATGAAAACAAAAAATAATAATAAATATAATACTTTGATAGAAAATATATCGTTACGTAATTTTGTGAGTTTTCATGGCCTAGTTTCTATACAAATTTAAAAAAAAAAACTTCGGCTTTTATAGATATCGATAATACTCTTAAAAAAAGATTTTTTTTTTTATGGTCTAGCACACGAGTTACAGGGAAGTCACTAAAGCGCTCCACGAGCGGAATGAGTGCGGAAAAAGCGATTCACGTTGTTCTTGAATCGCTGTAAATTGTTCTCTCAGTTTATTTTAAAGGGATTATGTTCTCCTTATAAAAGACTGCTTGAAAAGCGTTGTACGCGGAGTAACGAGCTGAACCTCATACGGAGGTGAAGTATTAGCGCGACGTGTATTTCTAACATGCACCGCTCTGGGAGGAATTAAGTAGGCTACATCCTTCGAAAACTTTCCATGAAAATACTTGTAGAACAGACTCAAGTCGCCAACCGTTCTTCGATGTTTCAGTGAATCAAGGCCGCCGATCAGTTCCGAGTATCCATCTTCTCTGAACAGAATCCAGCAAATGCAGATTCGATACTGACATTAGATCAGCCTTTCAATCAGGGAAACACCTTCTGGCCGTTTCTCTGGATCTGCGGAACGCTTTTGATCTGACAAACAGTAAACTCATAGCGGACCAGTTGATGAGGATGGGTTTCAGGGGCAACCTCCCTAAATTCGTCATCAACTTTATCCAAACCTCAATCTTTTAGAGTCAGAGCGAATGGCCTCCTGTATTAAAATCGGCAATACCTCAGGGTTCCATACTGAGTCCTACATTATTTCAAATAGCCATGCAGACACTGGAGAAACACTTACCAGATCACACAAAAATAAAGCTATTTGCTGATGACATTTTAATTTATAAATCTTCCAGTGACAGTAACACACTCACAAACCTCATTCAATCTTCCCTGAACAATATCCAAAAATGGGCCACAATTTCGAGATATTCCTTTTCCCCAAACAAATCATCATACATACATTTCTGCAGGAAAAGAAACTGTTCTAAATTAAATCCACTAAAACTTCTCAATGACCCTATAACACCTCAGAACAACTTCAAAATATTGGGCATGATCTTTGATCCAACCTTGAGTTGGAAGGAGCCAACCATCTCAGAATGACTACTTCAAAGGACATCAATTTGATGAGATTGCTAGCAAATTCGCAATGGGGAGGAAGTTTCACAACCTTAATCAGGATTTATAAATCTCTCATACTATCCAAATTAAATTATGGTGACTTTATATACGATGCATCAAGACCCTCTTACAAGAAAAAATTAGATACAATCCAGAATCAAGCTCTCAGATTGGCTACAGGGGCCTTTCGTACGTCGCCCATCCCAAGTTTACAGTGCGTCTCTGGTATTCCATCTCTCAACCTTTCAAGACAAAGATCCCTCATGCTATACTTTTCAACTGCCTCATTTAAACCCATCATGAAAAGAGCATTACATTTAAACCTGCCACCTAACACAATTATTCCACCAGACTCCATAGCATCTAGAGTAAAAAACATCCTAAATCGTCACAACCTCTCCATTCAAACTAACGATTCTCCTAAAGTTTCTATATACCCGCCTTGGACATCAATAAGACCCTTCATTGACTATACGCTCCGAAAATATAACAAGAAATTAAATCCAAGCCACATAATCAGATCAGCCTTCCTATTACTTATCAACGAGAAATACAAAGACTCTTCTCATATTTATACAGACGGCTCTAAGACTGCCCAGGGAACGGGGGCCGCTTTCGTATACACCATTAAATTCAAATTAAACAATTACACCTCTGTCTTTTCAGCGGAATTATTTGCTATCAAAGAAGCGTTAAGATGGTTAATATCCACCAAACTAGATACTAAAGTTTTAATAATAACAGACTCCTAGAGTTCATTACAATCAATCAGCTCTTCCACGCATTTTCACCCTATCACTACATCCATATCTGATCTTATACAAATGGCATCCAATAGGAGTATCACTATATCTTTCTTATGGGTGCCCAGCCACATTAACATAAAAGGTAATGAAAGTGCTGATTTACAAGCTAGGGTTGCCATCACCTCGGGCACTCCAATTAACACAATACTCACTCCAAAAGATCTAAAAAACTTTTTCAAACAGACTTTTGATAATCTATTTCAGCTGGAGTGGGACCTGCGGGAGGATTCGTGCAAGTTGTGGGGGGTTAAACCTCTAGTTTTTCCGCCCCTTCAGCTCGATGCTCTGTCACGTAGAGAGAATACAATATGGAGAAGGGTAGCTATCGGACACACCTTCCTCACTCATTCTTATTTGTTGAAAGGTGATCCGCCACCCAGATGTCCAAACTGCTACAATACTCTAACTATTAACCATATTTTAACTTCAAATGAATATTTAGACATTAAGACAAGGTTAGATCTATTAAAACCTCTCGATCAAATATTGATTCCAAATGTTACAAATATCAGTTTGATCAAATTCTTCAAAGAAACACAATTATTTTCTAAGATTTAAACATCCCACTTATGGCGCCAAATGATCCTCGATATCGACGCGCCAAACTAAAATAATCAATCAATCAATCCAGCAAATGCAGTGTGTGTTTGGGGGCGGAGCCCCAAACATGGGAGCAATATTCCATAGTTGGTTGAATTTGAGCTTTGTAAAGAATTAACAGTTATTGTGGAGTGTAAAGCTTTCTGGTTCCAAATAATATTTCCAATTTTTGAGAAGCTCTCCTTGCTGTGCCTGCAACATGTTCATGCCAGGACATATTTGCTCCCAAATTAACGACCAACAAATTGAGTGACGATGCTAGGGGAATAGAGTGCCCCGACATGACTATATCGGGTTCAGCAACGTTAACTTTTTTTAAAAAAACTGCCGCCTGGATTTTTGTAGCGTTAAATTCCACTTGGTTACTGCCACCCCAAGATTCTTCCAGGTCTTTGTTAAGTTGAACGACATCCTGCTGTCTGCGGATATTCGCCTGAGTAGCCAATGTCCGAGCGTTTAAAGCGAATGAAGAGATAAGCGTACTGTCATCTACAAAGCTGTAGATTGGATGCCTGGTCTTTTCCAGCAGATCGTTGATATAAATGAGAAAGAGAGTAGAAGACAGTATGAAGCGTTGGGGTACACCAGCGTTGATAGCGAAGGTGTTGGAAAGAAATCCGTCGATCTTTACTCGTGAAGAACGCTCTCTGAGGAAATATGAGAGCCACCAACAGAACTTTTCAGACATACCACAAGAGCGTAACTTAACCAACAGTCCATCGTGCCAAATACGGTCGAATACCTTGGATATGTCAAGAGCAACCGCTCGAGATTCTCCAAAGGATTCAGTTGCGTTGTTCCAAACATGTGTAACATAAGTCAGAAGATCTCCTGTTGATCTATGTTTACGAAAGCCATATTGGTGATCGCTAATTATGTTGAATCCTTCAAGATATTTGAGAAGATGCTGACCGATAACCTTTCCCATGACTTTCGATATTATTGAAAGCAGTGCGACTGATCGGTAGTTATTTGGCAATGTCTTCTTGCCTTTTTTTAAGTATCGGCCGAACTGTGGCACATTTCCAGCAGGAAGAAATATTTCCTTTCTGTAGGATAGGTTGAAAAGTCTACAGCAAAGTGGTGTTAAATCCCTCGCACAGTTTTTGAGAACTATGGCAGTATTCCTTCAGCCCCAGAAACCTTTTTGGTGTCTAGCTTCATTAAAATACGCTTTATGATACGATTTGACATAGAAAGGTGAAATTTGGTAATAATATAGGAATTGATGGCCTCATCAGAGCTATGTAGTTTTGAGAATTAAATTTTGACTTAAGGGGTTAGTTTTGGGGGGTGAAGTCGGAAGTGAAAAAAAAAATTTTTTACTACGTCATCGAGTGTGCTGTCAGATGAAAGCTCGTGAAAACAAGAGTAAAATAGATATATATAATATTATACTTGCGCGCACTTTTCTTTGTATTATTTTTAAAAAGTCGCGAAAAATCGCTGTCCCGGGCCTTATCTCGAAAAGTACTTATCAAAAAATTTCTAAAAAATTCTGGAATATTCTCCACGGGGTGTAGATTGAACGAAAATTATCACGAGTGCATTACCTATTAATAATTTATATGGTATATAAAAAAAACAAAAATTTCAAGGTCATCAGATTTCAGTAAAGATTGGAAACAAACTTCGTTGAAAACTCATCTGGGGTGTGTTTTTGTGAAGTCACTGATCATTTTATACCACCGTAACATAAATTTTGACTTAAGGGGTTTGTTTCGAGGGGTGAAATCGGAAGTGAAAAAAAATTTTTTTTACTAGGTCATCGAGTGTGGTGGTAAATGAAAGCCTGTGAAAACACGAGCAAAAAAATATGTATATAATGTAATACTTGCGCACACTTTTCTTCGTATTACTTTTAAAAAATCGCTGTCCCCTACCTTATCTCGAAAAGTACTGATCAAAAAATTTTGAAAAAAATTCTGGAATATTCTCCACGGGGTATAGATTGAACGAAAATTACCTTTAATAATTTATTTAGTATATAAAAAAAAAACAAAATTTCCAGGTCACCAGTTTTCAGTAAAGATTGGAAACAAACTTTGTTGAAAACTCATTTGGGGTGTGTTTTGTGAAGTCACTGATCATTTTATACCACCCTAACCAAAATTTTAATTTTAAAAACAATCAACGTACGGAACACTAATTGTGCAAGTTCAACTTGCACTTGACCGGTTTTTTTCTTTCCTGGACACTAAACAAGATTGTGTAACTTGACTGTTAAATAAAAATTGGATTTCAGTATAGTACATAACAGCATAATCGTTACTACTCAGTATATATCACCACTACATCAAACACTTTATTTTTGCACTCGCGTTTCGCTAACCATGTTAGCTTCATCAGGAACGATGATTGACTGTCGTTCCTGATGAAGCTAACATAGTTAGCGAAACGCGCGTCGAGTGCAAAAATAAAGTGTTTGGTGTAGTGGTGATATATACTGAGTAGCATCATTGTGCCAAAGATTCCACATTCCGAACTTAGCATAATCGTTCGGAAAAATTTCGAATTTTATTTTTAGTTTTTATTTTTGATGGATCTAGAAGACGTGCTTCAGGGAAGTCCCTAAAGCGCTACAGGAGCGACACGTGTGCGGAAAAAGCGATTCACGTTGTTCTTGAATCGCTGTAAATTCTACTCGGTGGGAAACACAGTCCTGGGCAAATTATTCCAAAGGGATAATGTTCTCCATATAAAAAAGACTGCTTGAAAAGCGTTGTACGAGGAGTAGCAAGCTGAACCTCATATGGATGTGAAGTGTTAGCGCGACGTGTATTTCCAACATGAGCCGCTCTGGGAGGAATTAAGCGGGTCACATCCTTCGAACACTTTCCATGAAAATACTTGTAGAATAGTCGCCAACCGTTCTTCGATGTTCCAGCGAATTAAGGCCGCGGGTCAGTTCCGGGTCTCCAATTAAACGAACAGCTCGAATTTGTAAAGAATTAACAGTTTTTGTGGAGTGTAAAGCTTTCTGGTTCGAAATTTGAGGCTAACATAATTGTAAAAGTTTATGTCATCCCATGGTCAGATTGAGAAAAAATTAATAAAAAATAACTTAATTTTTGTGCAAAAGGGGAGTATTTTTTTCACCACTATGTTTGCATCTATGCATATGCGTTCGTTTATATTTAAGTGGAGTTTAATAAATGAAGTTATAATAAGATTTGCTATGATTTAACCAGTGATATGATGGCTACTTTTTAAGTTTTTACAAAGACAGTGAAACAAAAAAAATGTATACAAATCGTTTTCTTGTTTCCTCAAATATTCGCCTTTAAGACTTATATATTTTGCAAGCGTTCGAACGAATTCTCGAAACATTTTTTCCACTCTGAAGTTGGTACCTGAAAAACATTGTTTTCGAAGTATTCAATAGCTTCTTGAGTTAATGAAAATCGCTCCCCACGCATTATTTTTTTGGCATTCGGGAACAAAACGAAGTCGTTATGCGATAAATCAGGGGAATACGGGCAATAAGACATTAATTTGATGTTTTTAGCCGTCAAATAATAATCAATGACTTGCTGTGTAAGAGCTGGCATTGTCATGATGATGATGTATACGGATTTTGCATGTCCTCGGTTGAATTTTTTGAACATTTTCTTACACCAGTTGACACGAGTTGTTAAGTTTCGCCCAAATTATGCGGAATCCATCGGGAATAGATCTTTTTCACAGCTAAATGTTCATGCAAAATTGAATGTACTGCAGTCTTCGATATGCCACGATAAGTGATAGATCGATCTTCTTCAATCATGTTGCGCACAGCATCGATGTTTTTTGAAAAAATAACCAATTTTGGTTGACCTTCGTAAAATTCATTGCTGACGGAAGTACAACCATGATGAAATTCTGCAAACCAATTATAAACGGTCTTTTCTGATGGTAATTTATTACCAAAAATTGAACGAAGCAATTAGAGCCATTGTTGTTGAGTTAGGCCGTAATTAAAATCGTAAAAAATCCTTCAACAAAACCTTTCTGTTTTTTTTTTTAATTTTCATTAACATAAAAGGTAATGAAAGTGCTGATTTACAAGCTAGGGTTGCCATCACCTCGGGCACTCCAATTAACACAATCCTCACTCCAAAAGATCTAAAAAACTTTTTCAAACAGACTTTTGATAATCTATTTCAGCTGGAGTGGGACCTGCGGGAGGATTCGTACAAGTTGTGGGGGGTTTTAAACCTCTAGCTTTTCCGCCCCTTCAGCTCGATGCTCTGTCATGTAGAGATAATACAATATGGAGAAGGGTAGCTACCGGACACACCTACGTCACTCATTCTTATTTGTTGAAAGGTGATCCGCCACCCAGATGTCCAAACTGCGACAATATTCTAACTGTTAACCATATTTTAACTTCAAATTAATATTTAGACATTAAGACAAGGTTAGATCTATTAAAACCTTTCGATCAAATATTGATTCCAAATGTTACAGATATCTCCAGTTAGATCAAATTCTTCAAAGAAACACAATTATTTTCTAAGATTTAAACATCCTACTTATGGCGCCAAATGATCCTCGATATGGACGCGCCGAACTAAAATAATCAGTCAATCAATCAAAACCTTTCTGTTTAATTTCCATTTGTCCACGAAACCGTTTTTGTTTTTTTTTTATGCTAATGTCATATCTCAATAATCCTATCTAGTGATCGTTTGTAAAAATTAGGCTATATACGTGTAATTATACTAAAAATATGGCATTTGACTTAACAAAATCTTTAATACTTCTCAAGTTGGGCAACGAAAAAACCTATCAGGTCTGGCAATCTTAGATTTAACAAGAAGTATCTATACAAGATGACAGGGATCCTTACACGAGGCTGCTATCGGAATGAGAACCTTACTCGCATCGACATCACAGACTATCCAGATTATATATGAGGCTTGCAAAAGGAGGAGGCAATTCCTTATGTAATTAAATATTGCAGATTAATTACGCTAGTAAGACAAACTCGTATAGGATTCCTAATAATTCTTGACCAGGAGTAAATTAGTGGGATTCAGGCTGCTGTCCTGCTTAAAAGCTATTGGCTTTCGACAACCGTAAAATAAGATAGTTACACACAACAGAAACTCAAGACACTTAAGTGCTTTATCTGTCTATCTACATCTGTTTTGAAAGTTCGGCACTAAATACTTTTTTCGTTTTTGTTTTTACTTCTCTTGTGTCGTTCCTAGTACAGGTGGCTGAATGTGAGACTTATCGAAGCAGGAAAAATACAGAAGAATTACGCCTATAAGTCCCGTAACTTGTGGAAGTTAACTAACCTGATCACGCACCTTGGAGAAACCCCAGCATATATGGTGAGCACCTTTACTTACTTTAATCTGAAAGCAACAGAAGAGTCTGGTTGAAGGATTGCGGTTCCAATTTGTTTTAAACCTCTAACATCTATCCTGAATTCTAAAATCAAGATCTGCTTCTACAGGTAAATACTACCGCTACAGCCCTTGGCAAATAAAAGCAATTACTAAGAGTAACCTAAATATGTTTATATTGTAACATTCATTTTTTCTCAGATTTTAAGAACATGTTATGATACTGTTTTTCTTCCTATAAGTTATTTTTTATGACATTTTTATATTTGATTAGGCAGTGATTTCAATTTTTGAGTAGTGTAACTTAAAACAGTGATTTAAATTTTTGTACAATGTACCTCAACGGTGTATAACGTGTTACTGACCTAACTTATTTAGTTTGCATTGATTTGCGTCTCGGTAGTGAATAGGAAGGGACAAAGATATTTCAGCATCCATTTCGAATTTTTAAGGGCTTTTTTCCGCTATTATGCCATAGTGGCTTTTTCCTCGGCCATGCCGTAGTGGTTTTTTTTCTTCCGTCATGCCGTAGTGCAGTAACGGCTCTTTTTTTATCACCAAGTGGGTGTAGTTTATAGATCTCATGTTTGATGTATTTTTCTAATATTAAAATATTCTGCTCATCTTAAGACATTTCACGTCAAAAAGTGATTAGCTACCCAAATGAGACTAGGAGAGTGGTGGCTGAGACAATATTTTGATGAGAATCTCACCAGGAGAGGCCAAACAGCTTATGGAAAACCCACAAAGAGAAACCAATCAGTAGTACATCAGCTTAAATATCCCACTTCCTGTCTACAAGTGTGTTTCCAACGACTCCTCAACACGTGTAATCCGCGGAGTTAATTTTACAAACTTTTAGATCGTGTTTTTTTAAAAGCCTTTTGTTTTTTTACTTAGGATCAGTAATTCATAGAACTCTAGTTTAAATGTGTACACACTCATAACCTAAGGGGTTTTTATTTAGTTAATGTAATTTTAAGAGGAAGAATTTTTATTTTGTTAATATACCCTTCTTTATTTCAATGTGTAGCGTTTCACTAAAATACCAGCTTTATCTTTCAGGACGCAACGGTTGTACCATATTAAAATTTCTTTTAACAACTACATAACTCGTCAGTATTTTTTCATTTTTTGAGCTGAAATTAGATTCCTTTTATTCTAAAATGAATGGTGCCCAAAAAATAGTACAACCAAGCTTTAAACAACTATAGAGACTATTTTCAAAAGGCGTACAAAAATTACCTCGATCTCCATGTATTCTACCAGTAAAAAAAAAACGAGCTAGCTGATATCTTAATTCTGCCCTCTGTTAAAATTAATATCCACTCAATCTATTCTCAAAATTAAGATATACATAAGGGGGAAATAACGGATTCTATTTAATAAATAAAATATTTATTAAAAATAAAGAAAGTTGAGGCTACAAAATACCGCCGCAAACGTGAGGCTATATAAAATAGCCGCAGAAAGAGACGTTACAAAATGGAGCCTAAACGTGATAGGCTACAATATTTATACTTTTTTTTTATGGGTATAGCACGAGTACTAAAGGGATATCCCTAAAGCGCTACAGGGTCAACGCATGTACGGAAAAATGGATTCACGCTCGTCTAGGACCGTTGTAGATTATACTCGGTGCAAAACACAGTCCAGGGGAAATCATTTCAAAGGGAAGCGGTTCTCCATATAAAAAACTGCTTTGAAAAGGGTTGTCCGAGGAGCGACAAGCTGAACTTTATACGGATGTGATGCATAAGCGCGACGTGTATCTGGGAGGAATTAATTAGGCTACATCCATCGAACACTTTTCATGAAAGTATTTGTAGAATAGACTCAAGTCGCTAACCATTCCTCGACGTTTCAAGAAGTCACGACTGCTGATAAGTTCTGGGCCTATAATCAGGAGAACTGTTATCTTCTGAATAAAATCCAACAAATACAGTGCATGTTTGGCAGCCTTGTAAAAAATTAAAAGTTCTTGTGGAGTATAAAGCGTTCTAGTTGGAAACAATATTCTCAGCTGTTGAGAAGCTCTCTTCGCTATGCATGCAACATATTCATGCCAAAACATATTTACTGCCAAGTTGGTTTTTGTAGCTTTAAATTCTACTGGATTACCTTCAAGCCAATACAGAATTTCTTCCACGTCTGTGTTAAATTGAACAACTTCCTGCTGTTTGTAGGTATTTGCATGAGTAGCCGATATACGAGCATTCAAAATAAATGAAGACGTAAGCGTTTTATAGTCTGCAAAGCTAAAGATTGGACCCCTGGTCCTTTCCAGCAGATCGTTAATGTAAATGACAAGAGAGTAAGACACATCAGCATTGATAGTGACGGAAGAAAGAAACCCGTCAACTTTCACTTATGAAAAACGTTCTCTGAGGAAACAAGGGAGTCATAAACAAAACTGTACAGCTTAGCCTATACTCCGTCATGCTAAACACGGTCAAGGGCCTTAGATATATCAAGTGCCACCGCTCAAGATTCTCGAAAATCTTCAGCTGCTTTATTTCAAACATATATGACATTAGTTAGAAGGTCTCCTGTTGATCCTTGCCTACGAAAGCCATATTAATGGTCGCTAAAATTAATTATTGAATCCTCCTAGATATTTTAGAAGATGCTGATTGATGCCTTTTCCAGAACTTTCTATATTATTAAAAGTAGATCGACTAGTCGGTAGTTGTTTGGTAAGGTCTTCCTGCTTTTTTTTAGGTATCGGCTGAACTGTAGGACGTTACCAGCGGGAAGGAAATATTCCTTTTCCGTAAGATAGGTTGAAAAGTCTCATCGGAAGCTTCTTTGGTATATTTTGCCGTATTTATATTATTACTATAATATGTCTCAAAATATCAAATTAATATTAATAACACTAGTTTACACGGTTGTTACTCATGAACTAAAACATATATGTTTTGTTTATTTTAAGTGTCCTCTACTTAGAAAAAATATTTAAAAATATTCAGTTCGTCAAACTTTTAAGATATTTAATAAGAAATATTTTACAAAAAAAAACCGGCCAAGTGCAAGTTGAACTTGCGCAATGAGTGTTCCGTACGTTGATTGCTTTTAAAATAAAAATGTTGTAACGGAAGTATAAAATGATCAGTGACTTCACAAAACACACCCTAAATGAGTTTTCAACAAAGTTTATTTCCAATCTTTACTGAAAATTGATGACCTTGAAATTTCTGTTTTTTTTTATATACCAGATAAATTATTACAGGTAATGCACTCGTGATAATTTTCATTCAATCTACACCCCGTGGAGAATATTCCAGAATTTTTTCAAAATTTTTTGATAAGTACTTTTCGAGATAAGGCGGATGGACAGCGATTTTTCGCGATTTTTTAAAAATAATACAAAGAAAAGTGCGCGGAAGTATTACATTATATATATGTATATATGTATATACATATATATATATATATATATATATATATATATATATATATATATATATATATATATATATATATATATATATATATGTATATATATATATATATATATATATATATATATATATATATATATATATATATATATATTTACTCGTGTTTTCACAAGCTTTCATTTGACACCACACTCGATTACCTAGTAAAAAATTTTTTTTTCACTTCCGATTTCACCCCCCAAAACTAACCTCTTAAGTGAAAATTTAACTTTCTAAACTACATGGCTCTGATGAGGCCATCAATTCCTATATTATTACCAAATTTCAACTTTCTATAACAAATAGTTTCGGAGAAAATCGGGTGTGACAGACGGACAGACACCGAAGCGACCTTATAAGTGTATCTGCATCTTTTACAACAGATTAACAGTAGACTCCTAGCATGTTCTGGTCTCAAAAACCTTAATAATTTCGCTCAAAAAATTTTAGAACTTGATGAAACCGCTCACCATGCTCATCACTCATAGTTCCAAGGTTTTCCGGAAAAAAATCCAGATGGGAATGCAAAAAATGAATTTTGAGGGACATGTTTACACCTATCAGTTCGTAATTCTGCAATAAATTTGCAACGATCTCTTAATAATTGTCATTTTGTCTACTACCTAAAAAATCTCGAACGACAAGGAATTTCAGGCCGCCTTTTCAACATCCGTCAAATAGCTCTCAAATGTTTTATCGTCCAAAATTTTCCTGATTTGAAAATCTATAAATATTCTTTCTTTTAGTTTAGCCTCAGAAAGGTTCGTGAATACACCGCATAAGTATAGAAACGTTAGCCCTGTCTTATTCAAAGTTTTGACAAAATTTTTCATTAAGCCTAACTTAATGTGATGCGGTGGTAATATAATTTTTTTGGGTTAACCAAACATGTATTTTTAATGTTCATTTTACCTGGAACATATTCGGTTCTTATAGGCCAAAACTTCTTTTGATAGTGATCCTTCTTTGCCCTCCAGCCCCATAAGCACAAGAAGAACAGTCCTTTGTGTAGCCGCCTTGCAAACCCAAAAGCATACCGATGACTTTTATGTCACCACAGATATACCAATTGTGACATTCATATTTGATCAATTTAATTAATATGGACATTGTTTTATAGGTTTCTTTACAATTCACTGCATGACCTGTTGAGACGGCTTTTTATTTCCATTGTGCAAGAGAACAGCTTTGAGGCTTGCCTTCGAGAAATCGATAAAAAGGCGTCATTATTCTGGGTTATATGGTTGTTTCATTTCTTCGAATAGTCCATTAACATCGGTCATCACAGTACTAACTATAGAATTCACTCTTCATTAGCGAGATCCTTGCTCTTCCTAAATAATAATCCTTCCATCAATCCATTGGGAGGCTCGCTGTCTGGCTTTAAGGGGCAAGTCATTAAAGTGGTGTGTGACCACTGATATGTTGAACTTTGAATTGTTGTGGCTGTTACTTGATGGAAATTCATAACGAATGTAATGAAAGACGTGATTTTGTCAAATTTCCACTTTATTTAGTTTCACTGAAACTCTATGACGCTTTTTACTATACTAAAGCTTCGTCTGATACAAAATGATATTTGAATATTAGTGTGGTTACATTTATACAAGTACCCTAAGGTAGATAGGTAATAAAATTAATACTATATGCTAATGAATATGGCTGGGAAATCCATTTTGAATATTAATTGTATAAATTGAGTAAAGGTGAGTTACCATGGGCCAGACAGGTATCTTTTTGTTCGTTTAAGATTATGTCTGAATTTTTAATTCTATTTATTTCTAAATTTTCTAATAGGTTTAATTTTACGCCTTTGTTTTGTATGTGTAGAATTTTAAATTTATCGTCAAAAAGATGATTTGATTCTGCTAAATGATTACTGTACTCTGAGTCAGTTTTGTTTTTTAAATAGCTTCTTTTATGTTCTGAAATCCGAGTTTCCAATGAGCGACCTGTCTGACCTATGTAACTTTTATGACAATGAATTTAGAACAAACAACTCGTTAGGAAAATTCATTAAAAACGCAAAGGGAAAAACAAAATAGATCAAAAAAAGTGCCGAAACATACATCTTTAGTGTTCCGTACGGAACACTTATAAGATCACTTCGGTGTCTGTCTGTCTGTCTGTCTGTCACACCCGATTTTCTCCGAAACTATTTGTCGTAGAAAGTTGAAATTTGGTAATAATACAGGAATTGATGGCCTCATCAGAGCCGTGTAGTTTTGAAAGTTAAATTTTGACTTTAGGGGTTAGTTTTGGGGGGTGAAATAGGAAGTAAAAAAAAAAAATTTACTAGGTCATCGAGTGTGGTGTCAAATGAAAGCTTGTGAAAACACGAGTAAAAAATATATATATAATGTGATAGTTGGGCTCACTTTTCTTTGTATTATTCTTAAACAATCGAGAAAAATCGCTGTCCCCCCGTCTTATCTCGAAAAGTACTGATCAAAAAATTTTGAAAAAATTCTGGAATATTCTCCACGGGGTGTAGATAGAACGAAAATTATCATGAGTGCATTACCTTTAATAATTTTTGTATTTCACGGCACCTTTTAAACAACGCGGTAGTGCTGCCACGGACGTTATTTACATTTCTGCAAACAACTACTACCTATGTACGTGGCCAGGCCAAATATACTTAAATAAATTAATAAATAAGTATACCGACCTGCGGGATTGAACCCTCGAGCTTCTGCACAGTAGCAAAGTACTACGCCACCGAGCCACGACCAACCAAGTTGTGTGTGTGTGTTATAGGATAGTCTCGATTTAAGTGAACCATTTTGCCATAAACGTAGCAAAAACGGTTTGGATTAATTTTACACATTCTAGACGACATTTTAGAATAATCTTTTGTATTTATTTCATTTCGTCGTTTACAGAATTTTGACGTGCTAGTGGAAAACAAAAATACTTTATTAACTAGCCTACGTAGCTTATTTAAAAAAGTATATGTTTCGTTCGATGAACAAAAGTAAGTATTTTTTTTTCTAAACTAGTGTAATTAGTAAAAATAAAATCTCTTTGGCTTCCATAAAATATAATTCGATAAGTAAGTGTCAACAATGTAGCAAATTCACTGCCTCTGTCTAAACCCGCCTGTCTATTCTTACCCTTCAAATTTATTAGCACATGAAACCGCACATTGACATTGAAATAGGAAAACTAGACTTATCATTATACAGCTTTTCATTGCATAATGAACTGCGTTTTACGTTCTGTCATAGACAATCTAAACATGATTATGTTAAAATCTGTCTCACCAAGATAAATTGTAGTTTAGACCCAATTTTAACAGAATATTAATATTCAGAACAGCTGGAGACATGGAACAATATGTTACACCTTCAATTTTGTGATATAAAGGGATCGTGTTGGTTAACCGCAAGATAAGTGTACGCATTACAGATAACTATTATTTCTCTTGATAACAAAACCAAGGCGAATAGGAATAATTACAAGGGTAGATTGATAAGTCTGGTAAATTTCTAAGAAATGGCGGCAAATTTTGTTAAGCGACATGACTGTTGGTAAGCATGATTCTTGTAACGGTTCTGTTCAAAGTTTCAAATAGATGCAACGCGCAGTTGGTGTTTGCCCGCTATGGTAAGTGATTAGTGTTACACGTTTCATAGGAATGAATAAAGCCTAGATCGTGAAGTGATAAAACATTTTTCTGTAAAAAAAATGAACTGCAGCCTATATAGAAACTGAACTGAAGGAAGTTCATGGGGACACTGAACCAACACTTAAGAGTATTTATACTTCTTCTTCTTCTCATGCACTCTTCTAATGAAGGTTGGCAACCATTTCTTTAAATGATTCTCTGTCCTTCGCAACATGAAATAACTCCCCTACTTTCATACCGGTCCATTCTCTGATGTCTCTCAGCCAAGACTTTTTTCCTTTCGACACCTTTTCTCTCGTCAACTCTTCCCTGCATGACAGTTTGCAATAGTGAATCCTTGTCGTTTTCTAAATACATGACCTAAGATGTTTTTCATATTTTTATGATTGTCAAGAGTTTTCTGCCTTGGCTTATCCTTCGTAAAGCTTCGTCAATAGCTGGGCTTGGCTGGCCATGGGATTTTTATTATTCTTTGATAGAGCCTGCTTCTAGCTTCTTAGTTGTGTATTACTTCAATGTCTATGTCTCGACTCCATACAAAAGTTGGGACCACACGTACTATTCCAGGAAACCCAGACTTAAGGCGAGGCAAAGTTGGGAATGTGGAATCTCTGGCACAATGAGACTACTCAGTATATATCACCAATACACCAAACACTTTATTTTTGCATTCGACTCACTTCTCGTTAACCATGTTAGCTTCATCAGGAGCGATGATTGACTAGACCTTTGTTTAAGATGCGAATTTCATTTCGTGTAAAGGATGGAGACGAATGATTTTCTACAATATTTACGAACTCCTGAGGACTATTTTTCTTCGATAAGAGCTTTTTTAATTTTTTACTTAGAATAAAGAGATTCTTTTTATATTGAATATCAATAACCAATAACATTTTCCTCTGGAACTCGCACCATACTTCATATTCAATATTATTTAATCCTGAAGTAAGTTTTTTTGAATATGCTGTATGATTTTACTTCTATCATACTACGTTTTGTGTACAAATTATTGATTTCTAAGTCAAGCCATTTTTGTTTAGCCAAGAATGAAACTTTTTCTGCAATTTTTGATTTTGGTAAATTAACATTAATAAAATTAAGAAAAACTTTTAATTTCTTGCAAGACTTTAAAAACCAAATATCTGCACCTACTAATCTAATCTTACTACTGTACTTACGATAAAGGTTTAATTCCGTTGACTGTGAAGCCATCTGAACTAAGTTGGGAATGTGGAATCTTTGGCACAACGACACTACTCAATATATATCACCACTACACCAAACACTTTATTTTTGCGCTCGACGCACGTTTCGCTAACTATTTTAGCTTCATCAGAAGCGCTGATTGACTAGTTAGTCATCGCTCCTGATGAAGCTAACGTGGATAGCGAAACGCGCATCGAGTGCAAAAATAAAATGTTTGGTGTAGTGGTCATATATATTGAGTAGTGTCATTGTACCAAAGATTCCACATTCCCAACTTAGGTTAAATTATTAGTTTATACCAAAGCAATTTATGATGATACCTGTAGAAAAAGTAAAGTTTTATTACACAGTTTGACAACAAGATTCTAAAGTGGCATGAGCTTTGATTTTTGAATTTCGTGCTGGATATTTTTGCCGGTACAATGATAGAAATTGTTGAGAGTGTTGATCAGTTTAACGATACACCACCCAATATAGTAAATATGGCACATTCGGTGGTGCAAAATAAAAATAAATATCAGCCAATCAAAGCATGGTGTGCTATAACTAAAGCAAGGAAACTGTCTGAGAATGTTTTATTGGCATAATTTTACTGAAAAGTTCGAGAAAGTTAAACTTTCTACATTAAGGTGAGTATATTGCATGCTAAACTAAAGTCTTAATGTCATGGAATACATGAACATTCGACAGTTTACCATATTGGTCTCTCGTTTAAATAAAAATTTCAATTGGGCCCTGCATTAAAAAAGCTAAGATTGTAACCTGAGAGCGAAATGATTATTTTAACACAAGAGCATATAGTCAATTCTTACTAAATCTAAAGTTAATAATTAGGGTAAGCTGTTTAATTATTGTTTCATTTTAAGCATTCTTCAATATTTCAGATTGACCCACTAAAATGACTGTCGATGATATAGAAGACGAGGGTCTATTGTGTTATTATCTAATAGAAACGCTAACATACAACGTACTTTAATTTCGAAATTAGGTTATACGGAGGTTTCTTGAATATATGCAGTGGTATGGTTTGGACCACGAGGTTCATTTTGAAATATCACAAAATAACCGGTAAAGTGCAAGTTGGAAGATTAGCTTTCCATACGTTGATTGCTTTTAAAATAAAAAATTTTCTTACAGAGGTATAAAATGATCAATGACTTTACTAAACACATCTCAAATGAGTTTTCAACTAAGTTTTTTTTCGATCTTTACCGAAAACTGATGACCTTGACTTTTTTTTTATTATATATATGTATATATAACAGATACATTTTTAAAGAGAATATACTCATAATAATTTTCTTTCAATCTACAACCTGAGGAGAGTATTCCAGAATTTTTTCAAAATTTTTTGATCGGTACTTTTCGAGATAAGGGGGGGCAGCGACTTTTCTCAATTTTTTAAAAATAATACAACGAGAAGTGTGAGCAAATTTACATTTATATATTTTGGAACTCGCTCTCATTTGCCATCCCACTCGATGACCTGGCAAAATTTACTTTTTCACTTCCAATTTCACCTCCAAAAACTGACCCCTTAAGTCAAAATTTAACTTTCAAAACTGCACGGCTCTGATGCTGATGTTAATGCCAAATTTCAACTTTCTGTGTCAAATAGTTTCAGAAAAAATTAGGTGTGACAGACAGACAGATGGACAGACAGATGAATAGACAGACAGACATCGAAGTGATCTTATAAGTATTCCGTATAGAACACTAAAAAGCTTAAACCAAGTGTGAGAAAATAGTTTCGTCTCTCGATCTTAATCTTGCGAAATCTAAGAACGTAGGTCTTTGTATTTTATGAAGTTATTGAAAATTAGCCTTTTAATGAGGGCAGCATCTATATATAGAATCCCTAGTCTAAACCTCTATGCGGCTCTATCAATGGTGAATAAATTTTGTATGTTATGTGTATTGTTGTCAATTTCTCTTTTAATTAGGAGGTTATCCTCTGTTGTTTGATTGTACCTTTTTATCTCCTTTTTAGAAAAGCTAGTTTTATATTTGAGCAAGGATTTTGTACAGTAGAGTTAATAGATGTTGAATCAGTTTTTCCCCATCAAATTTGAGCAGATTATTAGTAAAACCATCTTTACCTGAACTTTTTGTTATATTTCGAAGTCCAACTTTCGTTCTTTTAAGAAAACCTTTTTATACCCGTTTCCTTTCTTTCTTGAAAAGTTCTGTCATTTATCTCACCTATATATCATGTTGTTCATAATAGGGACTTATTAGTCCATTTGCTTCCTTTTTTGAATTCCATTTAAACGTTATATCTGTCTTTAAAGTCAATTTTTTATGTGCCTTAAGAAAATCATCCAGTGCTCGTTCTTGATTGGCCGGATTAAGGATGTGATCACTAACCAACAACACCAATACGAAGGCTACCTTTTAAGTTTTTACAGAAACAATGAAAGAAAAAAGAATTGTTACAAATCGTTCTATTGTTTCTCAAAATAGTCGCCTTTAAAATTTATATACTTTTTGGAAGAATTCAACAGCTTCTTGAGGAGACGAAAATCACTGTCCACGTATTTTTTTTGACATTTGGGAACAAAAGAAGTCGCTAGGCAATAAATGAGGTGAATACGGGCAATGAGACATTAATTTGATGTTTTTCTCCATCAAATAATCAATTGTTTGACGTACTGTGTGAGAGCTGGCATTGTCACGATGAAGAATAATGCGACGTTTTCGTTTGTTTTTCTTGGTTTCATCGATGACTTTTAACAAACAAATTATTGTATACTATTCACCATTAACTGTTCTTCGACCGTCTAAAACAATGGTTGTAACATATCTAGTATAACCAAAGAAATAAACGATCATTCTTTTGGAAGTCCTTCGCGCACGAATCACTTTACTTGGATTCGGTTCATCTTAGAATATAGTTGATTATTGATGAGTTTTCGGCGTTTCCATACGAATATATCCAAGTTTCGTTTCTTGTTACGATGTTATATACAGATTTTGCATGCCCTCGGTCGAATTTTTTGAGCATTTCCTTACACCAATTGACACAAACCTGTTTTTGAGTTTCGGTCAAATTATGCGGAATTCATCGGGAACAGATCTCTTTTACATCTAAATGTTCATGCAAAATCGAATGTACTGCAGTCTTCGATATGCCTAAGGATGTGTCCTTCGCACGGTAAGTCATATGCCGATCCTTCTCAATCATACTGCGCACAGCATCGATGTTTTTGGGAACAACAACCGATTTTGGTCGACCTACACGAAATTCATCACTAACGGAAGCACGACCATGACGATATTCTGCAAACCGTTTTTTTCTGATAGTGATTCTTTACCAAAAGTTGAACGAAGCGATTCGAGGCATTGTTGTTGAGTTAGGCCTTTACTAAAATCGTTAAAAATCATTCAATGAAAACCTTCACCTGAAATTTCCATTTGTTCACAAGACTGAATTTTACAGTAATGGTAATGTCACATCTCAATAGCGCCATCTAGTGGTCGTTTGTAAAAACTTGAAAGACGGTTCTCGTAATACAGTGAACATTGTGATACTGCTATATCTAATATCGACTATATATTTTCTGTGTCATAAAGTAAATCCCAAGATATAAGATCCCGCCTTTTTGCTTTTTCAATGGGACAACAAACGACCCTATTACGGTTTTGTGTATAGTTGCCAGATATTACGATAAACGTATTTTTATTTTACCTGCTTTGTATGCCGTCCTCACTTGCACCTGCAATCATATTGGATCTATTTTTTACCTATATATTTACTACCTAGTAATCTGGTTTGGAGCTCTTTAAGTATTTGATAATATAGGCCTAATGACCACAGATCCCTATTTCGATTCGAAAGATACATTTTATTATTTTTATTTTTAGTTTACAACTTACAATTTAAAACGTAACGGTTCTATCTTAATTATGTGGCGTCCGTGGGAAAATTGCAACAGTGGCTATCGCAAGAGAAAAACATTTATCACTTGACGCTAAACAAATAGTGAAAAATGTTTACGACAATTTGGTAAAAAGAAATTTGAATAAACAACGTGTTTTGCAAGAAACCAGTGAACTAACAAAAACGCCCCAATACGATTAAGGGTATTGTAGGAAAACCATTACTCAGGAACAGGAAAAAACGAAAAGATTTTCAAATGCATCATGTAGACGATTGTGGAAAAGACGTTATCAGAAGAAAAATATATTCTATGTATGAAGAGCAGTTGGTGCCGACAATAGACAAAATAAAATGAAGACTGGTGCAGGACGGGACCAATATACATTGTGGCCTATCAACTCTTCAAGGAATTCTCTTAAGAATGGGATTCACGTTCAGAAAAATCAACAAAATGCAAGTAGTGATGGAGTCACAAAGATTACGAAGCTTGCGATATACTTATTTACCAGAAATTAAAAAGTATCGATCAGAGAATTGGCCAATAAATTACCTTGACGAAATATGGTTCGATACTTATGACACTGTGCAAAAAGGATGGGTTGACAGCAGTACAAAATGTCAGACTAACGCACCTTCAAATAAAGGTAAACGATTAACCATTTTGCATGCTGGATTTGAAAAGTGCTGGGTTTCAAATTGTCTACTATTATCTGCATAAATGATTCTAGTTTGGACTATCACGAAGACACGACGGCAGAACTTTTTAAAAATTGGTTTTAAAATCCCCTTTTGCCAAATGTTCCCGAACAGAGTGTTATAGTTATGGGCAATGCAAGTTACCATAGTCGCCTACTAAATAAGGTTCCTAATTGAGCCAACACTAAATCGGAAATACAGGAATATAGGTTTGAAAATGACATTTATTTTGACTTTGGTTATAAAAAAAAGTGATCTATATAAGAAATATATTTGTGATAGTATGGCTGAGAAAATGGGACACAATGTTTTGCGGCTTCCTCCCTATTATTGTGTGTTTAATCCAATTGAACATATTTGGCATCAAGCTAAATTAAAAATAAGGGCACAAAATGTTTCTCCTACTTTAAGCGTGTCAGTGGTTGAATTAGTAAAAAAAGTTATCATTGATATACCTTGTGAAAGCTGGAAGAATTCCATTCAGCACGCTATTAAAGTTGAAGATTAATATATTTATGTAAATAATACAAAACCACTGATAATTACCTCAGCTGATGACAGTGGTAGTGAAACCGAATTAGGCTTAAGTTAAAATATATTCTTATTTATGCAATATGTCCCCTCTTGTAAACCCCATTCATTCAAACTGTATATTTGTACTTCGTTTCCATTTGTTTTTACATGCATCTATAAAAAAACATCTCCAGAAACACTTATAATTTTATTTATTTGCATTAATGAATAAAATTCTTAAGTCCATCTCAGCAACCTATCATAAACAAAAGGTCAGAATTTTTATATTGCACACGGCAAAAATCAGGATCTTATATTTTGGGACAGGCTATACCTGTCGTCTAAATACTGAGTATTAACATATTGTATTCTGTTTAAGAAGAATGATTGAACCCACTTATTAGCAACCCTAAGATATCATATTAACTTAAGATACGGAGACGACAGTACAAAGCAGTACGACAAAGCAATGATCTATATCCAATAGTTGTTGGTTCTAAGCTGAAAATGATTTCATTAAAAATTTATAAAATAACGAACGAATTATCCTTATTTTATTATTTGGCCCAAGGGACCATTTAGGGTTATTACTAGCAATTAACAAAATGTATGTTTGCGCAAAGTTTGTTTCAGTATGAAAATGACTGTGACTCCAAACCCTGATTTATTAAGCAGCTTAAAACACTGCAGCTTGTTTACGTTTACGAATTTTTTGTTGGACGTGGTCTGTATCCCAGATTGGCAAACGTAATATGTTTACCTGGTTTAACTAAACGGTGGAGTAGTATTTTGTAGTGTATAATTATTACCGTATTCAAATAAATAAATTTGTGTGTGATACAAAAAAAATTAGTAAAGTAATTTATCAAGTGCTTCTTTTTTTGCAATTATAAGATGAAAAAATCATTATAATTTTTCTTGATGCCACGTCATAATTCTATACCTTTTTTATTATATTTCTGTTAGGATCAAAAATAATGAAAAAATAATATAAATTAGAAGTTTTTCGACCTCAGAAGGATGTAAACACGATATATTCGAAGTAATACTTTTAACTCCCTCTCTCAACGCTCTAGTTGCATACATATGCTACAGGGAAGTCCCTAAAGCGCTACAGGAGCGACACGTGTGCGGAGAAAGCGATTCACGTTGTTCTTGAATCGCTGTAAATTGTACTCGGTGGGAAACACAGTCCTAGGAAAATTATTCCAAAGGGATGATGTTCTCCATATAAAAGACTGCTTGAAAAGCGTGGTACGAGGAGTAATAAGCTGAACCTCATACGGATGTGAAGTATTAGCGCGACGTGTACTTCTAATATGCACCGCTCTGGGAGGAATTAAGCGGGCCACATCCTTCGAACACTTTCCATGAACATACTTGTAGTATAGGCTCAAGTCGCCAACCGTTCTTTGATGTTCCAGCGACTCAAGGTCGCCGATCAGTTCAGGGTCTCCAATCAGACGAACAGCTCTTCTCTGAATAGAATCCAACAAATGCAGTGTATGTTTGGGAGCGGAGCTCCAAACATGGGAGCAGTATTCCATAGTTGGTCGAATTTGAGCTTTGTAAAGAATTTCTGTTTGACATATATAGTACTGGTTACAGTTTGTTCCATATCTCAGCTGAAAGCTAGGAAAAATACTCGTAAGAATATTGGAACTAGACTAAGTTTACGAGCTTACACCCTTTTCATCCCTTTTTTTTCTGAAGCAATATCACTCAAAAATTATAGGTTTCTGTTTTATTTCAAGTGTACGTGAAGAAAATGAAAAACCAATGTATCATTTTGTTCGACCGTTACCTAGTGGACACATAGACGGAAAGACTGCCGGATAGACAGACAAATCGATGTTTTTCGTAATCTAGAATCCCAGAATGGTGAAGAAATTCTACAACCTGGGAATTTGAGCATCTAGAGAACAAAATATTAGTCTTAGCAAGGGATGTAAAAATTAGTTATATATCTAGTATATCGTTCTCAAATATTGTGCGATGAACAATTTATCCTGTCATATTATTAACTGTTTCTATTATCAAGTCTTTGTTAGTGTTCCGTACTTCGGTGGTATCTGTCTCTCTCTCTGTCTGTCACATCCAATTTTCCTCGATGGGATGAAATCGGAAGTAAAAAAAAAATTACCAGGTCATCGAATGAGGAGTCAAATGAAAGCCTTTGAAAACATGAGTCGAAAAATATCATATATATATGATGTAATACTTGCGGACACCCCGAGAGAGGGCCTGGGACGCCTTGTCCACGAACTTCATCTGAGTTTTCCTCATATGTACTTTTACCGTTGGCACACCGAGGTCTCTGTGAATTTGGTTTGTTCCTCATGAACCATCGGGCTCCCGTAATCATCCTCAGGGACTTGTTCTGCACTGCTTGAAGTTGCGCTTTCCTTGTCTTGGAGATCTGGCACCATGTTGGGCAGACGTATATTAGACCTACCTTTACAATGATGTTGTGGACCAAGAGTTTTGTTTTTGTTTGCAACTTGCTGGAGCGATTTATAATGGGATATGGTTTGTCCGGTAGTTGTTTAGCTATCTTGGTGGAAGTGCAGACCTGGTCCTTCCAGGCGAGCTGTTTGTCGTACTGGATGCCCAGGTACTTGATGGTGTTTGCCCATTGGATGCGTGCAATACTCGGCTTAATCCATTTTTACGGAACATGTAACACCGAATACTTACGGTAGCTGCCAACTAGCAACTACGCGTTGTATTTACTTGGAACTTTGAACACAATCATTACAGGAATAACGTTTACCAACAGTCATGTAATTTAACAAAATGTCCTGCCATTTTATAGAAATTTACCAGATTTATCAATCTACCCTCGTACTTACTTCTTTTAACGAAGAAAAATAAAAAGACTCATATACCATAATATAATACCTATGAGAATAAAATCCGAGACATCGCGGGAACTAAAAGTATAAGCTTAACATTTAGAGCCCTTATTTGATTATAGTCTTAGGGAGGACTGTGATAAGGATTTTTAAAGTCTTTTTATTGTCCAATAATCACCGAGAGCTAGGAAAATGCTGAGAACGAGGTATTAGGGTAGTTGATAAATATTTATTAAAATCCGCTAGCTTGCGAAGTGTTTTTAAGGCACTAATTTTAGATGAAGGGTATTTTGCATTTTTATATAATAACCAAGCCGTTAAAGAATTTCATTACCGTAATATGAAATTAAGTTCCACTGCGTTTTAGAAGACATTATTTAGTAAATATTTTTTAATATTTTATTTTTTAATAACGAAATTTTAAAAATTTACAGTCCGTCAAGTAAGAAACGTGTCCGCGATAATTCATTTTTAGTAGATGCAATTTTAGCGATTCAACAAAAAATCGGTAGAGGGAACCTTTGTTTATGATGCATTTTAGTAAAAGTATCAGTCGATTCCAAACTTTCGTCGAAATAACGGAAAATCCAAAATGAGTCACTTGTTTGCGCGTTGGCTTGAGGCAGTCTTTCTTTGTTTCCATTCAAAGGAGCCTAAAATGACACATTCCGCAGCTGCTAAATATATTAAAAAGTCGGTATTGTTTGTGAAGAAGAAATCATTTTAACGAGACGAAAAATGTCGACGACTTGCTAAAATGTAGCTCGGTAGTCACTCCGAAAGTTGAAAAACGAATCGTGTCTTTGTTTTTACGGGACTCGAAATTGACGTTGCGTGAAGGAGAGGCAAAATTAAGAAAATCGGATTTGCATGTGTCCCATGAGACCATTCGACAATATTTTCGTGCTTATGATGTCAAATTCCGAAGCACGTTGAGGAAGCCTTTGCTGGGCGAAAATCATGTCGCAAAGCGGTTCGCTTGGGCTCACGATGAGATACTAGAGTGGCCCTCATAATCGCCGGACGCCCGCCCTATTGAAAACGTTTGGTCCCTTGTAAAGAGAAAGCTCAGAGGAAAGACTCTGAGGACTTTGACTAAGTTGTCTCGCGAGATTCGAAAAATTTGCAAAGTATGCAGAAAATCTCGTCGACATCATGCCTCGAAGATGCCAGGCGATTATTGATGGAGGAGGCGATTGGTCAACGTACTAAAGTAATTGCCAGTGGTCAGTACACCAAAGAAAACATGGCATGGAAAAAAATGTTCTGGAAACACATTTTTTTCAAGAATTTGTTCGACTGATAGTCAAATGTTTCAGTATCTAAACATCAAACCAGTCTACTGCAGCTGAATAAAAAACTATAAAGGTTTTGTATAACTGACTAAAACCAAAATATAATAACTAACTAATAGTGAATTAAAACAGAATGTATGTTCACTCTAGCAATTAAATTAAGAAGCCAATTTCTGACTGTTAAAACAATAGGAACCTCGTCGGCGTCCAGATGTTTAAAAAATTAAGTCTTTAGAGTAGTACATGGGGTAAAAGTCCCGAGATTTTTAAGGTAGAAATAATGTTTTGGCCAAAGCTTGATTTTATTCTTTAACATAATTCCCTTCAAGAGCGAAAACACTTATTCAAGAAATCTTCCAACATTTGGATACCTTTCATATAGTACGATTTGTCGACCTCTCTAAAATAAGCCTCAGTTTCCTATTCAACTTTTTTATTTAAGCTATCTTTTCAAATTTGGAAAGAGGTAATAATCGCAGGGGGCAAGATCTGGTAAAGACGGTGGATGAGCAAGCAATTCATTGTCCAGTCGGTCCAATTTCATCATCGATTTTATGAAGTTGTGAGCTGGTGCATTATCTTGGTGAAACAACAATTTTTGTATGAATCCTAAAAAATACTTGCCAAAACCTTTAAAGCTGATATTTGTGTTTTAGACGTATAGTGGTGGATTTACGGAAAATAATTTTATTTTTTGTGCTGCCAACTCTCCTAAAACTATAGACAAGAGAAACTTGAGAAAATGTATGGGTGTGTGTATGTATGCCATTGTAATCTAACGGTCTATTTTTACCTATCGGCATTGCAAGACTATGCCCTGCTTGCGACGTGAGCGGTGCCACGTGAGTGACTTGCGCCAAACACCGAAAGCAGCGAGACTGAGAAGTATTTGACAGCTACAAAACTGACACAGTCTAGCACTTGAACAGTGAATTTTTATTAGAAAGTATATTTTCCACATAGGAACAGCTTTTATAACGTTTTATATTAAATACTTAAGTCATATGCATCTTCAATGTAATGATCGTAAATAAATTATGACATTATCTTCAATTTAGTGATTTTATTCTACTCATCTCAAAAAAACCTACTTTTTCTTTTCTTATTATAGGACACTATTGCGTTTCTTCATGCTTTAGGATCCCTAGATCACAAATTCAAATATGATTCTCATAGAGTGGGAATGGAAGCTATAGTATTTGAGATATAGTTACTACTTTGGGATGGAGGGTGAAATGGGTGAGGGTATATAAATGAAATTTCGTTTTCAGATTTGGTACTCAGGGAGTGACAATGGAAGCTGTGAAGGAGTTAAATGGTACCACTTTAGGAAAGAGTATGAAAGAGGTGAGAGTAAATAAATTTTGTATCTTTTCAATATCGTTATGAGAATTCCTTTTTATTTTCTTACGGTATAATGAACAATTTTTAAAAAAACGTGGTTTCTTATAGACTGACATATAAGAGGTTTATGGAGTGGGGGGGAAATGCTAGTGAAGTTGTCTAGTATATATTATACTATGCGACTATTTTTAGCATTCTTAAAGTCGAGAAATTTGAAAATTATGTAGTTTTTTCATTATTTTTAATTTTAACAAAAACAATATTGGTGCAGTAAAAAAAACATCTGAAATTGCACAGGCTAGATACAGCAATATTACGATTTTATCCTCTCTGGGGTATCACCGGGAGTATTGATCTGAATTTTGGACCTCGAAAAACTTGTGCTCTTTTGTTTATAAACAATTCAAATTTTCAAAACGCGTTTTTTGAGCTTAAAATGTGAATAACTGCGGTTATGTAAGTCGGTCGAGATAAAACAAAAACCGAACTCTTCGTAATAAAATTTCCAACAAATCCTCGTTAGTTTTAAGTGACTTAAGTGCTTATATAACTTAGAAAATTTAAAAAAAACCGGCAAAAATTGTTTTTTTTTATTTGCTTGTACAGGGTGAGTCAACGATAGATTAAAGTTCATTATCTTATTTGTTTCGGGAATGACGAAAAAATGTTAAATATAATAGTTTTAGGGAATATTAAGGTGCATAGTTTAAAATTATTTTTGAGTATACAGGGTATTTCAAAAAAAGTCTAGCAGATATAATATAAGTTTTTTTAAATAGAACATCCTATTTTCTATTTTATTTTTAAATTCTTCTTAAAATTTTGTAACTTTTTATTAATAAGGTTATATACCTAAACCTAGTAATTTTTCTAATATTTCAATTAAAAAAAAAAAATTCTAGTTTTCAGTTTTGTAAAAAAATTGCCAGTGGCACCATTGTTTCTGAAGGTGGATATACTCATAATTGGTACGAGCGTTCTATAGAGATGAAAAAAAGGTATATGTAAGGAAATTGGAGTTAGATGCTACAGGGTGTTCAAAGTAAGTTTATGCATTTGGACTATTTTAAATTGAAAAATCTCAAATTTTTTAAATGGCAGACCCTGTATATTATTATTTTTTTTCTGATAGGTTTTACAAAACCCTCCAACTTTTATTAAGTAAGGCATATACCTATTTCTAATAGTTTTTCGATTTATTTGGAATTTTCCAATTTTTACCCTTATTTCTAATACACTTCCGCTATTGTGAAAACATAAACAAATGGTTAATAATAATTTTAATATAGTTTAACTTATTTAATGATTAATTATTACGACGTAGCAGATGTTCAAAAATATGCCCGTCGATTTGAATACACATGTTCAGTCGTTTTACTATATTTTCCTTTACTTTCCTTAGCATAAAGGGCGTTATTGTCCTGCACGTATCCCGTATCTTATTTTCGATATCTACTGGTGTTGTAGGGGGATTCACATAAACACGATCTTTAATGTAGCCCCACAAAAAGAAGTCTAAAGATCCATTTTTATGGGTACGATCGTTTAAAATTTCCGAACTTTCCGGTGGTAGTGAGCAGGAGCTCCACCTTGTTGAATCAACATTTGTTCCTTTTTAAAATTATCAACTTCTTCAAGAAGCTGGGGTAAATCGTTTTTCAAAAAAGTTAGATATCTAGGCCCGTTAAGCGGTTCGCGGAAAAAATATGTACCAATAATTCGAAAATTTAATATTCCACACCATAAATTAAGAGAACAGTGATTTTGGTTTTAAACTTCCCGGACCCAAAATGGATTAACTGTTGAATAATAATGCATGTTATGGCTGTTAACTACTCCATTACTGGGAAAAGTAGCTTCATCAGAAAACATTATTTTGGATAAAAAATTTGGATCGGCCTCTATTGCTCCATTCATGGTGGTACAAAAGTTTACTCGTCGTTCAAAATCACGGTCTTGAATTTCTTGGTGTAGTTCCATATGAGAGGGATGAAACTTGTATTTTCTCGTAGTGCGATTAGCCGTAGATTGGGATGTGTCAGATAAGTCAGCTAGTTGACGGCTGCTGACCTGGAGATGATCTTCAACTTGAAGTAAAATCTCCATTTCTTTTTCCTCATTGGTAGTATTCTGGTTTACTACTTTCTGTTTCGTATACTCAACTCTACCACCTTGTTATTTAAAATTTAAATTGCCCGCCATTTTATGTTATTTGGTCTAAAATGGATCTTTTTTTTTTTTTTTCCAAATTTAGGTCTCGTCGCAAGCTTTACGATGCCATTAAAAAAATTTTTTTTATAGAGTCTTTTTAACCTTTTTTTTTTTGTGTATTAATCATATAACAACAAACAAATCGTTTTTTTTTTTTTTTTTATTTGTGTATTAATCATATAACAACAAATGCGTTTTTTTTTTTTTTTTTTCGATCATTTTGAAGAAAATTGAAATTTTTTTAATACGTTTGGTACGCGAGACCTTTATTTTAAAAAAATCATTTTCGTTAAATTTTTTTTTTTTTCAAAATTCAAAACAAATGTAAAAAAAAAATGTTAAAATGACTCCAAGTTTTTTTTTAATGGCATCGGGGAAAGCTGGCGTCGAGACTTAAGTTTTGAAAAAAAATAGATCCAATTTGGACCAAATGTCATAAAATGGCGGGTAATTCAATTGTGCCCACTGGGTTCAATATTTTTGTACCAAAATTTCGGGGTATTTTTGCTATAACAAAAGACATGTTTTCTGAAAGTTTCACGCCAATTGGTTCACTTGGTCGACCCAAAAACAAACAGTTTTTTGCCCTTTTTTTCAATTTTCTAGGTTATGTACGCACTTGAGCGACTTAAATACAACGAGGATTTGTTGGAATTTCATTATAAAGAGTTTGATTTTTTCTGTCTCGATACGACCTATATAAACCGGAGTTATTCACATTTTAGGTTCGAAAAAAATGAAATAAACGCATTTTGAAAACTTAATTTGTATATAAAACAATAGAGTACAAGTTCTTCCAGGTCCAAAACGTAGGACAATACTCCTGGTGATACCCCAGATAGGATAAAATCATAATATTGCTGTATCTTAACTATGCCTACCTCATCATTATTTTGACATTTTTTTAATGCACTATATGTAGTGAAAAATGATCAGTTTTAGTTAGATATCTATAAAGCGCTACCTAAAACTTTTTTTGTTACTAATAATTTACTATAAAGTACTTATCATTCAAATTATCGACGTCTAGTGCTTAGAGTTATTTTTTGAGCGTGAAAATGTCAAATTCCATATCTAGTCTAAAGTTACGTATTTGCGGAGGGGTAAATTTCTTTCCTATTAGAGTAGAACATACTATCGGACTTGTTTCGACTCTAAAATTATCAACTATAGAAAAAATGTTGCGTAAATTCAAAGCGTTGCAATAAAAAAAAATTTATATTTAACGAATTCATTTCCTTTATATTTATTTCCACATATCTATAAAAAATAGTATACAGGAACGATAGATAATCAAATCGATTTTATTTTAAAGTAAAATAAAAAACAAAAATAGTGTAGATCCTGACACGCTACGAGCTTTTAAAACGGTTTAAAATTTAAAATGCACGCCCAAACAAGCCCTTGAAACAATTTCTGTCGTGTAATTTCACAGTTTCCGTCTGCGTCGACTGAAATAAAGCATTAACTAAAAGGAAGAGACCGCTCAGCTGTAAAAAACATTTTGCCTATTTATATTGATTGGTTTAGTTGGTATAGTATATATTTTGATATAAATTTGAATTTGTCTAAAATATACCTTCTGAGAAAGAGCGCAACCTTTGAAATTTTGAACTGATTTTGGCTTTTTCAACTTAAAAGAACCTTGCGAGATATAGCGACCAAAATTTTTAACATTGTTTTATAACGTGCTACCTTTCTTTTTGAGAACTCAGCTCCTAAATGAATAAAGCCTGGTCTAAGATATACCCAGAAATATTTTTAGATTTTAATTAAGAAATTTCTTTAATTATTTCTGTAGGAGCTGAAATGGCAAAAACCTGATATATAAATTTGATTTTGATTTTTATTTTTGGATCAAAGTATACAAAGTATACTAACTCTTCACCTCTTTCACCTGTTTTCACTTTATCATTAACTCCAGTGATAAGTTACAATCTCTGTAACTTTCCAAGATACATTTTTCTCTAATGAGATATGGCTCAAGGTATGAGAAAAACCGGTCAAGTGCAAGTCGGACTTGCGCAATTGGTGTTCCGTACGGTGATTGCTTCTATAATATATATAAAAATGCAAACGTCTCTCTGTCTGTCTGTCTGTCTGTATGTCTGTCTGTCCGTTAGTGCGCTTATCACTGGAGAACCACTTATCTGATTTACGTACTTTTTTTTTTTAAACATACATATGTTCTCTGACCAGGTTATAGGCTATGTTTTTATTATGATAGGTAGCATAAGGAATGAGCAGTGACGATAATAGTGAATGAAGTCGGAAAAAAGTTTGCCGCTAGCGCGTCCCCTGGCAATATACAGCCTAAACCATTAAATATGGAACAATATTATGTAGCAGAGAATCTCTATAATCTATAATATATATAAAAAATGCAATGTCTCTCTGTCTGTTTGTCTGTCCATTAGTGCGTCTATCACGTTAGAATCACTTATCCGATTTACGTGTCCTTTTTTAAATTCATACATATATTCTTTGGCCAGGTTATATAAAAAATAATAATAATCTATATCTATAATATATAAAATGCAACGTCTCTGTCTGTCCGTTAGTGCGCTTATCCCTCGAGAACCACTTATCCGATTTACGTGATTTTTTAAATTCATACCTATGTTCTCTGACCAAGTTATAGATATATATTTTATTACATCTATAATATATAAAAAAAATGCAACGTATCTCTATCTGTCTATCTGTCCGTTAGTGAGCTTTTCACTAGAGAACCACTTATCCGATTTACGTACTTTTTTTTTTAAAACATACATATACACAGCCTAAACCATTAAATATGGAACAATATTATGTAGCAGAGAATATCTATAATCTATAATATATATAAAATGCCATGTTTCTCTGTTTGTCTGTCTGTCCATTAGTGCGTTTATCACGCAAGAACCACTTATCCGATTTACGTGTCTTTTTTAAATTCATACATATATTCTTTGGCCAGGTTATAAAATAATATATGTAAAATGCAACGTCTCTCTGTCTGTCTGTCCGTTAGTGTGCTTATCACTGGAGAACCACTTATCCGATTTACGTGTTTTTTTTTTAAATATACATATGTTCTCTGGCCAGGTTATAGGCTATATTTTATAACGTTGGGTAACATGAGGAATAAGCATGACGATAATCGTGAATCAAATCGGAAAAAACTTTGCCGCTAGCGCCTTCTCTTGCAATACACTGCCTAAACCACTAAATATGAAACAGTATCATGTAGCAAAGTATATCTATAATATATATAAAAATGCAACGTCTCTCTGTCTGTTTGTCGGTTTGTGCGCTTATCACTGGAGAAACACGTATCCGATTTACGTGTTTTTTTTTTTAGCATGCTAAACCATTAAATATGGAACAATATGATGTAGCAAAGAATATCTATAATATATATAAAATGCAACGTTTCTCTGTCTGTCTGTCCGTTAGTGCGCTTATCACTGGATAACCACTTATCCGATTGACGTGCTTTTCTTTTTAAATATACATATGTTCTCTGGTCAGGTTATAGGATATATTTTATTACGTTAGGTGATATAAGGAATAAGCAGTGACGATAATAGTGAATCAAGTAGGAGAAAAGTTTGCCGCTAGCGCGTTCTTTTGCAATACACTGCCTTAAGCATTAAATATGGAACAATATCATGTAGCAAAGAATATAATATATATAAAATGCAACATCTGTTTGTCTGTCCGTTAGTGCGCTTATCACTCGAGAACCACTTATCCGATTTACGTGTTTTTATAAATTTTATACATATGTTCTATATAATTAGATATAAGCATTGACATAGGAGATAAGGTGAGATAATGGGCGATAAGTATAAATAATGAGAGATAAGGAGAAATAATGGGAGATAAGCAGAGATAAGTCTAGATAATGGGAGTTGTAGTGAGATAATGGGAGATAAGGAGAAATAATGGGAGATAAGTAGAAATATTGCGAGATAAGTCGAGATAAGCCTAGATAATGGGAGATAAGGTGAGATAATGGAAGATAAGGGGAAATAATGGAGGATAAGAAAAAATAATGGGAAAGGAACAGAGATAAGCCTAGATAATGGAAATTATATAGAGATAATGGGAGATAAGGAGAAATAACGGGAGATAAGGGGCAATAATGGCAGATATTTTATTACGTTAAGTAACATAAGAAATAAGCAGTGACCATCGTAGTGAATCAAGTTCACGCGAGGGGAGCCGCGGGCACTGTTAGTTTAAAATAAAATAACATCCATACCTAGGCTAAGTTAATTAGGTTGCTGACATGTATATATCTTAAGATCCAATATGTATTTTCATGTTTTTTTCTTATTCAATAATTTATAATAGTTATAGCATCTTAGTAACGTAATAGCCAATAAATCAATCTAGCTCAATCTAGAATCTATTAATAAAAGTGTAAAACAAATATTTACTACCTAAATAGTTGTTTAATTATAGGAACTGTGCACCCTTTTCTTTCACAGGAATACTGAAAATCAAAATAAAAACATTAAAATTATTTTAAAATGAGAATATTAATATTATTTTTTAAATAATTGAATTTTTAGCAGGCGTAATGCATACATTTACTTTAATCGTTTTAGAGCCTTAATTCCTTTGGGGTTTTTTATAACAAAGTGTTGAGAAATTATAAAATGTTAATCGAATTTTTTCGATCGTTCATACAACCAATAACACAAAACAATGACATTTCTTAAAATTATTTTACGATAGGACAAGTGACATTTGACACTTTGTAGGATACTGTGGTTTTTGGATTTTGGCTAAAATGAACCCTGATTTGGACGCTTACTTGTACATAAGATCGTAAAATTAACGTTGCTCCACAATATTTTTCAGGAAAACCTCTACAATTCGCACTATTTTTTTAAGCCCTACGATATAGAGGATTTGTTTACATGATGATAGTCGACTCAGTTCCAACTGGCGCTGCGCGCGGCGCTTCGTCCCTGGCACGTACGCCCCGCCTCACGGCACAGTCCTTATAAATAAATAAAATAAAAAAATTTTATCTCACTACAGGAGCTTCGAGCGAGCAGGCACGGATTGAAAAGTTTATTAACAATACCTTCACCATATTGCCAAGTCCCGTACTTTTCATTTTTTTTTTTTTGTACCAGATAAATTACAAGTAGAGACCGGATTATATGCAACATAAAAATCATGAAATATGCATGCAAATATGCATGAAAAATGCTTAAAATATGCATGGAAAGGGTCAAAATATGCAATATTAACTAATAATAAAAGTAGTAATTTTTAGTTTTTTATTTCAAAATCAGCATAAAATTAACAAGTTATCGACGATTTAATTAACAATTATTTAACATTTTTTAAAATTATTTAACATTTGTATTCTTGTACACGTAAACAATAAGGTATTGTTCCAAATGTTGGGTAGTAAAATTGTGTCTTCGATCACTTAAAATATTTTTATAAGTGGAAAAAGACCGTTCCACATCCACTGAGGTAACTGCGCAGAATTTGAATTTGAGTGCTATGTTAGCACATCGAGTTACCACTGGTTCGGGAGGAAACTAACTACTTATCACTTAATATCCCGACCAAGAAACAAAGGAATAAAATACCGTCGTAATTTTGGGTATTCCCTTGGCACTATTGCAGATAATGTTCTGGCGATAAGATCGGTTCCAGGCGGCGAAATGAGCAATACCCTGAGCAATTCAATTGCCTAGTAATACCGAGAAATATGGTAAATATAGGGAAAATATGCATCATTACTAGATTTTGGGTAAAAATATGCAATAATCGGTGAGAATGGTCTAAATACGCAAATGCATATGAAAATATGCAAATGCATATAACGCGGTCTCTAATTATAAGTAATGCACACCTCTACACTTTAAGAAGAATATTCCAGAATTTTTTCAAAATTTTTTGACCGGTACTTTCCGACATAAGGAAAATAGCGATCTTTAGCCATTTGCTATAAAAAAAAAATAAGAAAACTTTGCGCAAGTATTACATGATATATATTTTTAAACTCGTGTTTTCACAAGCTTTCATGCCATCAATTCCTATATTTGTGACAAATTTCAACTTTCTATGTCAAATAATTTTGGAGAAAATCGAGTGTGATAGCCGAACAGACGGACACCGAAGTGACTCTGTAAGTGTTCCGTACACAACACTAAAAATAATAAACAAAAGTGACGATGATATCGTTTACTCTAATCTTAAAAAGTTAGTACTTATAAGAGAAAGCATAGTAAAAAGAAATTTTTGACTGCTGTCACTCTAAACGTGAAACGCAAAAATATAAATAATATATAATCCGTCTACTCACAAAACTCTGCAAGTGTAAGGTTAAATATGCAAGAAATTAGAAAGGTTATTTTTAAGTTGTCTACATTGCTACGAAAAAAAACTCGCAGTACTTAAAAAAAATATATATTCCTACATAATAACCGACTTAAAACTTTTTTTTCTCCAAAACCGTTTAAATTTATTTGCCCCTCTTCGGTTGTTAGACCAGGGTTACCTACTGGTATATTCAAAGTTTTGCCCTAGTTATTTTATAGCAGTTTTAATCTTTATACAACTTCATAACCTAACTAAACTAGAATTGGTTGTGAGAATCCAGAATCTCCTCAGTTATTGCTTCAAGGCGTGCATAAAGATACTATTACTGCAAGTCATTTTAAAATCTCAAGGTGCATATGAAAACTATTTCCGCAGTTTCCTTGCTTAATAATCTTAAGATAAGTGCACATTTTGGTTGCTTAAATTAGCTATTAGCGAGATGATAATACTTTCAGCTATAAAAATAAAAATATTATTACTCATATATTAGAAATAATGTCAATTTTTTCATAATCTTCCTTAATAAAGCAAAAATATAGTAAAGATTAAAAGTTAGCTCTCCTTGGCAAATGTTTGAATAAACGATTCCATATGTTTTAGTTAATTCTATAGCCTGCTACAGGCATTATTTTAGACTATACTCTTAATGCAATCAATACAAAAATAAGATAGTAGTAATTCTCTGAAAGATTTTTAGCAGAATAACCCAACAGACTATGGCCGATCTAGGTATCTATCATTTTCGAAACCCTTTATTTAAAATTATATAAAAACAACACTATTATATATACTTGTTGGAAATTCATAATAAAATTATATAAAAACAACACTATGTTTTAATTATATAAAAACAACACTATGTTGTTGTCGTTACATATCCCTATGAATAAAACTAATTTTAACAAAGAATTCAACATAATCAAACAAATAGCAATTAATAATGGATATGCCCCAACATTATAGATAATATCTTGAATAAAAAATCCTTTAAACAACAACCAATCTCTCTAATTTATCCCACAATTAATGACAAAAAAGGAAAATTTAGTACACTCACATACACAGGGAAAATAACTAGAACAATTTCCAAACATTTAATAAAAAAGAACAATAAAATAGCATTCAAAACCAGTAATTCCTTAGGGAGTATAATTTTGAATAACAAAACCAAATCTAAGGATTCCTTAAAATCAGGAGTTTACTTATTAAATTGTGGATCTTGTACTAAAACCTACGTAGGACAAACTGGTAGATCTTTTGAAACTCGCATTAAAGAACATAAACATAGTTTTTTAAAAAATAAGAACAATTCACATTACGCAACTCATATAATAAACGAATCTCATAATTTTGATGATACGTTAAAAATCCTACATGTAGAAAATAAATCTAAAAAACTAAATTTGCTTGAATGTCTTGAAATTAATAAACGGAAAAACTCCAATCAATTATTAAACGAACAGGTAGTCTTACAATATTCACCCTTACTTAATCTTTATTAGTTCTCGGAAATAGTACCACAGATTTGCATTCTTAAAATAATTCTGTCTGTAAATAATATAATAAAATGATTAGCATAATCTTAGGTAATTAAGGATAGTTTTAAGCACTATTTAACCAGGATTACTACCAAATATTTTTCCTCTTTCTTATTTACTTCTGAAGAAGCCATTGTATAGTGAAACAATTGTCAAGTGACTTTAAATATATTGGAAATTAAAACATAGTGTTGTTTTTATATAATTTTATTATGAATTTCCAACAAGTATCGGCTAACACAATCAAATATAAAATATAAAATTTTATATAAGATTTTAAGCATCAATGTTAACTTATACAAAATTAGGAAAGTGTCTTTATTGAAGAACCACAACAAATATTTACAGTTTTGTCCATTTTTGATACGTTTGTTATCCTTAGACAAAAAAAAAACAGGTCAAGGGCAAGTTGAACTTGCGGAATTAGTGTTCCTTACGTTGATTGCTTCTGAAATAAAAAATTTTATTACAAAAGTATGAAATGATCAGTGACTTCTCAAAACACACCCCAAATGAGTTTTCCGATCTTTACTGAAAACTGATGACTTTGAAATTTTTGTTTTTTTTTATATACCAGATAAAATTATTAATGGGAATGCACTCGTGATAATTTTCGTTCAATCTACACCCCGTGAAGAATATTCCAGAATTTTTTCAAAATTTCTGGATGAGTACTTTTCGAGATAAAGGGGGAGACAGCAATTTTTCGCGATTTTTTCAAAATAATACACAGAAAATTGTGCGCATGTAAGATATTATATATATTTTTGAACTCGAGTTTTTACAAGCTTTCATTTGATACCGCGGTGACCTAGTAAAAATTTTTTTTTTCACTTCCGATTTCACCACCCAAAACTGGCCCTTTAAGTCAAAATTTAACTTTCAAAACCACACGGCTCTGATGTGCTCAATATCACATTTCGACTTTCTACGTCAAATAGTTTCGGAGAAAAATCGGGTGTGACAGACAGACAGACACCGAAGTGATCTTATAAGTGTTCCGTACGGAACACTAAAAAGTCTTCTAAAATGTAGTAAACATCAATAGAAAATAACAAGAAAAAATAATGTTTACCATATTTAAGAGGATCTACATGAAATATAAGTATATAAAACTTTTATTAGATAACTTTTTATTCGTCCGTACGTATGTTGTTTTATATTTAATTAATATATGTTAAATACGTATATATATATATATATATATATATATATATATATATATATATATATATATATATATATATATATACATTAAAATTCCGGGTTTCAATCCGCTCGTCTAACAATGAATTTGCACGATGTTTCGCCAAAATCTCATTTGGCATTTTCAAGTGATCTTGCTGCTGCTGCCATCCGTGAAAACCTTTATGTAAGAAAATAATCCAAAAATTTTAATTTTTACAAAATGAAAATTTATCAGTTCAACATTTATTTAAGCGGCATGGCTAGGGCTCTAATTATTTTACGTACTGACTTCCATCACCAGAGGAACACAAACCACGCCATTTATAAAATCCTTCAGTCGTATATTTAAAAATTTCAATGAGTGCGGTAAGAGCCAATAAAAAAATAATATACTAAATTTCAATTGCAATTGCAATTGAGCTACCGTTACCCGATCAAGACAACATGCAAATCATTTGTTTACTCTACTACGTTCATACAATGTCTCAAGGAATACGGAATGGTTACCTATTTTTTTGGAACACAAACTTCTTTCGTTACCGTATCGGTATTGCTATTTGTATTTGATATTTTTAATAGCTGGTGAAATGCCTTTAATAAAATTAACAAGACAAAATTAGTTAGAAAATTAACAAAATTAAAAGAGAAATAATTAACAAGAAATGGAAAAGCGGCAGATCAATCAAATCTGCGTCGAAACATTAAAAACTATAAATGCTCACAAAACTATTCAATCTCAAAATATAATACAGGAACAAATTCTGCAGATTGGCTCAAATCAACTTGGTGATACTAAAGAAAAATTTGGTTATAAAATGTAGCTAGCATAGAACAATTGGCCTAATGAGTCGTATCTTAGAGGTATTTCTAAAGGTTCAGAATTTACAAAAAAATTGACTACAGTGTTGGAGAAACACAATTTGAATTTAGAATCGCCCTAAGCACACATGAAGTACTGTTTAGCACTTAAATCTTAATACAGAGATGTCAAGACATTAACTGTAACGTGTTTGTGTTCTCAATTGATTTATAGAAGGCGTTTGATCTGGTACATGACAAAATGACGCAGATTTGTAAAACGAGTAAAATAGACGACAAGGATATCCGAATAATGGCCAATTTATATTGGCGTCATTCAACGAATCTCCGAGTGAGAAACCAGTCTACAGATGATGAAAAGAGGCGTAAGAGAGGGATGTATTTTATTTCTCCTACTCTTCAACTTATATTCTGAACAAATCTGCAAAGAAGCTCTTGATGATACTGACGCTGGTATAATACTCAATGGACAAGTGATCAATAACATCTGATATGCTGATGACGCGTTAATTCTAGCAAATTCTAACAAGCAGCTACAATATTTAATGGAAGAAGTGACCAACTCATGCAAAGATTATGAGCTGAGACTCAACACCAGGAAAACTAAATAGATCCTCACAAGCAAACAAAGTATTGCCCAGGTTGATGAAATAAAAATTGATGGTAGGAATCTCGAACGAGTAAATATATTAACCTATCTCGGAACTATAATTAGCGACCAATAGAATGTAAGTTTTGGAGTTAAGAGTAAAATAGCGAAGGCATGAGCAACTTTTGTAAAAATAAAACAAGTTCTATGCAGCCCCAATCTAAACATAGACCTTTAAGTAAAAATATTAAGATGTTATATTATTCCTGTACTGCTGTACGGAGTAGAAGCTTGGACAGTCACTGACACGCTACTTAGACGCTTGGAAGCCTTTGAAATATGAACTTACCTACGTATGTTAATAATTAAGGGGACTGACCGAATAACAACGAATCAGTTTTACAGCGTTCAAATAAAACAACAGAAATAGTAAATATAATAAAGAGCAGAAAAGTAGAATATTTAGGACACATAATGAGAAACTCTGAAAAGTATGCTATTCTCATTTACGTTAACGATCTGCTGGAAAAGACCGGGAATCCAATCTACAGCTTTGCAGATGACAGTAGGATTATCTCTTCATTCACTTTGAACACTCGGACATCTGCTGCTCAGGCGAATATCCGCAGACAGCAGGAGATCGTTCAACTTAACACAGACCTGGAGGAAATTCTATCTTGGGGTGACAGTAACCAAGTGGAATTTAACGCTACAAAAACCCAGACGGCAGTTTTTTCTAAAAAAGTTAACGTTGTTGAACCCGACATAGTTATGTCGGGGCACTCCATTCCCCTAGCATCGTCACTCAATTTGTTGGGCGTTAATTTGGAGCAAATATGTCCTGGCATGAACATGTTGCAGGCATAGCAAGGAAAGCTTCTCAAAAGTTGGATTCTGTTCAGAGAAGGGCTGTTCGTCTGATTGGAGACCCAGAACTGACCGGCGGCCTTGATTCGCTGGAACATCGGAGAACGGTTGGCGACTTGAGTCTAATCTACAAGTGTATTCGAAGGATGTAGCCCGCTTAATTCCTTCCAGAGCGGTGCATGTTAGAAATACACGTCGCGCTAATACTTCACATCCGTATGAGGTTCAGCTTGTTACTCCTCGTACAACGCTTTTAAAGCAGTTTTTTATATGGAGAACATCATTCCTTTGGAATGGCTTACCCAGGACTGTGTTTTCCACCGAGTACAATTTACAGCGGTTCAAGAACAACGTGAATCGCTATTACCGCAAACGTGTCGCTCCTGTAGCATTTTAGGGACTTCCCTGCAGCACGTGTGCTAGACCCATAAAAAAAAATATATTACAGCTAATTATTCAAGGCAAAATACAGGAAAAAAGAAGTGTAAAAAGAAGGACGACTTCATGGGTTAAAAACCTAAGGCAATGGTTTGGAAAAACAACCCTCCAACTATTCCGAACACCCGTAAATAAAACCATTATAATCAATATGTTAACCAACATAAAGGCACTAGAAGAAGAAGAAGAAATGCCGTTATATACAATTTCAGAAAATGTTCAGCTAATAATTATAAATATAATATTATTTATTTTTTTTCTCTAATATTGTGGCGTGTTAAGAAAAATGCCCTCCCGTTTGGGCGCAATTTTGTAACCTTTTAATAACGCCCGCACGTTGAGGCGCAATTTTGAAAAGTCTTAACTTTTTGCTTTTAATAAATATTATATTTATTAAATAGAAGTCTTTATTTGCCCCTTAAGTATATCATAATTTCTGAGAATAGATTGAGTGGATATTAATACTGAAAGAACTAAAGAAATTAGATATAAATTAGCTCAGTTTTTTGGCAGAGAAATATGGATAAGAGATAATTTTTGTATAGTCTTTATAGTTATTTAAAATATTGGTTGTACAGATTTTGGGCACCATTCATTTTAAAATAAAAAGAATTTAACTTCAGCTCAAAAAAAATAAAAAAAATACTGAAGGGGTATGTAGTTGTTAAAAAAAATTTTAATATGGTACAACCGTTGCGTCCTGAAAGGTAAAACTGGTGATTCGGTGAAACGCTAGATAAAGAAAAGGGTTTATTCTTCGCTACATTTTAAAATTACTACTACTAAATAAAATCCCTGAATCTAGTAGATGGTACGATTATATAGAGTCTTTAAATCAGGATTCTAATTAAAGCTTACCTAAACACGATGTTAAAAGTTCGTGGGATTAACTTCATGAGTTACCCGTTTTGAATAGACGATGTAAAACGCACTGTCCTGGTGAGATATTCATAACACTGATGTCTCCACCTTGGCTACCCCAGTTCCCTTTGGGCTGCTAAACATTTCTTGACTCCTAAAGGTCTGGGAATAAGCAGGATATTTCAAGGAAAAGGCCTTGAACTTAAAAACTAAAACCGTTTCTGCACTACTACATCACTAATAAACGAGTCCGGCAATGTGATAAACAAGCCTACTGGTCGGCTTACTGAAGGAAAAGCCCTCTCTCTCTACATGATCAAAAAGAGAGCTCACTGCGGCTCTATGATGGGAAAAAAGCCCTTACTACATCTCGGCTGGAAAAAGCCTTGAACAATGCCATCAGCACGCTTAAATATTTTTCTCTCCCTTCCTTAAAGTAACGTCTTTAAAATGGCTTCCTTCCCGGATACAAATCTATAGCCAATCAGACACATTCGATGCAAATTAAAGAGTCCAGTAGTCAACCCGCAATGCACACTGTAAAATTTAAATTAAACTACTCAAAATTTAAAACACTTTTTTAAACTACACTGCTTAAAAGTTGAAATCACTGCAATAAATATGAAAATGGCGAAAAAATATAAATTATAGGGAGAAAAAACAGTGTCGTAACATGATCTTAAAATCTAGGAAAAAATGAGTGTTACAATATATTCAGCTCTTAATTGTAAATATAATATTATTTATTTTTCTCTCTAACACGAGGATGGATTGAAAAGTTCACGGTCTCACCAAAAAATAATTATAATGTTTTTATTATAGTACCCTCAATAAGTTCATACTTTCTTTGGTTGTCACAGTGTAAAATTTGGGTTGCTGTAGGATTTGTGGTTTTTAGGTTAGAACGAGTATAGTGAGACCAAGTGCAGCATTTTTGGAAAAATGGAAATATTTAAACAACGTGCGCTCATTAAGTACCTGTTTAAAAAAAGATTAACACCAAAGGAGATCCACGATGATATGAAAACAACACTAGGGAAATCTGCTCCGTCATATACCACTGTGAAAAAATGGATTGCAGAATTTAAACGTGGATGAGAGAGCATCGAAGATGACTCTTGCTCCGGCAGGCTCACGACGTCTACAACTGAAGAAAACATCGGCAAAGTATGTGATCTCATATTGAAAGACCATAGATTAACTATCGTTCCATAGATTTATGAGAGGTTTTGGCCATAACACACCACGTGGGCCAGAGGTCTTGGTAAGTGGAAAGAAAAATAGAATTTGGGAAGGAAACTGGTAATTTATGGATATAGAAGGTTGGGACAAGATTCCCCTTCAAGAAGGGCGTGAAAGAGAATCAAGGCTCGCGTGGGCAGGGTTGCTTCCTTGAAGTAGGTCTGTCTCCCCACTGGGATCATGAAGAGAGTACCTACCCGCTACGTTTACAAAGTGTACTCACGAATCATAACAAACAGACTGGAACACAAAATGGAATTATACCAACAGATAGAACAGGCTGGATTCAGATCAGGCTTCAGTACGATTGAGCACTTGCACACATTGAGAATACTAATCGAGAAATCCACCGAATATAATATACCAATGTGGCTCACATTTGTAGATTTTCGCAAGGCTTTCGACACAGTGGAAAAATGGGCGCTTATAAGAGCTCCTAGAAATGCTCGTATAGACCACAGATACAGCGAACTGATAGCCAGAATATATGAATGAGCAACACTCAAAGTTATGGTAAACCAAGAACTGACAAACAAGATTCCAGTGCACAGAGGAGTAAGGCAAAGCGATGTAATACCGCCTAAGTTATTTACAATGATCTTAGAAGATGTATTCAAAGAACTGAATTGGACGAAAATGGCCTTCTGAAAGCTGGCGATCGGCTAAACAACCTGAGATTCGCAGATGACATTGTAATTATAGCAAACAACAAGAATGAAATGATCCAGATGATCACAGATCTCCACCACTAAGCAAGAAAAGTGGGACTTAACATAAATTTCTCCAAGACAAAGTACATGAGTAACGAAGACACCAATGATGAAAATATAGTGATTGAACATTTAACAATAGAAAAAGTAAACACGTACATCTATCTTGGCCAAATAATCACGATGGGAAAGAAAAACCAGCAGCTTGAAATAGAAAGAAGGATACGTATGGGACGGGCAGCATATGGAAAATTGAAATATGTACTGAATATGAACATTCCTCAAAGATCAAAAACCCAAATTTATAATCAATGTATCTTACCAACTACAACGTATGGAGCCGAGTCATGGGTTTTAACTAAAAGAACAATAGAAAAACTATAAGTTCAACAACGAGCAAGAAAGATGTTGAGTGTTACTTTTAAGGACAAGAAAACTAATAAATGGATTAGACAACAAACAAAGGTGGATGATATCACCAAACGGATAACATCTCTGAAATAGAGCTGGGCCGGCCATGTAGCGAGAGCGACGTGTAAGTGGAGTGGCAAGATCACTAGGTGGAGACCATGGGGTGAAAAGCGAAGCATAGGAAGACCCCAACAAAGATGGAGCGACGATCTGAAGAGAATCGGAGGGCTTAACTGGTATCAACAAGCATAACATAGAAAAAAATGAAAAGATTTGAGAGAGGCCTATACCCGACAGTGGGTAGAGAGCGGCTGAAGGAAGAAGAAGAAGATTAACTATCAGGGAGATAGATATCTCGTATGAACGAACACAAAACATCATTGCAAACGAATTCGGATTTTCTAAGGTTTCCGCTAGGTGGGTCCCCAGATTGCTTTCAGTTGAACAAAAACAAATTCAACTCACGATTTCTCGCTACTATTTGGAGATGTTTGAGGCTGATCCGCAAGATTTTCTGAACAGGTTTGTGATAATGGACGAAACCTGGGTTTACAACTATATTCTAGAGTCAAAACAACATTCCAAGCAGTGGAAAAAAATCTGGTGAAACGACCACAAAGAAAGCGAAGGCAATTCTGTCGGCTGGAAATGTGATGGCGTCAATTTTTTGGGATGCTAAAGGTATTATTATGGTGGACTACCTTCCGAAAGGCGAAACAATAAACTCGACTTACTATTGCACCCTTTTGCGACGTTTTCGTCAAGAAATTAAAGAGGAACGCCCAGGATTACTGAGAAAGAAACTTTTTTTCCATCAGGACAACGCTCGCGTTCGCACGTCTGTTGAGTCTATGGCTTAAATTCGTGATTGTGGTTCCGAATTGCTGCCCCACCCGGCTTATTCTCCTGATTTGGCACCTTCGGACTTTCATCTGTTTCTAAACCTAAAAAAACACCTCGGTAGCCAGAAATTTTCATCAAATGAAGAAGTCGAAGCTGCAGTTAACCAGTATTTTGAACACGTTGAGGAATCTTTTTCCAAACAGGTGTGGAAGCTTTGGAAAGCAGGTGGAAAGAAGTGCGTAGAACTAGGCGGAGATTACGTCGAAAAATAAAAATATTTTTGTACGTATATTTCATTTTGTTTTCTTGACTAGGCCGCTAACTTTTCAATCCATCCTCGTATCTAAAAACTATAAACTGCATTACGTTGGACTGCTAGTGATGGAAGCCGGTCGAATTGTTAGTAGTTGAAAAGCTTTAGTAGATTAAAAGAACAACTTATAAATAGTTTGAAATAATGAAATGAAAGTACTCAAGCCAAAAATTAAAATATTTTAATCTGTATTTAACACAAATAAAATACAACGAAGAAAATAAATAAATACACCTACCTTGCCCTTATTAAAGTTTGGTCAGGGGAGGATACCCCCATTTACACTTTCCTCTTCGTTAAATACGCCACTGCTGTTAAAGACGGCGCTGGTTTTAATCAAATTATATGTTTTGCCAAAGTCTTGTGCTAGTTTTGTTAAACTATATTTAATTTCAAAATTTACCCAATAAAACTTAAGAACCGGGACGCGAAAAATAAAACCATTCGCAATCTTTTCAGTTATTGCTTCGAGGCGTGCTCAAAGACCCTAATTAAGGCAAGTCATTTTAAAATCTAAAGGTGCTTATGAAAATTGTTTCCGGAATTTTCTTGCTTAATAGCTTCAGTTTAAGTGCCCATTTGGATAGCTTAAATTATCGCTTTTCTTATAGCTTAAATGATCTGAGTGATACGATAATAGTTTTGGCTCTAAGATTAAGTATTGGTACAGGATAAAATGAAATAAACTTAGCGGTAGTGATGTGCATTTATGTTTTTGTACCTTCGTGATCTAATCAATAAGCCTTACTAATTGAGAGGTTTTCTCAAGTGTCATGAAAACGAATATTTTTTCTTTTATTTTATTCGCCAAAGAGAATTCCTTGTATAAATGTTAATACCAAATTGACCATAATAAAACTAAAAATATAAACAACATACTACCTTATTTATATATATTTCATACGAATGTAACTAAAGACTGATTTTTGTCAAATTTCCACTTTATTTAGTTTCACTGAAACTGTATGACCCGTTTCGCTATACTATAGCTTCGTCTGATACAAAATGATGTTTGAATATTAGTGTTGTTACATTTACATATATTACATAAAGAAAATCACCCTATTAGACCTGTAGCCTCCTACATATCGGCCCCAGCTTACAAACTCTCAAAATTTCTCATTGATATCATTAAAACGAACATTAGCTTCACCCCAACATACACAATAAAAAATTCGTTAGAATTAACGGAAAAAATTTCCAACGTCTTTCTACCAGATAATTCAAAACTAGTATCATTTGATGTCCAAAACCTTTTCCCTAGCATACCCCGGAAACAGTAAAAATCATACAAACATTCCTAATCAAAAATAAAGTTAATATCGTTACACAACAAGACATACTAAATTTATTAAACACGAGCCTCAATCAAAATTATTTTTACTTTTGAGTGATACGATAATAGTTTTGGCTCTAAGATTAAGTATTGGTACAGGATAAAATGAAATAAATTTAGCGGTAGTGATGTCCTTTTATGTTTTTGTACCTTCGTGATCTAATCAATAAGCCTTACTAATTGAGAGGTTTTCTCAAGTGTCATGAAAACGAATATTTTTTCTTTTATTTTATTCGCCAAAGAGAATTCCTTGTATAAATGTTAATACCAAATTGACCATAATAAAACTAAAAATATAAACAACATACTACCTTATTTATATATATTTCATACGAATGTAACGAAAGACTGATTTTTGCCAAATTTCCACTTTATTTAGTTTCACTGAAACTGTATGACCCGTTTCGCTATACTATAGCTTCGTCTGATACAAAATGATGTTTGAATATTAGTGTTGTTACATTTACATATATTACATAAAGAAAATCACCCTATTAGACCTGTAGCCTCCTACATATCGGCCCCAGCTTACAAACTCTCAAAATTTCTCATAGATATCATTAAAACGAACATTAACTTCACCCCACTTACACAATAAAAAATTCGTTAGAATTAACGGAAAAAATTTCCAACGTCTTTCTACCAGATAATTCAAAACTAGTATCATTTGATGTCCAAAATCTTTTCCCTAGCATACCCCGGAAACAGTAAAAATCATACAAACATTCCTAATCAAAATAAAGTTAATATCGTTACACAACAAGACATACTAAATTTATTAAACACGAGCCTCAATCAAAATTATTTTTACTTTATACGTTACTATTATACGTTTTATAATAGTTCTGAGGGTCTCATAATGGGTAGTCCACTTTTAGCAGAAATATTCATGGATAACCTAGAAAACCAAATACATCGACAAGAATTTAGCAAATCATTTTTGTATTGGTATCGATATGTAGACGACATCTTTGCTTGTTTTAATGGTACAGAGCATCAACTTGACAATGTTTTTAACTATATAAACTCAATACATAAAAATATTAAATTAACTATGGAACTAGAAGTCGACAATAAAATTAATTTTCTTGACTTAACGATAACCAGACATTACAACAAACACAAATTCTCTATTTTTCACAAACCCACACATACAGATATTACAATAAACATAAAATCAGCTCACCCCCTACAACACAAATTGGCAGCTTACCACAGTATGTTGCATTAAATCTAAAAAAAACAAATGGCTGTTAACAACGGATATTCTCCTGACACCATAGACTCAATTCTAAATAAAAAATTAAAAAATAAAGCTATTTCTTTAGTATACCTCAAGAAAGAAAACACAGAGAAAACAATATAATGTTTTAACCTATTTTGATAACACGTCAGAAAAAATTAAAAACCACTTAAACAAATATAATATCAACATAGCTTTTAGAACAAACAACTCGTTAAGAAAATTCATTAAAAACGCAAAGGGAAAACAAAATAGATCAAAAAAATTTGAAGTGTATCAGTTGAATTGTGGTTCTTGTCATAAAAGTTACATAGGTCAGACAGGTCGCTCATTTGAAACTCGGATTTTAGAACATAAAAGAAGCTATTTAAAAAACCAAAACGACTCAGCCTACAGTAATCATTTAACAGAATCAAATCATCTTTTTGACGATAAATTTAAAACTCTACACATACAAAACAAAGGCGTAAAATTAAACCTATTAGAAAATTTAGAAATAAATAGAATTAAAAATTCAGACATAATCTTAAACGAACAAAAAGATACCTGTCTGGCCCATGGTAACTCACCTTACTCAATTTATACAATTAATATTCAGAATTGATTTCCCAGCAATATTCATTAGCATATAGTATTAATTTTATTACCTATCTACCTTAGGGTATTTGTACAAATGTAACAACACTAATATTCAAATATCATTTTGTATCAGACGAAGCTATAGTATAGTGAAAACTTAATAAAGTGGAAATTTGACAAAATCAGTCTTTCATTACATTCGTTGTGAATTTCCATCAAGTAACAGCCACAACAATTCAAAGTATATTTTATATCTTATTAAATATCTATTTAAATATGTTAATGCTTGGATTGACAGTGAAAAGCCGAAGAGTGGTTATTTGCAAAGTATCGGGCCTTATACTAACCAGATCTGGTCATACTGAGACGCGTTTGACAGATAGCATTTCAGAGATGTAAAAAAAAGTTGTCATATTTAGTTATTAATTCCAAAGTTACAATGTCTTGAAAATAAGCGAACTTTCCGAAAAATTTTACTATTTTGAGCAATTTTACCATCATAGAGGACAAAATGCTGCACAGGCTATTAAAGAAATGTGTGCTGTTTACAGTCAAGGAATTTTATAGAAACTAATACCCAAGAGATGGTTCGCTCGCTTTCAGTCTAGAAATATCGCTGTCATGATATCGTCAGGAAACTAAATATCTATCACCATATAATTTAAACTATTTGGCGAAAGCTAAATACATAAAATGAGCTCGATGTTTGAATGCCACATGACTTAAAGGAGAAAAGTTTAATTGACTGAATTTCCATCGGCGAAACATTATTAAAAGGGAACAAAAGTAATCTATTTTTGAAACATATCATCACGAATAATGAAAAATGGATCACGTGAGTCAATATTGTGAAAAAAAGGTCGTTGTGGGGAGTGATGATCCATGTTTGGTGGAATTGGAAGCGAATTCTGTATCATGAGGTGCTACAACCTGGTTAAAGAATTGACTCTGTTGTCTACTTTCAACAATTAACCCGATTACTATAAGCAATTAAGAAAATGTGAGCGGTATTACTCAAAAGAAAAGCCGTTGTCTTCCAACATGACGACATCAAATCATATATATTTTTGACGACAAGGCAAAACTAAGAAAACTTGGCTGCGTAGTTACTGCACATGCGAGAACAGCTGAATCGATTTTAGTAATATTATGCAAAAATTGTACAGGGTGAGTCAAACGATAGAGTAAAGTTCATTATCTCATTTGTTTCGGGAATGACGAAAAAATATTAAATACAATAGTTTAGGAAATGTTAAGCTGCACAGTATAAAATTATTTTTGAGTGTACAGGGTACTTCAAAAAAATGTGACTGATTTAATATATGTTTTTGTAAATGAAACATCCTATTTTCTAATTTATTTTTAAATTCTGCGTAAAATTTTATAACTTTTTTATTAATAATGTTATATACCTAAACGTAGTAGTTTTTCTAATATTTTAATTTTTTTTAAAAAAATACTGTTTTCAGTTTTGTAAAAAATTGCCAGTAGCGCCATTGTTTCTGAAGGTGAAATACTCATAGATGGTACGAGCGTTCTATAGAGATGAGGAAAAGATATATGTAAAGAAATTTGAGTTAGATGCTACAGGGTGTTCAAAATAAATTTATACATTTCGACTATTTTAAATTGAAAAATCTTAAATTTTTTAAATGGCACACCTCGTATATTATTATGTTTTCTGATAGATTTTACAAAACCCTCCAACTTTTATAAAGTATGTCATATACCTATTTCTAACAGTTATGATTTATTTTGAATTTTCCAATTTTTACCCTTGCTTTTAATACACTTACGCTATTGTGAAAACATTAACATATAGTTAATAATAATTTTAACATAGTTTAACTTATCTAATGACTAATTATTATAACGTAACAAATATTCAAAAATATGCCCGTCTACTTGAATACACATGTTTAGTCGTTTTACTATATTTTGCCTCAGTTTCCTTAGCATAAAGGGCGTTATTGTCCTGCACGCATCCTGTATCTAATTTCCCATATCTACTGGTGTTGTAGGAGGATTTACATAAACACGATCTTTAATGTAGCAGCAAAAAGAAGTCTAAAGGTGTTAAGTCACATAATCGAGAGGGCTAATGAAGGAATCCATCCCTACCGATCGTTTAAAAATTCCCGAACTTCCCGGTGGTAATGAGCAGGAGCTCCGTCTTGTTGAATCCACATTTGTTCCCTTTCAAAAATTATCAACTTCCTCAAGAAGCTGGGGTAATTCGTTTTGCAAAAAATTTAGATATCTAGGCCCGTTAAGCGGTTCGCGGAAAAAATATGGACCAATAATTCAAAAATTTAATATTCCACACCATACATTAAGAAACCAGTGGTTTTGGTTTTGAACTTCCCGGACCTAAAATGGATTAACTGTTGAATAATAACGCGCGTTATGGCTGTTAACTGCTCCATTACTGTGAAAAGTAGTTTCATCAGGAGACATTATTTGGATAAAAAATTTGAATCGGCCTCTATTGCTCCATTCATGTTGGTATAAAAGTTTACTCGTCGTTCAAAATCACGGTCTTGAAGTTCCTGGTGTAGTTCCAGATGAAAGGGATGATGCTTGTACTTTCTCGTGATGCGATTAGTCGTAGGTTGAGATGTGTCAGATAAGTCAGCTAGTTGACGGCTGCTGATTTGGGGATTATCTTCGACATGAACTACTTTCCGTTTCATATACTCAACGCTACCACTGCCATCAAACTGTTCCATTACGCTCTGAAAAGATTTTCTAGATGGTTTACGGCTATTAGGGTACTTCGCTCCGTAAAGCGTTACTGCCAAACGACAATTTTTTCCCGCCTCGCCCAGTATGTATATTAAAAACAAGGGTAAAAATTGAAAAATTCAAAATAAATCGAAAACTATTAGAAATAGGTATATGACATACTTAATAAAAGTTATAATAATAATATATAGGGTGTGCCGTTTAAAAATCTGAGATTTTTCAATTTAAAATAGTTGGAATGTATAAATTTATTTTGAACACCCTGTAGCATTTAACTCAAATTTCTTTACATATATATTTTTCTTCATCTCTATAGAACGCTCGTACCAATTATGAGTATTCCATCTTCAGAAACAGTGGCGCTAGTGGCAATTTTTTACAAAACTGAAAACTAGTATTGTTTTAAAAAATTGAAATATTAGAAAAACTACTCTGTTTTAGGTATATAAGGTTATTAATAAAAAAGTTATAACATTTTACGCAGAATTTAAAAAATAAATTAGAAAATAGGATGTTCCATTTACAAAAACATATATTATATCGGCCACACTTTTTTGAAGTACCCTGTATACTCAAAAATAATTTTAGACTATGAACCTTAACATTCCCTAAAACTATGGTATTTAACATTTTTTCGTCATTCCGGAAACAAATGAGACAATGAACTTTAATATATCGTTGACTCACCTTGTACAGAATCCAACCAGCAGAAAGTTTTGAACAGCCTTTGGAGGCCTGAATCGCATGGTATATCTCATGCAAGTTTATGTGTGCTATTTCTCTTACGGCATCAGTGTTTGATGCGACAACAAAAGTTGATGGACGACCTATTCATCTTCAGATTTCTACGTTCATGCTTTCACTTTACACACCAGTTATAAACAGGATAATTTGATTCTGCTTTCTTCCAAGTAACTAAGCGATATCGGTCAATATATTGCTGTTGAGTTAACTTACCAATTGGACAAAATTATCGTTTGACATTGTTTACGAGAAAATTTCATTTTTTCGCAACACTAACTTGTTTAAAGCAATTCACAAATGAAACTAATTGGATTGTTTTGATGTGTTAGTGTTGTTGAACCTAAATAATTTTAAGCTTTACGAAAACTATACTCTCAATTTTCAGTTACACTATCTAGTACTGGTTTCTAAAAACTTTCTCAGCATCACAAGTAATTTTCGCATTTTATTAGTTGCTCGATACATTAATTTGAATGAAGAATCGAAACCTTCACGTCTTAGGTCAAATAAAAAATTGTTCTTGATATTGGACAGCGCTAAATTGGAGCCACTTTCTGACATTTCACCTAGGAATCCACAAAGTATTTTTCGGGATCTCTACTCCTCGAGATTAGAACTGTGAACGATTGCTTCAATCATTCGACGTTAATAGGATGTAATCTCAACAAGCAGCATTTTCCAATAATTTTCAGATATAATATATTATTGTCTAATCTAAAAATAATCACTTAGTTAATTCTCCATTTCATTTTGAACATTGTCACTTAACTTTTTAGTTAGTTATTATTCATAACGGCTTCCCAAGAATTTTATTCTGGCTGTGGAGTTCTTTTATTAGTATACATTTTAGCTGGCGTACATCTGAATATTTCATTCTTTGTTTCAGTCCAGAGAAAAATGTAATAACGTAGTGAGAAACTGTATTACATAATACAATGAAAAATGAAAGCATAAATTTAGAGCAATTTCGAAAGTAAGACAAATTTAATGAAAAATGGTTTAAAGACATTATTTCTTTAATTCCCCTATTTATGTGTTTCGGTAATTAATTAAATATTATTTTAATTAATTTACTTAAATAATGAACTTGAACACTTAAAACAAGATAATGTATGACAATACGCCTACTGACACATCAGCTATTACAATGACAAAAGTGTTCGAGTTGGAATTTGAATGATATTTCCCAGATTTAGTGCTAAGTCACTTTGTTTGTTTTCTAATTACAGAAATTGGCTGGGGGCGGGAGAAAGTTTTGTTGCAAAAAGAGGTTATCTGTTATGTAAATGGATGTTATACACAGTTCAAAACACTAGCTCAACTTAAATTTGAAAACTCATCCAGGTACAGCGAAAAGAAGCAATTGCAGACAATGGGAGTACTCTGGATGCGTTTTAAAATTACAAAAGAGTGTATTTCCGGTAAGATGACAGTTTGGGATGATCTAGATCACAAAGTCATGATAAGTTTACAGAGGTGAGGCGCGAGAGCATGCACCGGTGATGGCGACTGCGTTTCGAATTTTTGACCTATCGAGTACTATTTTAGCCATTTCTACAATAATTTTCGGTGAAATTTTATTTCTGTAGTTTTTAGATCTAGCGGAAACCACACACAAAATGTTATCAAAATCAGGAAGGTTGACGAATATGTTTAAAAATTAGTAGTTAGGCAGTATTAAGGATAAAAATAAGTACGAAATTTCCACTTAGTAGTGTTTATTTGTTGGGTTAGTAGAACTTTTATTAAACATTTTTTATAACATTTGCTTTATAGGGTTAAAACTAAAGCTTGTTCAATTGGGAAAATTTGTGTTTTGCGATCTTTAACATTAATAAAGATATAGAGAAGAGAACTGCAACTAAAATTTTTCTTCAAAACGAGATTTCTCGTATTGGTACATTAAAAATGTTACGACGATGAATGTTTAATAAAAGCAATGGTGTTTAAGCAGTGCAACTCCTTTAAACAGAGTAGGGAAGCAGTTCAAGACGAACCGTGCTCTGAAAGTCCATACATCTCAAACACAAAGGAAAACCCTAACAAATTCAAGGATTACATTCAGTAGTTACCATGTACGTATTAATGACTTTGAAAGTTTTACTGATAGTGCAGTAAAAAAATCATTTGAATTTCATCGTCTTTGGAGTATCACCAGGAGTATTGTCCTGAGTTTTGGTCCTCGAAAAACTTGTACTCTTTTGTTTATAAACAATTGAAGTTTTCAAAACGCGTTTTTCTAGCGTAAAATGCGAATAACTCCTGTTATATAAGTCGAGTCGCAACAACAAAAGACAAACAAACTCTTCGTAATGAAATTTTCAACAAATCCACCTTAGTTTTAAATTGCTCAAATGTGTACATAACCTACAAAATAGAACAAACCGACAAAAAACTGTTTTTTTTTTTTTTTTTTTTTATTGTACAGGTCGACTAAGTGAACCGATCGGCTTAAAACGTTCATAAAATATGCCTTTTGTTACAGCAAAAATACTTTGAAGTTTTGATTCAAAAATATTGAACCCAGTGGGCACAATTGAATTTGTTATTTAAAATTTGTATTCCCCGCCATTTTATGCCATTTGGTCCAAGATGGGCTTTCTTTTTTCAAAATTGAGGTCTTGACGCCAGCTTTCCGATGCCATTAAAAAAATTTTAACCTTTTTTTACATTTGCGTTTTTTCGGTCATTTAAAAAAATAATTGAAAAATTGTTATCACATCTGGTAGAGAATAGCGAGACGTTAATTTTCTTTCTTAAATTTCATTTTCGCTAACAATTTTTTTTTTCAAAATGTCATTTGATTAATAAACAAATGTAAAAAAGGGTTGAAATCTCTCCAAAAAAAAATTAATAGCATCGGAAAGCTACCGTAAAGACTTAAATTTTGAAAAAAAAAAAGATCCATTTTGGAACAAGTCGTGGGCAATTCAAGTTTTAAATAATAAATTCAATTGTGTCCACTAGGTTCAATATTTTTGTACCAAAATTTCAGGGTATTTTTCCTATAAAGGGCATATTTTATGAAAGTTTCAAACCACTTCACTTAGTCGACCTGTATAATAAAATGAAAAAAAAAAAAACAGAATTTTGTCGATTTTTTTAAATTTTTTTAGGTTATATACACATTTGAGCGATTTAAGACCAAGTTGGAAATTTCATTACGAATAGTTTAGATTTTTGTTTGTCTGAATTCGACTGATATAACCGAAGTTATTCACATTTTAAGCTCAAAAAAACGCATTTTGAAAACTTGAATTGTTTATAAATAAAAGAGCACAAGTTTTTCGAGGTCCAAAACTTAGGACAATACTCCTGGTGATTATTCAGAGAGGATGAGATCATAATATTGCTGCATGTAAACTATGCCTATCCCATCATTATTTTGACCTTTTTTTACTCTACTATGAATGGATTAATACTATTGATTATTGGCATGCACTGTAATCATATTTCAAAAGAACTGAATTTTCTTAACTAGCGTCAGAGTGTTACGGTTTCTAAAGAGATGTTTTTTTAGATCATTCTTCTACGAAATGCATAATTATTAGTGGTGACACATGAATTTATTCTCATGATCTAGACACCGCACAACAATCAAGTAAATGTCGTCGAAACCGAAAAAATTACGTTAAAGTGTTTTTGGTTTCCTTGCTAACGGAAAATGTTGTATTCTTGAAAAAATCACGTTTCGAAATTTTTGCTTTTCTTCACTTTTAGAGTTCCTAGATCACGAAAAACATAATCACTTATGTCCGGAGATCTGTGGGTCTGTTGTCAAGATAATTCTCGAAGGAAAAGAGATATCAGTTTCAAACTTGGTACATAGATAACATCAAACAAGGAGATAAAGCCTGTAGTTTTTAAACGATATTACTTCAGGCCAAGGGGGAATGGGGTGGAGGTCGATCAATATTAAAAGATTTTAACAGTAATATGGACATTTTGGCGGTTTTCTTGTAGAATAATAAACAAATTTTATGCATGAATATTTATAGTGAAATTTATAAGGGGCGGCGAAAGGGGTGGGGAGTGCTTCCTGTATATCGTGTTATATTTCCTTTTCTGGGTTTCGAAAGTCTGAGAATCAAAGAATTGGGTTATATTTTAATTGCTTTCAAATTATATTATTATTATTTATATGTTTTTTGGTTGATGTCCTGGACAAATTATGGTATATATTTATAGTAAAATATATAAGAAGCTAAAGAGTGGGGTAGGGGCTAATAGGGTTGCTTCCTGTATATGGCGTTAGAGGCCTTCTTCGATTATGTTGAGTCGAGTGCGAAAATTTAGTTATTTTTTATTACTTTTAATTTTAATGGAAGAAGGGGAGGGGAAGATATAGTGGTCAAATATTGTTTGCTTTTATTAGTATTGTGGGAACTTATTTAGGTTTTTGGTTCATCAATAGGCAACATGTAAGAGATAAGGAAGGGAGTAAGAAGATTTGAATTTGTATTTAGTGTGCTATAAGTATTATTCAGAGTTCTTTGAGTCAAGGAAACGAAACACTATATTATTTTTTTTTGCGATTTGCAATATTAGCAAGGCTAGAGGATGAAAGCGGTGGGAATCCTTAAATATCGTATAATTTCAATACTATTATTAAGAATTTTGCCTGGTTTTTGGTTACGATATTTAAAAAAAATTTGGATAATCATTCATAGAAAAAGATTCATAAGGTGAAAGGAATGGTTTAGGATTAGAAGGGTAATTGGGGTTTCGAAAATTCTTTTTTTGTTATAAATGGAAAGATCATATATAAGTTTTTTAACAAAACTATTCTTTTTTTTTTTCGTTATAATTAAACAGTTATATCAAATTAAAAATAAATTTTTAAACTTATTACCGACTAGCCGGGACCGCGGCTCCGCTCGCGTGGACTTGATTCACTACTATCGTCACTGCTTATTCCTTATGTTACCCAACGTAATAAAATATCTCCCATTATTTCTCCTTATCTCCCAATATTTCTCCTTATTTCCCATTATCTCTACATAATTTCCATTATCTAGGCTTATCTCTGCTCATCTCCCATTATTTCTCCTTATCTCCCATTATTTCTCCTTACCTCCTATTATCTCACCTTATTTCTCATTAGCTAGGCTTATCTCCCATTATTTCTTCTTATCTCCCATTATTTCTCCTTATCTCCCATTATCTCACCATAACTCCCATTATCTAGACTTATCTCTGCTTATATCCCATTATCTCTCCTTATCTCCCATTATTTATACTTATCTCCCATTATCTCACCTTATCTCCCATTATCGAGACGTTGCATTTTATATATATTGTATTCTTTGCTACATGATATTGTTCCATATTTAATGCTTTAGGGAGTGTATTGCAAGAGAACGCGCTAGCGGCAAACTTGTCTCCGACTTGATTCACTATTATCGTCACTGCTTATTCCTTATGTCACCTAATAAAATATATCCTATAACCTGGCCAGAGAACATACGTATGTTTAAAAAAAAAGCACGTACATCGGATAAGTGGTTCTCCAGTGATAAGCACACTAACGGACGGACAGAGAGACATTGCATTTTATATATATTATAGATATTCTCTGCTACATAATATTGTTCCATATTTAATGGTTTGAATTGTGTATTGCAAGAAAACGCGCTAGCGGCAAACTTTGTCCGACTTCATTTACTATTATTGTCACTGCTCATTCCTTATGCTACCTATCGTAATAAAATATAGCCTATAACCTGGCCGGAGAATATATATATGTTTTTAAAAAAAAAAGTACGAAAATCGGATAAGTGGTTCTCCAGTGATAAGCGCACTAACGGACACACAGACAGACAGAGATACGTTGCATTTTATATATATTATAGATGTAATAAAATATATACCTATAACCTGGTCAGAGAACATATGTATGAATTTAAAAAATCACGTTCTCGAGGGATAAGCGCATTAACGGACAGACAGACAAACATTGCATTTTATATATATATTATAGATATAGATTATTATTATTATTATATAACCTGGCCAAAGAATATATATATGAATTTAAAAAAAGACAGGTAAATGGGATAAGTGGTTCCCGCGTGATAAACGCACTAATGGACAGACAGACCGACAGAGAGACATTGCATTTTATATATTATAGATTATACATTACAGATATTCTTTGCTACATAATATTGTTCCATATTTAATGGTTTAGGCTGTGTATTGCAAAGGCACGCGCTAGCGGCAAACTTATTTCCGACATCATTCACTATTTTACGTCACTGCTCATTCCTTATGCTACCTATCGTAATAAAATATAGCCTATAACCTGGCCAGAGAACATATGTATGTTTTAAAAAAATAGTACGTAAATCGGATAAGTGGTTCTTCAGTGATAGGCGCACTAACGGACAGACAGACATACAGACAGACAGACAGACAGACAGACAGACAGACAGACAGACATACAGACAGACAGACAGACAGACAGACAGATAGACGTTGCATTTCATATATATTATAGATGACGCGTCGAGAAAACCCTAGCGCGCGTGTGATGTCACAACGTTTATTTTTCCCCAACATCACCAACAGCTGATACTACTACTGTTTTAGTTTGCAATCCATAGACATAGAGGATGAATTGAGCGTTCCCTATCCCCCTGTGAATTAAATACGGACGCAAGAGTATAAGAGACACAAAGCGAATGTGCAGCCAGTAGCTGTCTTGCCGGAGCGAAAAATATTAATTGTTTTCATTATTATTAAAATTGATCACCTAGATTCTACTTATAAATAAAAAAATTAATTATTTTTTTTTATAAAAAAAAAAATCTATGAGACTCGAACCCAAGTCAGCAAGATTCGAGCACTTTGCCGCTGAGCTAAGGTGTTTTTGAAAATAATATTTCTAAGAGTTCTATTTAAACTAAAATCGGGTGGGGACTTTTCTTGCCTTGAATAGTCGCTTTGTCTCTTTCTAGAGAGTAGTCAGTTTTATAAGGTTAATGCTCAGCCCATTTTCTATGTCTATGACTTTAACATAATGATGTCACAAATATGGACGTGGCGCTTTCGTAGTCACGTGATTTTTCAAAAAATTTTACAAATTTTAATTCACCTATAATTAATTGTAAAAAAAATTAAGAAGTTTTTCGCATCGATTATCAATAATATTTATGATAAAGTCTTAAAATAAAATAAAAAAATCGATAATTATTTTTTATTCAAAAACCCAAATGCGCATATATTATACTCGTAATATATTTCTATTTTAGTGTTCTTGCCTTTTCATTATTCTCAATTTTAACAGAAATAGTATGTAGAAGGGATTGAGATCTGGTTAAAGAGTAACCTAAAAAATGTTAAGTTGATTCTAGAAAAAGTTTTAGAAATACAAACAGTGAGATTGTCTGAAATTTACCCCTGGCAAAATTGTTTGTTATTGTTTTACGTCCCTTGCTAAAAGTTAAGATTTACTCCCTGATATTTTCCTCGTCTTTACCTTTCAGTGTTCTTACATCGCGAAAAATACATATTTCTATTTCTATCGGCCTGTCAATTCGACTATCAGGCTATCGGTCGGTTGGTCTGTTGACCTAATATTCGAACGAAATAATGTAATATTTCAAATAGGAATGAAACCTTTTAGACTAAAAGGACGACCCGAAATTTTGAGTTGAAGGGTACAGGGGAAAAACGATATATGTCCATGGGAGTAAATTTTTCAGGAGAGCAAAAATAAGGTTTACGGACTCGGTACGTTCCCCATATTATTAAATTTTTGAATTTTGTTTATAGCAAAAGGTGCAAAATTTTATTAAATAAAATTTTAGTTTGGATCTCTTAAATAAAATTTACAAATTGCTTAAAAAAAATGGCGAAAATTTTGAAAATGCGCAAACATGTTCCTAAAATTCTTGGACATATACCGTTTTCCCCCTGTATGAAGGGCATGAAATATAAAAAATCCATTCGTTTTTACAGAGTCACATTAAGGTACAATAAATAAACAATAATAATATTATTATATTCTTTTTTATTAGATAAAGATTCAAATATTTATTTATATTTTATTAAAGAAAAGAAAAAATTCAGAAGTTAAAAATTTAAAATTCATCGTATTTAAACCAATATTAGTCTCCTTCGTCTATCGGAGGGTCATCGATGAATTCGTCATCATTGACCAAGCCATCAGTTGATGGCTTGAGCCCCTTATAAAATTGGCGGGGATTCCTCCCTTATTAGAAATTGGCATAAATGTTGTAAATCTTTATGTTTTGCTGCGTTTATACAAAGCTTCTCCCGAATACAGTCCCTTCAGCATAGGTCGAGGATCTTTGGTATTACTTTTTTTGTTTTTTCTCAGGGGCTTATTAACTTCACAACTTGTAAAAGAACCGTAGTACGAATTTTTGTAAAAAAGTTTTGGCAGTTTTTTCTTTTATTATAGACAGAATTCTAATTGGTCGCGTTTTTAAGGGACTCTTGATTAGTCCATAATTTAAATGTTGAGACCAGTTTTTAAAAAAATTCTCAATTTCTTCGCAATTCACTACGACAAAAGGTGTTGGTTTTGACCGAGCGTGTTTGATTATTTCTCGCCAATCATCCGGCGTTTCTGTATACGATTTTGACTCCACTAGGCTCATGTTTTTGTCACATTCCAAGTAGCTGTGTCCTCTGATTGGAAAAATCATTTGAATCTGGTCAAAACGGCCGACCAGTACTTGTTGGAATAGAAATCTAAAAACGGATAAATTTTTATTTTGGCCTGCACACGAGTCGCAGAATATGACTAGTTGGCGAACCTGTGCAGATAAAAGAATATTAATGAAATGGTGCAGCATAGAACAAACTTCATCTGCTTCCTTGTGAGCTACAGATTCATCATAAGTGTAGAAAATAGACTGACTATTTGAAAGAACATGGACATTAAATGATATAAAATTAAGTTGGCGTCTATAATAGACATCGTTAGTTGTGATATTCGGTGTAGGCAAATTTTTTTGATAATCTATTGCGATTGCCTCTAAAGATTCAGATTTAACAGATTTCTTCCGGTACATTTTCTTCATTTCGTAAAATTGTTCAGCCTTTCTCAAATGAAGTTGTTTTTTTATTTTTATTTCTTCTAGCTCTTTTTTTGATAGAATTTTCAGTTGCCGAATCAATGCTACTATTGTTTTCTAGTCTTTGCTTTAGAGCATTTTCCTCTGCTGTTAATAAATCGCAACTACTACATGTATTCTTTCTTGGATAACCAAATCCGATGTTGAACTTCGACTCGAAAATTGTTCTGAATGATTCATATGAAATATTTTTATCTCCATTCTTACCTGAATACATTTCATGCAGCTTTTTTATATTCAAATTTTCATGTAAGTAGATCCTTTTTGAATCGTGTAACGAATAATGGGATTTTCGACCTCTTAGTGATTTCAGAAATTCACACACTTGTTCCACTGTTTCACTTGGCAGCTTTCTTGGACGGTTTTTATGTTTTCCTCTCATATCTTTTTTTGCTTCACCAAACTTCAAAAGATTATCTCGAAGCGTTTGAATTCGTCGTGGAGTTACTCCATGCAAAGCAATGAACGCTTTCATGCACACAGGCACATCCTGCAAAACACCATCAACAAAAACACGAACGCGAAAATTGAAATTTGCAGACTTTTGAACCTTATTTTCACTTTTCCTTGATCGCCTCCTTTCCACTGGTAAAATGGTCATCAGACCACTCAGGTGCATGCTCTGACTATTATATGAACCAAGACCATTAAACTCACGTATTAATCGTTTTCTTTCTTCGGCTACAACTAATTCGAAACATTTAAATCGTTTACATAAGCAGTTTTCCCCCAAGCTCATAGGTTGTATGTTTCAACTTTTTCATAACTTCCCTTAATCTTCCAGTTTTCATGCGTTTCTTGGGTTTATCTATTTTAAGATCTTCATTTTCATCACTATTTGAGTCAAATCCGTTGTCCATGTTAATTTATTAGTTATGTAAAATTGTATAATCTTATAAAATTAAAACTGCCTAGTAAAAAGTAACAACTTGTAGTAAAATTAAAGGAATATTAACGAAATAAAATATTGAAAATTTACCACTGACAAAATTCACACATTAAACCTCAGTCAATCATACAAACTAAAGCTGAAAGTCATGCATGGTGTGGAGTGGGCGTGGCCGGCCGCGCATGTCTATTGTCACACCGCGCCCGGCGCAACAGGGCGCGCCCCGCTAGCCCAGACTGGACATAAATCGTTCTTCCCCACACCAATCTGGACTTGTATCGTTTTTTTCCCCTGTATGAGAATTTTTTTCCATTGATTTATACAGCCTACGATTTTTTTTTCAATAAACAGGTCTATACACGTTATAGTACCTCCAGAGATCTATCAGATGGTATCAAAATCTCAAATCGAAAACAAAGTGGACATATATCGTTTTTCCCCCTGTACCCTTCAGTTGTCAACTAACCATCTGCCTACTTGTTTACTCTATCGAGCGAGCCAAATAAAAGCCTTTAACGTTGATTTTGCGGCCCCCCGTACCCTGGAATGCCCAGATAAGATCCAAAATGCTACATCCAAAACGGACTGTCCTTTAACTACTGGAATCAAGTCAACATTTGTTGACACTAAAAAAGTCTAGCGCTCCAGCCAAAAACGGTCGTTTTTCGAGTTCAAAAACTGGATCCGATCTCGGCGGGGTCTGCCCTTTGGAGCGCACGACTTTTTTTAGTGTTAAGGTAATTCACTCGTGACAATCGGAGCCAAAAGTATAGTCCGATAATAAATACAAAAAGTTTAAAATACTCAATGACAGAGTATTTTATTTTTGTTGGAGACTGTATTCGATACATGGAAACTTTCATATGCAGACACACACTTTTAATGAAAATAAATGTGGCAACGCTGCCAATCGTATACCAAATGTTCTATAGAATGACGTTTTTAGGTTATTTATTATTTTTGTGTATTTACTGTTTAGATCGCATTACTTCTATTTAAAATTAAAAAAAAATATATAATTTAAATAAAAAATGCCTATTCATTATAATCAATTACGACATAAAGGCAAATTTGCAAAGGAACGCTCATCAATAAACCCCTGAGAAACATCTTATATGGCAAGAAAAGGTGAAATAAGAAAACAAAGAACATCAAGAGCTAATTTGCTTGCGACGAAAAAACTTAGAAATTGGTTAAAAATAAAGAGGACACGAGAAAAAAAAAAGAAAAAATATTAAGGTGTAGAGTATCAATCAAATTGTGGACTGCAGATGGACGTTTATCATACTGGTGACATTATTATCCTCAAGCATTGACTAATATATTGAATAATGTTTCAATTATATCCGAGGGCTGTGGCTTAGTGTATTTCGATTTAGAAACATCATACAACTTATATTTTGCAAATAGCGGCGAAATATCGGGATAAAACATTCAAACTTTCAAAGTTACGGGCTTAGAATATATTAATGGCGACCTGTATTTTTATGGTAAACCTATCAAAACAATAACTCTAAAGGGCGCATTAATTCCATTCCAAAAGTGTTTAAATTTTTCGCCAAAATCTTGCATATCGTTGCCCATAGTGAACGTTTTGATTCGTCCCATTTAAATCAAGTTATAATTAATTTTGCAATGATCGAGAATTTTAAAAAACTATTGCTGTTTTTTCGGACGCAGCAAATCTTTTTAAAAAAGACTTTTCTCACTGAAAAGGCTCAGAAATGTTTAAGCTCGGAAAGTTAGCCCATAATTTATTGCAAATAGCACCAAATGAGTTTTTGAAGAGAGAAGATTTAATTATAAATTACGTATCGTATAAAGAGTGCGGCATGGAAAAATTAATAGTACCATCGTTAATGCCTTTAAAAACTGTTATTTCAAATCTTACGATTAAAAGAATTGCATCTGAATGCATAACTTTGAAAGATCTAAACAGTTCTTAAGATAAATTGGATTCTACAGAAATAGTGCAATTATTATCTAGTCGAAAAGACAATGGCAAACCACGTGTTACTAAAGATACGCGATAAAGTAATTAATCTGTTTATAAATACAGTCCCTGGCCAAATTATTAGACGCACTGTATTTTTTTTAGTAATTTTATGTTTCTTAAGAGTTTTTATGCAATAATGATATATTTAAACTACAATATTATTGATTTTTATTTAAAAGAATTGTTGTAGACTACATATTTGTATTTATTTTTAACATATGGCCACACTGTGTTGACAAAATGATACATGAACGTAAAGAAGTACAAACCTGTATCAGTCGCGATCGGAATCGAGTCAGGTACGGACGTGTTTCTGTGGCTTTATGGACTGTGTTTGTTTGTTTAACAGTTTTATATTACTCAGTTATTAGTTTATTTTGTATGCAGTGTTTTAAAAAAGTAATTGAACTATTTTCATTATGGGTAGAAAAGGCGATCTTTCACCACGTAAAAAAGCTGAAGTGAAGGCCCTTGTGATTGCGAAAACATTTACAAACCGAGAAATATCACGAAGATTGGAGGTTTCTGAAGCTAGTGTAGACGCATAAAAAAGAAAATTGAGTCAGGGAAGGAATTAAGCCCGAAAAGAAAGAAAAGATGCGGTAGAAAACCAATTTTCACTCCACGGTCAGAGAGATGTTTGAAGAAAATTTGTGTAGAAAACAGATTTGCTACCACAAAGGTAATAAAATCACAACTCCAGGATGCTAGCGTAAATGCTTCTGAGCGCACTGTTCGAAGAAAATTGAAAGAATTAGATTTTAAGGCCTGTCGCCCCACCAGGAAGCCCAAGTTAACAGCTGCAATGAAAACAAAGCGCCTGAAGTGGGCCAAACAATGGCAAGACAAAGATGTGGACTTCTGAAGATCGGTAAGATACCTCAATTTAATCAATAATTGATGCATTATTATCATTTTCAGTTAAATAAAGCAAATAAACATGGAAGTTTATATATTTTTCCTATTTTTGACAGGTCTGCTTCAGTGACGAAAGCACATTCGAAATTTTGCAGAATAAAGCTCAGTATGTGCGTCGTCGTCATGGAGAAAAGTTTCATCCTGATTGTGTCGTCCCGACGGTTAAACATCCCACCAAAGTGATGATTTGGTCAGTCATCAGCGGCAAGGGCACTGGACGTCTGTACGTCGTCAAAGGAATAATGAGGCAAGATCAGTACAAAGAAGTATTACAAAATCGGTTGATTCCGCAGCTCAGAGAATGGTTTCCAAATGGGGAACCATTCACTTTCATGCAAGATGGAGCTCCCTGTCACACTGCTTGGTCTGTTAAAGCTTTTTTGGCAGAAAAAAATATCCCTCTGTTGGATTGGCCCCATTGAAAATGTGTGGGAGCTGATGAAAAGAGAAGTGGCTAAAGATGTGATTACCAACAAAACCCAGCTCCTAGAAAAGATTATTCATGTGTGGAATCATCATCCTCAAATGCAGGAGACAGTACAATCTTGCAATGATAGCATGCCGCGCAGAATTAAAGCTTTGATAGCGGCTAAAGGTGGCTCAACTAAATATTGACTTTTACATTAATTTCACTTTTCTTTAAAACTTAATAAACTTATGCTTTTCTAAATTAATGCTGTTTTATTTATGTCAAATAAATAGGTAATTGATTGGATAATATAAAAATAAAAAACAAATCAATTTAAAATAATAAAACGGTACAATATCACTCGGTAATTAATATTTTACATGAAAATCTTGCAGTGCGTCTAATAATTTGGCCAGGGACTGTAGTTTATAGTACTTTATTTATCACTAGTCTCATAAATTATTTATTTAGCTTTACGCAGAATATCTATATATTTAATATTGTTATCAACTGATATGTAATATGATAAATGAATATAATATTAACTTAAAATATTGAAAAATTTTTGAACGTACAAACATATTTTTGTTAAATATAACTCTTTTAAATACTAAAGAAAAAAATAATAAATATAAAGATTCAAATTTTTAATTAATAAATTTAATATTTTTATTTGATGATTATAGATAAAGTTGATATTATTTAACCTACAAATGAATTTCTGATTAAAAGTTAACCATTTTAAAAACTGTTTGTATGTTGGCCTGTAAAATATGACGACATACAGCGTGGCCAAATTGTGATATTTGTCCCTACGCGGTTATTCTTTTAAACAAATATCAACTTTAAATATTTTTATTCCAAAATTTTAAAAAAATACTACAAAACTATGCCTTTTTTATACTTCATTGGCCTATTGCATGTTAATTATGTGCACTTTAATTTTGAATATCTCGCTTCGCAATCGGTAATTTTTTGAATTAAATGAAAATCATTTAGACTAACATCATATATCAATTTCATCATATTCTTAAGAAAAGTGGATTTACTAGTGAACTACCTTAACAAATGTTTTGGTACTTGATTCGTGATTAAACGACAGTCCATTTTTGGATGTAGCATTTTTGGCCTTATCTGGGCATTCCAGGGCACGGGGGCCACAAAATCAACATTAAAGGCTTTTACTGGACTTGCCTGATAAAACGAACAACTAGGCAGACGGTTAGTCGACAGGTCGAAATTTCGGGTAGCCCTCTTGGACTATATAGTTTTTGAACGATATAGTTTCAATGAAAGAGAATAAACAGAGTGACTGTCAATATATTGTATGATTTTATAACAAATAGATGCTTATACCGCACTCTGTCGGCGACTTACTAAGTCTATTCAAGCAGAGCGGCACATCACGGCTGGCACTTATTGCAGAAAAACGCACCTTTCTTGAGCTTACTGCTCGAAGGCATAGATGGCAGTATTGATATAACAACTCAAAACGAAAAGAATCGTATTTTTAGAAGTTACCAAAAGTGTACTTCGTATTTGCTGAACCATCCCAAGACGCGTTTCGCCGTGTCACGGCTCACCAGCTGGCCTAGGTTTTGGTAACTTCTAAAAACTCTGCTTGAATACACTTAGTAAGTCGCAGACAGAGTGCAGTATAAGCATCTATTTATTATAGTTTTCTCTTAGTTACTTGGATAAAGGACTAAAAATGTGTTCTCGTATTTGCTGAACCTAGCCCAGCTGATGAGCCGTGATACGGCGAAACGCGTCTTGGGATGGTTCAGCAAATACGAAGAGCACTTTTGGTAACTTCTAAAAATACGATTCTTTTCGTTTTTAGTTGTTATACCAATACTGCCATGTATGATTTTATTTATATTATGGAAACTACCTTTCCCTTTCCTTGAGAAAGTCAATACATATTTTAGAACTATATGTTTGCAAGGAAAGAACTAGGTAAATTGTTTTTACCGATTTTTTCAGATTTACGTGGTGTTGTGCAGAAAAAGTTTCTACCGACTGGCCAAAGAGTTATTAATAACGAATATAACAACGAAAAACATATCATTAGTGCGTTAAAATGTTGTTTGTTGTTTATGGGAACGAATGAGCTAGGTAGGTCTGCAAAATAAAATATTTAAAAATAAGGTGGATAATATTGAATATATATTTGGTCAACATGGTATTTTGGTCTCGTTTATTTCCATTTCCTTCAAATATTTAGTAATCTGTTCCCTTTTTCATTAATTTTTTTGTTACATTAACAAAAGATTCAAATTAAAAGGAAAAATCAATCTTAAGTATTTATGCAGTCCATTATTTTACCGCTTAAATTTCTGGTTATTTTTTGTCTTAAACGCTTTCGTGGTTTCGTAACAATGAAGGGAATTTTCAATTCAGTATTTAACTTAGCTAAGTTTACTTTATATTTAAATATTTATAGTAACTCATTGTTTTGCAAAAGATACTGCTTTAAAAAGAACAAAGAGGAATTGAGGATAAAAATAAGGAAGCTATTTTGAAGACAAAACAGCTTCCATCGACTTCACTTAAATAAATAGTATTTTCAAGCTAAACCAACCAAGTTGAAATGGTTATATATTTAACATACCCAATTAATTTTGTTTTGTTTGCAAAATACTGTAAATTCAGTCTCTTTTTGGCAAAGATATTTTAACACTTGAAATGAGTAAACATGAAAATAACTGTTCCACTTCTGATACGTTGAACATGATTATGTCTGGTTTAATTTCTGTCGCTATAAGAAGTATTGTATTTATAAAAAAACTCTCCAATACTATTTGGTTACTTTTCAGCGTCTCCAGATCACGGAAAACATAGTTTCCGAATATCATCGGTCTCCTGCTCGGTTGGTACGATAACTCTTGAACAAATCGAATTGTCAATTTACAATCTGATACATACGAGTATATAGAAGTTTAAATGGGAAAGAAGCCTGTAATTTTTGTGCTACAACATTGCAAGAACAGTAGATAGAAAGGTTTAGGTTCGATAAATTTTTGTGTAGTTTCAATAGTATTATGAGGATATTTCTTGGTTTTTGATTGAAATAAAGAGCAAATTTAAAGCGTAATTATATTATGTAAAGTATATTAGGATGTAAAAAGGTCGGAAAAAGGAGTTATTTTCAATATATCATTTTATATGTCGTAATGCTTGAATTTGGTATTTCAAAATTGCACGTATGTTAAGGAAGTGCTACTGCTCTCCGACGCTGTTTTCGTAACTTGAGAAGCTAACAGCGTTTCCGAGCTTCAGGTTCAAGGAGTGTTAATGGTAACTCGGCTACTGGTAGGGTCACCCATGCTGGATAGGTCCCTGTCGATTGAAGCCAGACTAAGAGTGTTACCAACCCACAGCAATGCCTAGACATGCTTATATATATATATATATATATATATATATATATATATATATATATATATATATATATATATATATATATATAATATATATATATATATATATATATATATATATATATATATATATATATATATATATATATATATATATATATATATATATATATATATATATATATATATATATATATATATATATATATATATATATATATATATATATATATATATATATATATATATATATATATATATATATATATACTAGCCGGGCCCGCGGCTCCGCTCGCGTGGACTTGATTCACTACTATCATCACTGCTTATTCCTTATGTTACCCAACGTAATAAAATATCTCTCATTATTTCTCCTTATCTCCCAATATTTCTCCTTATTTCCTATTATCTCTACATAATTTCCATTATCTAGGCTTATCTTTGCTCATCTCCCATTATTTCTCCTTATCTCCCATTATTTCTCCTTATCTCCCATTATCTCACCTTATTTCCCATTATCTAGGCTTATCTCGACTTATCTCCCATTATTTCTCCTTATCTTCCATTATTTCTCCTTATCTCCCATTATCTCACCATAACTCCCATTATCTAGACTTATCTCTGCTTATCTCCCATTATCTCTCCTTATCTCCCATTATTTATACTTATCTCCCATTATCTCACCTTATCTCCCATTATCGAGGCTTATCTCGACTTATCTCCTATTATTTCTCCTTATCGCCCATTATCTCACCTTATCTCCCATTATCTACGCTTTTTTTTTTAAATTTTTTTTTTATTTTTTTACATGTGTTTTATGGCTTTGGCGTATAACCAATTAGCCGGCATCTCTCATTATTAGACACACAAATTTACACATTCACACAAGGGACAAATCACAAACACCCAGCCCAGACACGGAATCGAACTGCGGACCTCTCGGACAACAGCGGGCAAGGCTAACGCCTTAACCCACTGCGCCAATCGGCCGGGCTTATCTAGGCTTATATCGAATTATATAGAACGTATGTATAAATTTATAAAAACACGTAAATCGGATAAGTGGTTCTCGAGTGATAAGCGCACTAACGGACAGACAGACAGACAGAGAGACGTTGCATTTTATATATATTGTATTCTTTGCTACATGTTATTGTTCCATATTTAATGCTTTAGGGAGTGTATTGCAAGAGAACGCGCTAGCGGCAAACTTTTCTCCGACTTGATTTACTATTATCGTCACTGCTTATTCCTTATGTTCTCCAGGGATAAGCACACTAACGGACGGACAGACAGACAGACAGACGGACAGAGAGACATTGCATTTTATATATATTATAGATATTCTCTGCTACATAATATTGTTCCATATTTAATGGTTCGGACTGTGTATTGCAAGAGAACGCGCTAGCGGCAAACTTTGTCCGACTTCATTTACTATTATTGTCACTGCTCATTCCTGATGTTACCTATCGTAATAAAATATAGCCTATAACCTGGCCGGAGAACATATGTATGTTTTAAAAAAAAAAAGTACGAAAATCGGATCGGTTCTCCAGTGATAAGCGCACTAACGGACAGACAGACAGACAGAGATACGTTGCATTTTATATATTATAGATGTAATAAAATATATACCTATAACCTGGTCAGAGAACATATGTATGAATTTAAAAAATCACGTAAATCGGATAAGTGGTTCTCGAGAGATAAGCGCATTAACGGACAGACAGACAAACATTGCATTTTATATATATTATAGATATAATTTATTATTATTATATAACCTGGCTAAAGAATATATATATATATATATATATATATATATATATATATATATATATATATATATATGAATTTAAAAAAAGACAGGTAAATCGGATAAGTGGTTCCCGTGTGATAAACGCACTAATGGACAGACAGACAGACAGAGAGACATTGCATTTTATATATATATTATAGATTATACATTACAGATATTCTTTGCTACATAATATTGTTCCATATTTAATGGTTTTGGCTGCGTATTACAAAGCCACGCGCTAGCGGCAAACTCATTCCGACATCATTCACTATTTTACGTCACTGCTCATTCCTTATGCTACCTATCGTAATAAAATATAGCCTATAAGCTAGGCTAGAGAACATATGTATGTTTAAGAAAAAAAAGAACGTAAATCGGATAAGTGGTTCTTCAGTGATAGGCGCACTAACGGACAGACAGACAGACAGAGAGACGTTGTTTGTTTTATATATATATATATATATATATATATATATATATATATATATATATATATATATATATATATATATATATATGTATATATATATATATATATATATATATATATATATATATATATATATATATATATATATATATATATATATATGTATATATATATATATATATATATATATATATATATATATATATATATATATATATGTATATATATATATATATATATATATATATATATATATATATATATATATATATATCAAAACCCTTCAAAGAGTCAAATCGATTCTATTAGAGTTATTACAAAGAAAAAAGTAGGAATGCTACACGGACAGCTACACTAGCATAGGTGCTCAAATTTATCTAGTCAGCATAGAGGGCTGCCACATCAGCCACTGTACAACCTTCATTTACTTGGAAGGAAGCAAAACTGATTTTGTCTCTGTAGGAGGAAACCTTTTTTCCTACGTTGTAACTGTAATGAGAAAATAATGGTTTAAAAGTGACTTGAGGGACCCTAGTTTCCGATAAGAGGTAAAGATATCCCTGAAAGTGGATATAGACAATTTGTCTGCTCAAAAAGAAAATATTTTGAAGACTTTCGACAACCCCTGTGAGACTAAGCCAAAAAGCTATGTCGACACGAAGACTATTAGCACCTCAGTCAGTGGCGGAACTATCGCCGAAGTTCCAACGACTAGAGTGAAAATTTCCTGTAACTTCATCAAGGAGGTGAAACCATTTTTAGTGATACCCCACTTTCTATTATCAGATCTTATTTCCAGATGAGTTTTTTATAACTTGCGTATATGCTTATTCTATACTTTAAGTTATTTTTAGTGTTGCGTACGGAACACTTCGGTATCTGACTGTTCGTTTTTAACACCCGATTTTCTCCGACACTATTTGAAATTTGGCACTAAAATAGGAATGGCCTCATCAAGGCCGTGTAGTTTTGGGGGGTGAAATCGGAAGTGAAAACAAAAAAAGTACCAAGTCATCGAGTAGAGTATCAAAGGAAAACTTGTTAAAACATGAGTTCAAAAATATATATAATGTAATACTTGCGCACATTTTTCTTTGTATTATTTTTAAAAAATTGTGGAAAATCGCTGCGCCCCTTATCTCGAAAAGTACTGAACAAAATAGTTTGGAAAAAAATTAACAAAAATTATCACGAGTACATTACCTTTAATAATTTATCCGATATAAAAAAAAACAAAAATTTTAATGTCATCACTTTTCAGTAAAGTAAGTAAGTAAGATCGGAAAAACAACTTTGTTGAAAACTGATTTGAGGTGTGTTTTGTGTCCGACTTGCCGGTTTTTATTTGTCGTTATTGCTTTGACGAATTCGTGATTTGTACTAACCATCGTAAAATGTTATCATAATATGGATGTTTTTAGTGTTCCGTACGGAACACTTATAAGATCACTTCAGTGTCTGTCTGTCTGTCACACCAGATTTTCTCCGAAACTCTTTGACATAGAAAGTTGGAATTTGGTATTAATATAGGAATTGATGGCCTCATTAGAGCCGTGTAGGTTTGAAAGTTAAATTTTGACTTAAGGAGTTAGTTTTGGGGGGTGAAATCGGAAGTGAAAAAAAAAAGTTTTTTACTAGGTAATCGAGTGTGGTGTCAAATGAAAGCTTGTGAAAACACGAGTAAAATATATATTGCTGTCCACCCGCCTTATTTCGAAAAGTACTTATCAAAAAATTTTGAAAAAATTCTGAAATATTCTCCACGGGGTGTAGATTGAACGAAAATTATCACGAGTGCATTACCTGTAATAATTTATCTGGTATATAAAAAAAACGGAAATTTCAAAGTCATCAATTTTCAGTAAAAATTAGAAGTAAATTTTGTTGAAAACTCATTTGGGGTGTGTTTTGTGAAGTCACTGATCATTTTATACCACCGTAACAAAATTTTTTATTTTAACAGCAATTAACGTACGAAACACTAATTGTGCAAGTTTAACTTGCACTTGACCGGTTATTTTTTTATTATTTTAATAAACGCCCACAAAACGGGTATATTTTCTAGCTGTCCATTGCTGCTAAATTTATTCAAAAATATTCTTTCTTTTTTGACTATCTATTCTTATCTTATATCAAACAAATATAACGTGATGAGGTAACATAAAATTTATAACCATAAAATGAAACAAATTTTAAAAATTGGAACAGAGTTTTAAAAAAATTACCTTAACAGCTAATATATATACGGGATAAAAATCTGACTGCCGGTGCTGTTGTCAAGGCAGGGGCTTATATTTAGGGAGGAGTTATTGTGAAAACACATGTCCGTGGTAGCACTACTTCGTGATCAAAAAATTCCCGCGAATTATAAGCCTCTCTATAATATGAGGAGAGTTACTCCCTAGCATTCAAGCTAATACAAAGTCGATATGTAGCTCTGACGCTAATATTAGGTTTTCACATATGATCAAGGCCGTAACTTATTAATATTGTTATGGGGTCTATAAATTTTAATTTGTTTTCTGATCGTCTCTTTAAAGGAATTGGAGATCGAAACAAGAATTTTGATTTAACACATGGGCTGAAAAGTCCCGGGCCTAACAAAGAAAACACGGTTTTTTTTGGTTCAAAATTAGCTTTATTCATCAACGTAATCTCCATCAAGAGCAACGCAATCATTCCAGCGCCGCTCTAACATTTCAATACCACTTTTGTAGAACGATTTATCTTTTGCCTCAAAATAGGCCTCAGTTTCAGCGATAACCTCTTCATTCGTGCGAAATTTCTTACCGGCGAGCATTTTTTTCAGGTCTGCGAACAGCCAGTAGTCGCTGGGAGCCAAATCTGGCGAATACGGTGGATGTGGGAGCAATTCGAAGTTCAATTCATGTAGTTTTGCCATTGTTTTGATTGACTTGTGACACGGTGCGTTGTCTTGATGAAACAAAATTTTTTTCTTTGCCATAAGCGGTCGTTTCTTTGCAATTTCGGCCTTCAAACGCTCCAATAACGTTATATAATATTCACTGTTGATGGTATTTCCTTTCTCAAGATAGTCGATGAATATTACACCACGCACATCCCAAAATACCGAGGCCATAACCTTTCCAGCCGATTGTTGTGCTTTCGGGCGCTTTGGACGAGGTTCACCAGTTGCTGTCCACTCAGATGACGATCGTTTTGATTCCGGAGTGAAGTGATGGATTCATGTTTCATCCATTGTCACATATCGACGCAAAAATTCCGGTTTGTTTACGTTTAAACATGGCCAAACACTGCTCAGAATCATCAACACGTTCTTGTTTTTGATCAACAGTGAGCAAACGCGGCACCATCTTTGAACAGAGCATTCTCATAGTCAAATGCTCATGCAATATAAAGCCAACACGTTCTTTTGATATCTTTACGATGTCAGCTAACTCACGCAACTTCACTTTTCGATCATTCAAAACGATTTTATGGATTTTTTTATGTTTTCTGGTGTTACCGCCTCATTTGGACGTCCACTGCGTTCTGCATCATCGGTGTCTCTACGACCACGTTTGAAGTCAGCAAACCAACGTTTTATTATTGTTTCTGATGGAGCGGAGTCCCCATAACACTTTTCAAGCCATTGCTTCGCTTGAACGGTATTTTTTCCCATCAAGAAGCAGTGTAAAATTAAAACACGAAATTGTTTTTGATCCATTGTTTTGAAAATAACAAAAGTAGCGTCACTCTTAGCACAATAACTAACAAACTAATGAATAGAATATCATGAAATTTTAACAGCTGTCTTTTGAAGGTTAGTATTAACTGAAAAAAAAAACAAAGGTGACTGCAATAAAACTAGCGCCATCTATGTGTTAGGCCCGGGACTTTTCAGCCCATGTGTTATCTTACCTTGTCAGTTATTATTGTTGTTACTAGTAACGAATTCACTCAAAATAATACGTAGGCTGAAAAGTTTTTGGTCTAGCTAATTAAAACACAATTTTTTTTTTTTGGCAAAATTCGACTGTGTTCATCAACATAGTCGCGTTCAGGAGCGATACAATAAGTCCAACGATTTTCTAACATTTCTATACCTTTCTTGTAGAAGGATTTGTTTTTACCTTCAAAATAGGCCTCAGTTTCGGCGATAACTTCTTCATTAGAGCCAAATCTCTTTCCCGCGAGGATTTTTTGAGGTCTGCGAATAGATAATAGTCGCTGGGGGCCCAATCTAGAAAATACGGTGGATGAGGAAGCAATTTGAACTTCAATTCACGCAATTTTGCCATCATAACCATTGACTTGTGACACGGTGCACTGTCTTGATGAAAGAGCACTTTTTCCTTGTTCATTTGGGGCCGTTTCTTTGTGACTTCTACTTTCAAACTCACCAATAACTTTATATAATATTTGCTACTGATGGTCTTTCCCCTCTTAGCATAGTCGATGAACATTATTCCATGCGCATCCCAAAATACAGAGGTCAAAACCTTTCCAACCGACTGTTGTGTCTTTGATCGCTTCATGCGGCTTTCACCGGCTGCTGTCTACTCAGCTGACTGCCGATTTGAATCCGATGTGTAGTAGTGGATCCATATTTCATCCGTTGTCACATATCACATGAACAAGTCCGTTGTATTGTACTTAAACAGCTCCAAACAGCGCTCAGAATCATCAACACGTTGTTGTTTTTGGTCCACTGTAAGCAAACGTGGTTTTCATTTCGAACAGAGCTTTCTCATGCGAGTATCCTACCAATCAGTGACAGAGAGGCGCCTAAACCGCGCAAGATTTGGCATTACAAATCTGCTAAATGGGAAGATCTCATAGAATATTTTCGAACTTTCCCTTGGTTAGACGTTTGTTTTCGATCCGATGACCCATCTGACTGCGACAAGGAGGTTTCCGATGTTATTTTGGCCGGTATAGAGGCTTACATCCCTTTTTCAAAGAAATGCCCTTCCAACGGCAAGCCTTGGTTTGACCGAAAATGCAAAGAAGCTGTTGCTTCTAAACATCTTGCATACCGACATTGGCGTGAAAATCTTAACACCATAAATCGTAACACCTTTGTTCGTGCCAGGAACAGATGCAAAGAAATTATCGACGAAACCAAGGAGGCATACAACCAACGGATTAGAAACAAGCTTCTCGCTTGTCTCAACAATTCCAGGTCCTTTTGGTCAGTCGCTAAGTTAGTCAAAATTTCAAACAAATCCATCATATCACCACTCACACGGCCAGATAATTCTATTGCAACGACACCTGTTGAGAAAGCGAACTTGTAGGCTGAACTCTTCGCTTCACATTCTACTGTCGATTTCCAAGGAAAAACACCACCTAATATTCCCATAGTGCAGTCAAGGATGCCCGATATTGTCTTCAGGCAGCGTATCATAAAACGTATTTTGATTAAGCTAGACACCAAAAAGGCTTCTGGCGCTGACGGAATACCTGCCGTAGTTCTCAAAAACTGTGCGAGGGAACTAACACCAATTTTCAGTAGACTTTTCAACCTATCTTACAGAAAGGAAATATTTCCTTCCTGCTGGAAATGTGCCACAGTTCAGCTAATACCTAAAAAAGGCAAGAAGACCTTGCCAAATAACTACCGACCAATCGCATTGCTTTCAATAATATCGAAAGTCATGGAAAAGGCCATCAATCAGCATGTTCTAAAATAGATCAACAGGAGATCTCCTGACTTATGTAACACATGTTTGGAACAACGCAATTGAACACTTTGGAGAATCTCGAGCGGTTGCTCTTGACATATCTAAGGCATTCGACCGTGTTTGGCACGATGGGCTGTTGGCTAAGCTACGTTCTTATGGTATGTCTGAAAAGTTCTGTTTGTGGCTCTCATCTTTCCTCAGAGAACGTTCTTTGCGAGTGGCAGTCGACGGATTTCTTTCTAACACCTTCACTCTCAACGCCGGTGTACCCCAAGGCTCCATACTGTCTCCTACTTTCTTTCTAATTTATATTAACAATCTGCTGGAAAAGACCGAGAATCCAATCTACAGCTTTGCAGATGACAGTACACTTATCTCTTCATTAACTTTGAACGCTCGGATATCGGCTACTCAGACGAATATCCTCATTCAACTTAACAAAGACCTGGAAGAAATTCTGTCTTGGGGTGCCAGTAATCAAGTGGAATTTAACGCTACAAAAACTCAGGCGGCAGTTTTTTCTAAAAAAGTTAACGTTGCTGAACCCGACATAGTTATGTCGGGGCACTCCATTCCCCTAACATCGTCACTCAACTTGTTGGGCGTTAATTTGGGAGCAAATATGTCCTGGCATGAACATGTTGCAGGCATAGCAAGGAGAGTTTCTCAGAAGTTGGGAATATTATTTCGAACCAGAAAGCTTTACACTTCACAACAACTGTTAATTCTTTACAAAGCTCAAATTCGACCAACTATGGAATACTGCTCCCATGTTTGGGGCTCCGCTCCCAAACATACACTGCATTTGTTGGATTCTATTCAGAGAAGAGCTGTTTGTCTGATTGGAGACCCGGAACTGACAGGTGGCCTTGATTCGCTGGAACATCGAAGAACGGTTGGCGACTTGAGCCTATTCTACAAGTATTTTCATGAAAAGTGTTCGAAGGATGTGGCCCGTTTAATTCCTCCCAGAGTGGTGCATGTTAGAAGTACACGTCACGCTAATACTTCACATGTGTATGAGGTTCAGCTTGTTACTCCTTGCACAACGCTTTTCAAGCAGTCATCTATATGGAGAACATCATCCCTTTGGAATAATTTGCCCAGGACTGTGTTTTCCAACGAGTACAATTTACAGCGATTTAAGAACAACGTGAATCGCTTTCCTCCGCACACGTGTGGCTCCTGTAGCGCTTTAGGGGCTTCCCTGCAGCACGTGTGCTAGACCCATAAAAAAAAAATGTGCAAATGTTCATGCAAAATATAATCAACACGTTCTTTTGATATCTTTAGGGAATCAGCTATCTCACGCAATTTCATCTTACGATCATCCAAAAGAATTTTGTGGATTTTTTTGATGTTTTCCGGTGTAAGCACTTCATTTGGGCGTCCAGAGCGTTCAGCATCATTTGTGTCTGTACAACCGCGTTTAAATTCAGCATACCAATAAATGATGAGTAATTTTCCAGGAGCACAGTCCCCGTATCACTTATCAAGCCATTGCTTTGCTTGAATGGTATTTTTTCCCATCAAAAAACAGTGTTTAATCAACACACGAAATTCAAATCAATATTTGAAAATATTAAAAGTAGCGTTACTAAAACAACTGTAACTTGTAAACTAATCGTCAAAATGTCATGAAATTTTGGCACGTATCATTTGAAGGTTGGTACTTCCTAAAAGTAATATGGATTTTTTTGAAAAAGGCAACATCTATATGTCAGACCAAAAACTTTTCAGCCTACGTGTTATGTGATATTTTAATTCTCATTTCATAAATAATACACCAAATATTCCATTTTCTTAACCCAGTTTGAAAGATAACGATAAGATTATTATGCGATGGTTACTGTTACTTCCAAAAAATATTAAATACTCAGGTGAATTCCCTGAATGGTTGGTAAATAGAGACTTTTGAAGTTCCTTTTATTACAGACATAAATTTTCCCTTACATTTTCATAAATAACCACAATAATAGGTGTGATAAAAGGGACCTTAGGCATGTTCAGCCAACCAAAACTTTACCTAAACTATGTGTAATTCTGGAGAATAGTTTGCTTCTCAACTACTAGTAATTATCTAAAATTGCAGAGAATATGAGAATATTCATGTAACATGATCTTTGGAATGTTTAGTTCAGAGAAATAGTAAAACAAAATGCCTGATATTGGATTAACAAGAAGTTGAGAAATTCAAGTGGCATAAAGTTTAAGGTTTAATACAGCGTTACACATGGCGAATTAATTGGCCGAATGAATTTTTTATATAGATTTTTGGAGAAATCTTGATGATAATGATCAGTGACAAATGAAGCTGCAAAGGAGAAAAGACTCACAAAATTCTAAATCAGGCAAGTACAGGTATCCGAGCAAACCATATTCTACAATTTGTTTTTTTTAAGGAAACTTGAGACCATGAGAATAATCAAAATGTAATGCAAACTAAATTCTAGAATTCCAGTTCATCTTCAGTCAATCATCATGAATGATTACTGTTTTTTTTTTCCTTGAAATCATGAACTTTTTTGAATGCAAACTTTGTTCAGTCACCCCTTTAAAATTCTAAAGAACATTATGTATATTACATTATTTTTGAATTCTATGAAAATAATCGGCCAAGTGCAAGTCGGATTTCCGCAATTAGTGTTCCGTATGTTGATTACTTTTAAAATAAAAAATTTTGTTATGGAGGTATAAAATGATCAGTGACTTCACAAAACACCCCAAATGAGTTTTCAACAAGGTTTTTTTCCGATCTTTACAAAAAGAATTTTGTTTTTTTTTTATATACCAGATAAATTATTAAAGATAATGCACTTGTGTTAATTTTCGTTTTTCTTTTTTTTTTTTTTCATCTTCTTTCTCCATAGAGTCTACACTCTGTGGAGAAAGTCCACAATTTTTTTTTCAAAATTTTTTGATCAGTACTTTTGAAGATAAGGGGGGACAGCGATTTTGTGCAATTTTTTTTAATAATAATATACAGAAAACTGTGCGCAAGTATTACATTTTATATATTTTTGAACTCGTGTTTTTACAATCTTTCATTTGATATCCCACTCGATGACATGGTAAAAAAAATTTTTTTTCACTTCCGATTTCATCCCCCAAAACTAACTCCTTAAATCAAAATTTAATTTTCAAAACTACACGGCTCTAATGAGGCCATCAGTTCCTATATTAGTGCCAAATTTCAACTCAACTAGTTTCGGAGAAAATCGGGTGTCACAGATAGTCAGACAGGCAGGCGGACAGACAGACGGATATATACCGAAGTGACCTTATAAGTGTTCCATACGGAACACTGAAAACTAATCGTAAAACATGTATGTGGTCCTTTACGTGATCCGTAGTTTAAACTATTAAAATATTGATCATTTACCTTCCAGCATAAATGAACTGGTACTTGGAATTCGCCAAAAACATTTTCTATTTGAAGTCGCGTAATAGAGTTAATAGCTTGAGCAATCCTATTCCTAAAATCTTGAATAATCCCAGTGTTCTCTTATACACATATTTTTTGATAAGGCTCCAATAGAAGGAACCAAGAGGCGTAAATTCGGTTTACCTTGGTGGCTTATGGTACTAATTTAAATACTACTCTAGCATTATGGATAGGGAGGCTGTCTTGTTGATAAATAATTTTTGTTAATTCGGCAACAGATATATTTTAAATAAAATTTGCGATTTAGTTTAAATTAAATATTGTTTAGTATTTACAATCTTTGAAAAAAAATTGATCCTATTATGCGCCTTTCTATAACGCCAAGTCAGAAAAGCAAAAAAGCAGTGAAGTTTTGGCCAACATCTAGTATTATTTTTGTTAAATGTTAATGAAATGGGATTCCTCAAAATTTTAAATTTAAAAGTTAACGCTCCTCTTGAAGATACAATTTTGTAAAGTCCATTCTTTGTAGGTAGTCGCCCTTATATAAGTTTTCGTTAGCTTGATAATTGTAAGATCTGAACTCTTGTTTATCTAGACTCTTTCTCACACTCTGGAGACCTATTTCTAAGTCTTTTGATTGACTTAGACACAAGCTAATATATTAATTTGACTTAGACACAAGCTAATATATTTACTTGACTTATTTATTTCTGCATCTTGGTTTACTATAAAATCATTTTCATTTAAGTTATCGTTTTCTTGTTTAAATGAGTTTCTAACCAAGTACAACAGGTTTACAAATAAAATAATTCTCTGTCTTTTAAGTGAGACACGTGTTTTCTTAAGTATTTTCTTATGCTGAATCCAAAAAATGACATCTACCCTGGGGTTTTTTTTTTTTTTTTTTTTGGTTGGTTTTTTTTTTTTTTTTTTTTTTTTTCAGAAAACTCACTTAAAATTCCCAGAAAACTATTAAATTGAAAAAAATACATTTTAATAAATCTATAATCATTAAAATTATGGAATAAAATTATTATTTCGGACATATTTAAATATTCTGAAACTAAATTTATCATAAAAACTTAAAAATATTAGGTTTTTTAGTGTTCATGTTTAACAAAAAATACGCATACATTACCTTTAACAAAGCTACGTAGCAAAATGCTGTTTAAAATAAATATGTGCAACCGCTAAATTAAAAAATTGTTTTTAATTCTTATTAATATTGAACAAAATTTCTTTGATTGTATTAGCCAATACTGTTGGAAATTCTTAATAAAATTATATAAAAACAACACTAAGTTTTAATTTCCAATATATTTAAAGTCACTTGACAATTGTTTCACCATAAAATGGCTTCTTCAGAAGTAAATAAGAAAGAAAAATATTTGGTAGTAATCCTGGTTATATAGTGCTTAAAACTATCTCTAATTACCTAAGATTATGCTAATCATTTTATCATATTATTTACAGGCAGAATTATTTTAAGAATGAAAATCTGTGGTACTATTTCCGAGAACTAATAAAGATTAAGTAAGGGTGAATGGTTTAAGTCTACCTGATCTTTTAATAATTGATTGGAGTTTTTTCCGTTTGTTAATTTCAAGACATTCAAGCAAATTTAATTTTTTAGATTTATTTTCTTCTTGTAGGATTTTTAACGTGTCATCAAAATTATGGGATTCGTTTATTATATGGGTTGCGTAATGTGAACTGTTCTTATTTTTTAAATAACTATGTGAATGTTCTTTAATGCGAGTTTCAAAAAATCTACCAGTTTGTCCTACGTAGGTTTTAGTATAAGATCCACAATTTAATAAATAAACTCCTGATTTTAAGGATTTCTTAGATTTGGTTTTGTTATTCAAAATTATACTCCCTAAGGAATTACCGGTTTTGAATGTTATTTTATTGTTCTTTTTTATTAAATGTTTGGAAATTTTTCTAGTTATTTTCCCTGTGTATGTGAGTGTACTAAATTTTCCTTTTTTGTCATTAATTGTGGGATAAATTAGAGAGATTGCTTCTTTAAAGGATTTTTTATTCAAAATATTATCTATAATGTTGGGGTCATATCCATTAATAATTGGTATTTGTTTGATTGTGTTGAATTCTTTGTTAAAATTAGTTTTAGTCATAGGGATATGTAACAATCTATATATGAAAGAGTTAAAAGCTGCCATTTTGTGAGGATAAGGGTGGGATGAACTATTATGTGTGACTGTGTCAGTATGTGAAGGTTTGTGAAAAATCGAGAAATCGTGTTTATTGTTCACTTTTGATATAGATATGTCTAAGAAATTTATAGAGTTACTGGTTTCTAATTCTATGGTAAATTTAATATTAGGATGCAAATTATTTAGGAAATTAAGGAGGATTGTTAGTTCAGGTTAGGAAATAATATCGTCAACATATCTATACCAGTAAACAAATTATTAAACGGGATATTTTAGATTTACTTACGACGTGCTTGCATGAAAACTATTTTGAATTCAATGATAACTTTCATACATCTAAAGAAGGTCTAATAATGGGTAATCCTCTAAGCCCTTTACTAGCGGAAGTTTTCATGGATCATTTAGAACTAAAAATTCATCAAAACGCGTTAAGCAAAAATATTGTTTACTGGTATAGATATGTTGACGATATTATTTCCTGTTTCACGGGAACAGATAGACAACTAACAATCCTCCTTAATTTCCTAAATAATTTGCATCCTAATATTAAATTTACCATAGAATTAGAAACCAGTAACTCTATAAATTTCTTAGACATATCTATATCAAAAGTGAACAATAAACACGATTTCTCGAGTTTTCACAAACCTTCACGTACTGACTCAGTCATACACAATAGTTCCTCCCACCCTTACGCTCACGAAATGGCAGCTTTTAACTCTTTCATACATAGATTGTTACATATCCCTATGACTAAAACTAATTTTAACAAAGAATTCAACATAATCAAACAAATAGCAATTAATAATGGATATGACCCCAACATTGTAGATAATATCTTGAATAAAAAATCCTTTCAACAAGCAATCTCTCTAATTTATCCCACAATTAATGACAAAAAAGGAAAATTTAGTACACTCACATACACAGGGAAAATAACTAGAAAAATTTCCAAACATTTAATAAAAAAGAACAATAAAATAGCATTCAAAACCGGTAATTCCTTAGGGAGTATAATTTTGAATAACAAAACCAAATCTAAGAAATTCTTAAAATCAGGAGTTTATTTATTAAATTGTGGATCTTGTACTAAAACCTACTGGAAAAACTGGTAGATCTTTTGAAACTCGCATTAAAGAACATAAACATAGTTATTTAAAAAATAAGAACAATTTACATTACGCAACCCATAAAATAAACGAATCCCATAATTTTGATGATACGTTAAAAATCCTACATGTAGAAAATAAATCTAAAAAATTAAATTTGCTTGAATGTCTTGAAATTAACAAACGGAAAAAACTCCAATCAATTATTAAACGAACAGGTAGACTTAAACCATTCACCCTTACTTTATTAGTTCTCGGAAATAGTACCACTGATTTGCATTCTTAAAATAATTCTGTCTGTAAATAATATAATAAAATGATTAGCATAATCTTAGGTAATTAAAGATAGTTTTAAGCACTATATAACCAGGACTACTACCAAATATTTTTCTTTCTTATTTACTTCTGAAGAAGCCATTGTATAGTGAAACAATTGTGACTTTAAATATATTGGAAATTAAAACTTAGTGTTGTTTTTATATAATTGAACAAAACTATTATTTCATTGCATTTATTTACTTTAAAAAGTATTTTACCAACCACATAGCACCCTTGTAAGTATAAGCGAGGTTTTTGTTGAAACTGAACATAAAACCTTATTTTTTGATGTCAAGTCGACGTTAAGAACTTCAAAAAGCACTGGAAATAATAGTTTTGTTCAATATTAATAAAAACTGAAAACAATTTTTTAATTTAGCAGTTGCAAATATTTATTTTAAACAGCATTTTTTCTACGTAGCTTAGTTAAAGGTGATGTACGCGTGTTTCGTGTTAAACATGAACACTAAAACATAACATTTTTAAGTTTTTATGATAAATGTAGATTCAGAACATTGAAAGATGTCCGCAGTAATAGTTTTACTCCATAATTTTAATGATTATAAAGTATTACATTATTTATTAAAATTTATTTTTTTCAATTTAATACTTTTCTGGCAATTTTATGTGTGTTTTCTAAAAAAACCTCACGGTGGATGTAATTTTTTATGGATTTAGCATAAAAAATGCTTAAGAAAACACTCACTTAAAAGACACAGAATTATTTTTTTTTGTATATCTGTGTAATTGATGATGGATCTCGCTCTGGATACTGTGAATATATAATGCTCTCTCCTCTTTACGATGTTTCCGGGTTCTATGTAGACTAATAATATATTATCGGGTAAAAACAGGCATTTTATATAAAGTTGGAACAATAAAATAATTTATTCTTTATTTATGACCCACGATTGTCAAAAGAACAGCTAATATACGATAGTAATGGAGCCATAAAGCAAATGAAATCATTGGAATTTAATAGCCCGCTCTTCAATGTACGTAGCCAACTTAGATTAAAGTACAGTATCAACGTAGTATTTAGATGGAATAGATGAAAAGTAGAGTGTAGCAGAACTTTTAAATATCAATATCTCAGAAACTATTGACTATGAGTATAGATACATAAAGCTTATTTAAAATTGTCTGTAATACATAAAAAAGTAGCCGACTTCCGTAGGGCAGTGGGTATAGGGCCTGTCAAGTGACCCCATGGTCGCTGGCTCACCTACGGCGCTAGCGGTTGGTGACGTCTTGGATTTTAAATTAAAAAAAATATATATACAAGCTCGTGGCTAAGTTCGTGAAGTCTATAAAATAGAAAAAAAATAAATCGTATATTATCCCATCAAAATTTTTTAAGTTGGTTTCCAGTACCCTGAAAGATATTTTTCTGTCAAACGTTATTTGATATTTTCAACAGCCATTTTTTCAAAAACTATTAAGAGAAGTATAGGATATACTATACATATTTCAGGATTAGCTGTTTTCGCAGAATTAAAAAAATGATATAATATTCAATAGAAAATAACAAGGTTAATACGAACTAGTTTATTTGACGTTTCGCCTTATTTTTTTAGGCATTTTCAAAATTTTTTTATTTTTTATTATTTATTCTAAAATTAGAAAATACAAGGTTAATCTTTTAGGTCAAATTACAGGTTGAAAAACATATAACCTTTTACGTACACTCGGACATTTAAAATATTTACACTATAGCAATATAAAATAAATTAATCAAGAGTATATACCTTAAAAATCAGCTAGTTGTGTGTTTGTGAATTTCAAATTCTATATTTCTTATCAACATATCGTGTCTCATATATTTTATTGATTTTTTAAAATTTTATTATATATAATGGGTGTCTTAAAAAAACTGTTATTGATGTTAAGTATATATACCATTTTGTATTATTAAGAGGATATGCATGCCGCCATGTTTATTTTTTAATTAAATTTGTGTAGATATGACTGATTCCTTTTATATCAGTCTTACCATTTACAGTGTTTTCGTCTTTTTTTATTTCAATCATCTTTTTGATTTGTAGTTTGGCATAATTCCGGTCTTTGCAGAGGACCTTGGTTTCATTAAATTTAAAATCATGTTTTTCTTCTGCTTCGTGTTTACTAAGGGCACTGGAAGCATTCCTAGCATATATGTGTCCATTCAGTTCATTTTTTAGTATCTGAGAAGTCATTCCAATATATTTCTTCGGACATTTGCGGTATTGCATATACAACATTAGATTCATTCATTGTGGGGGTATGGCTTTTTAAGTTTGTAAATAATGAACTTAGTTTATTTGGAGTTTTATGGCAAACTATAATATTATATTTTTTTAAGACCCATTTCAGTTTTTCAGAAAGTTCCTTTGTATCAGGAAGTGGTAAAAATTTTTCACGGTTTTGTTTACTATTTTTAGTGTTGTTTCTTGAGTTATTATAAAACTTGTATATTCTCTTTTTTATAGTTCGATTGATGTCATTCTCTTTAAAATTGTTTTATATTAAGACCGTTTTTACTTTTTTTAGCGCGTCTGGTCTTAGTTCAGGGGAAGTCAATTATATTGCCCGGTCTGTTAGGCCCACTATAACGCTGATTTTCTGGGATATTGCATGATTAGAGTGAAAATTCAAATATCTTTCTGACCAAGTAGGTTTTGTGTACCACTCTGTAAGGATATCTTACCTTCTGATAAGAGTCAGGTCCAGAAAATTTATTTTAAAATCCCTTACAATTTCTGATGTAAATTGTAATTTTTTGTGGAAGCTATTAAATTTGTATAGAATTTCGGTAATTTTTAGTATTCCGTACGGGACACTTATAAGATGACTTCGGTGTCTCTCTCTCTGTCTGTCCATCTGTCTGTCTGTCTGTCACACCCGATTTTCTACGAAACTATTTGTCAAAGAAAGTTGAAATTTTGGTAATAATATAGGAATTGATGACCTCATCAGAGCCGTGTAGTTTTGAAAGTTTTGGGGGTGAAATCGGAAGTGAAAAAAAAAATTTACTAGGTCATCGTGTGTGGTATCAAATGAAGACTTGTGAAAACACGAGTAAAAAATATATATATAATGTAATACTTGGGCTCACTTATCCTTGTATTATTTTTAAAAAATCGCGAAAAATCGCTGTCTCCCCACCTTATCTCGCAAAGTACTGATCAAAAAATTTTGAAAAAATTCTAAAATATTTTCCACGGGGTGTAGATTGAACGAAAATTATCACGAGAGTATTACCTTTAATAATTTATTTGGTATATAAAAAAAAACAAAAATTTCAAGGTCATCAGTATTCAATAAAGATTCCAAACAAACTTTGTTGAAAACTCCTTTGGGGTATGTTTTGTGAAGTCACTGATCATTTTATACCACCGTAACAATTTTTTTATTTTAAAAGCAATTAAGGTACGGAACACTAACTGTGCAAGTTCAACTTACACTTCACCGATTATTTCATTTTGGGTCTTTTTTTTATGGGTCTAGCACACGTGCTGCAGGGAAGTCTCTAAAGCGCTCCAGAAGCGGCATGTGTGAAGAAAAAGCGATTCCAAAGGGATGATGCTCTTCATATGCGTTGCTAATAAACAATCATCTACGAACTTCTTGAAAAATAAAATGTTACCTTTTAGTCTTTTAATGACCTGTTCTTCCAGGTATTCCATTACTACCTGAGCAATGACTGATAAAATGGGGGAACCCGTGGCACAACCGTCGATTTGTTTATAAAAAAATCTATTTTCAAATTGAAAAGAGCTGGTGTTTAATGTGAGATCTATGGCGTCCAGAAAATTTCTTTTTAAAATTGTTGTGTGTTCTTGTAGTAGATCCCATTTTTCATTAATAACGGTTTTAACTAGTTCATTTGGAATATTCGTGTACAGGGATGTTACATGTAACATAGGTAATGAAATTTAAAAAAATCAATAAAAAAATATGAGACACGATATGTTGATAAAAAAATATAGAATTTGAAATTCACAAACACACAAATAGTTGAGTTTCAAGGTACATACTCTTGATTAATTTATTTTATATTGTTGTTATAATGTAAAAATTTTAAATGTCCGAGTGTGCGTAAAAGGTTTTATGTTTTTAAACCTGTAATTTGACCTAAAAAAATTTTAATCTTCTATTTTCTCATTTTAGAATGAATAATAAAAAATATAAAAAATTTGGAAATGCCTAAAAAAATAAGGCGAAACGTCGAATAAACTAGTTTTTAATTTCCAAAAGAACCTAAGTTCCCCATATATATATATATATAAATATATATATATATATATATATATATATATATATATATATATATATATATATATATTTATATATATCTATATATATATATATATATATATATATATATATATATACATATTTATATATATCTATATATCTATATATATATATATATATATATATATATATATATATATATATATATATATATATATATATATATATATATATAGTAGCGCTCTGACGTATGAGCTAATAAGTATCGCATTAGTGTTGTTCTGTCGGCTGTTGGTCACTGATTCCACAGAATATTATTTCATGCAGTTGGGAGGTTGAGAGGTATATAATGTGACATTTTTCTCACTTTTGTTGGCTTTTTAGAGGATTCTTGTTATATAGTGTTGAAGTGTGGCTATTTATTTACAGCTGTTAAAATCGCTATCGCGTTGAAGAAGAGCTGATGGGGTTTGCTTGTTTTGAATACTAAGTTTTAGTAGAAATAGTTCGATGAATTCTGTCGTTTTTCTGCAACAAGAGATGTAATTCTATGCTTTCTTTCAGAGGATTTTTGAGGTCTGTGCTGTTTCATTTTTATATGACTTTTTAACGACTATGAGCTGGGTACATTGTGTCTGAGTTCTTTTGTAATACTGTTTATCTCCTGTTGTCTGTTGGTGTTGTTAGTTAAATGGAATGATCTTAATATTAGAGTGTTTGTTACTGCTTATGGTTGTGATTGGTTGTGGTATGAATAGGCGTGCAGTTTAAACATAATACTAAAATAAGTAAACATTAAAGTAAAATAAACATTATATATAATTAACCCTTACAATTATTTAATCTTAAATTTATACAGTTAACTAGCATACTAAGCTAACAACGCTAATATAAACTTAACCCGAACACGAAGTTCCAGCACCAGCATATGAAAATAAACAAATAAACTGCATTATAAATCAGGGATTTTAACTGCAGTAATTTTCACGGTTTAACAAATTTTATGTACACGGATACTATTAATAGAGAATTATTGAAACTATAGAACGTTATGCAAAGATAGTAGAAATAGCATTTCCATGTCTTTACGATCTAAATTAATTTGTGGTTTTAGTTCCCAAAGAACTTTGGACCAAATATATATTCAGTGCTTTAATTAGTTCTACACGTATATCGCAAAAAATTATATTTTTTAATGGCACATAGTCCAGTCGCCAGGGGTTTTGGGCTCTCATTAAATGTTAGCAGATTGCATTTTGGCACACGGATAATTTTTTGGACGTAGAAGACGATAAAAAAAAAGTTCGCTAAAGTTTGATGTACGCGAAGCCACCAGAATCCAAAATAAAATCAAAAATTCGTTTTTTTCGGTAATATTTTAAAAAATAAAAAAGATAGAAAGAGCGAGAGAATCTACAATATGTAGTTTCTTTCCAGATTTTTTTTTAGCGTGAGAATTTATTAAAAATTCCGGTAGGTGATTCAAAAAGTGTAGAACGCCAAACAGGTTAAAGTCTAGGCGCATCGCTCGGAAGTGAGTCGATATTACTTGTTTTCAGAATGTAAAAAAAGAATTAAAAGAGACGTTTTTGAAGAGGAGACTTTCAACTCTCTGATGATACTAATAGTTTTAATTTTTATTGCTTTATAATTTGTAAAAAACGAACTTTTTGTTTGCATGATTTTAACGAGCATACAGTAAATTGCAAATATTTAATAAAATATAGTATTGACAAAAAAATCCTTTTATAGTAAATATTACAACTATACCATAAGTTTCAACTATACCATAAGTTTCATATAAGAATAATTAAAATTAATAATTTCATAATTTCAAAATTAAATTTTAAATTTTGAAAATTTGCCGGCTCAAATGCCCCGCCGGCAATTTTACGTTTACAATAGTACGAAATGGTCATAAAAAGTCGGACAATTTTTCTTTTAGTTACAGTTAAAAGTATACTTGATAATAGAAAATCATTAAAAACTTTAAAAACATTTTCGTTTTTTTTGTAATTTTGCTATTAAAAAAGTGTTCATGATAAACGTATTTTTTGCTTATTATTAATCATACAACTTAAACTTGAAATAAAAAAAAATATATTTAAAGATGAGAAATGAAAGATAAAAGCCCAAGCTTTAAGTATAAAGTATTTATATTTCATTTAAACATCCAGGTACAAAAAAAATAGTTACTGAAAACACAAAAACTCTAAATTACCCGAAGAAATTAAATGAATTACGTACTCTCTGGCCGTTATATTGGATTTGCTATTTTTAATTTTTCAAACATAGCTATGATAATAGACGTATAATGATTTTTTTAAATTTACGTAGTGCACTTATTTTGTAAATTTTCAATTATGTTTATTAAAAATAAGTATTGGATGGGTTTTCAATTTACTTCAGGAATCACCAATTTTAATATATTAAACGATTTTTATAACACTCTGTATAAAATTAGCGCTCCGTAAGTCCCTTGGTTTAACAATACTCCAATATTTTGGCTTTTCCTTTTAACCTTAGCCTTAAACAAACATCTTGACCCTGGTTGGTCATCTTAGACTATTTATTGCAAAAAGACAATTTATTTTCGAGACTAATGCGTTAAGATGAGCTTACGTCTCAGTAACAAATTGCTTCGAGATTAAATCGCTCTCAAACGACGTATTTTTATTTTAGTCGTATTTATATGACTTAACTTCTCTAGTGTCTTATGCTCATAAAAAAATCGGCTTTTCGAAGATTGCTCTTATGTTTTACTCGCTTTTTATTGTCTAACTTTTAGGCCACGATTTCTTTTTTAAGTCAGGGAATATACAGGTCTAAAAGTTTATATCTGTTCGAGTGACTCAAGTAAAAATAAGTACACCAGAAAAACGAAAGTGTTATAGTAGAAAATATTACCTTATTAAACAATAAGCTACCCCAATGAAAGGTAGTTTAGGGATTAAAAATTTTGTCAACTATTACTGGATCTTTAACCTTTATATTTTCATTGTTAAAAAAAAAATTATATTTGTGAATCAATCATAGGCTGAGATTTTCTTCTTTTCAGGGTTTTTAGATTATGAAAAACATAATCATTTCCATTGCTCTGTTTGACTGTGTCAGGCAGTTGACACGATAACATAGGATGACAAAGAAAGTTTTGTAGTTGGAATGTGAGATACCATACCATTTGTTTTTTGGTGTGCTGAAAACGAATCTGAGGTCAAAATTGACTCATCATGCAAGGATTTTGATACAACCCCAAAAACACCTCGAAAATGACCAAAAATACTTTTAAAAATAAATTAAAAATGTAAACTAGCAAACCATCACATCTATACGTATAAATCAAATTCAAGAGCAGAATTTACCCATCGCGCTAGCATTTTGACATAACCTCAAAAAAACTCCTCAAAAATGGCAGATATATGTCTGTAAGTAAATTAAAAAATTAAATGAACAGACCACCATATCTGTACGTATTTTGGGATGCTTAAACTGAATATGTCAAGAGACCTATAAAGTAAAAATCTTGAAATAACCTCAGAAAATCAAGTCCTTTCATTAACGGGTTGCTGGATTAAGGTGAGTTCCCTCGTGTCTCTCCCACTGGATGCTCTATTACAGTGATTCACCTCGCACATCGCTCTCGCGATGCTGGATAACAGTTGCTTGCATTAGGCTATGTTAAGTTTAGCGTTCTTGGTATAAGTTTCTTGCATTAGACTGTGTTAGGTTTAGAGTTTCTGGTGTAAAGCTCTTGGTGTAAATTTCGTGCATTAGGCTCCCTTTGGTGTACATTTCTTGGTGTAAAGCTCTTGGTGCAAATTTTTGCATTAGACCATGTTAAGTTCAACTAAGTTGGGAATGTGGAATCATTGGCACAATGACACTACTCAGTACATATCACCATTACACTAAGCACTTTATTTTTGCACTCGACGCGAGTTTCGCTAACCATGTTACCTTCATCAGGAGCGATGATTGATATTAGGTTTAGAGTTTTTGGTATACAGATCTTACATTAGGTTATGTTAGGTTTAGAATTCATGTTGTAAAGTTCTTCTATTGGGGTGAGAGGCGAGGTGACTCATTGTTATCTATGATCACGAGGGTAATGTGCAATGGGAATCACTTTAAGATAGCATCAAGCGAGGGGACTCATCTTAATCCAGCAATCTGTGAATGAAAGTATTAGACTTTTTGAGGTTATTTCAAAATTTTGACTTAAAAGGTTTTGACATATACCCCAAAATACGTATAGATATGATGATCTGTTCATTTAATTTTTTAATTTACTTACAGACGTATTTCTGACCATTTTTAAGATGTTATTTTGGTTATGACAAAATGTTCACGCGATGGGTGAATTCTGACCTTGGATTCGATTTCAGCACCCGAAAATTTGTATAGATATGGTGGTTTGCTCGTTTACATTTTTAATTTATTTGTACAAGTATTTTTGTTCATTTTCGAGGTGTTTTTGAGGTTATGTCAAAATCCTTGTGTGATGAGTCAATTCTGACCTCGGATTCGTTTCCAGCACACCAAAAAACATATGGTATGGTATCTCACCTTTCAACTTCAAAACTTTTTTTGTGGTCTTGTCCAATTCTCGAATGCCAGGAGATATCAATTTGAAACTTGCTACATCTATCTATATGTATCTATCTAACGAGGGAATGAAGTCGACAGTTTTTGAACGATATGGCTTAATGTGGAGGGGGTGAAAGAGGTGAGTGTCGCTTAATTTTATATTGTTTTAATGGTAATATGCTAATTGTTCCTAGATTTTTGTTGAGATAATAAACAAATATTTTGCATAAGTATTTAAAAAAAAAAACTTAAAAATGGTAAAAGGGGTGAGGAAGCAGATTAAAGGAGTTATTTTGTATATATACCGTTATATGGCCTTTTCAAAGTTTTGGACTAGATGAATTTAAGAATTAGGTTATTTTTTCATTATTTTTAATTTTAATCCAAGGGGTGAGGGTCGTTAATTATTATATAGTTTTAATAGTATTTTGAGAATTTTTGCAGGTTATTTAGTTAATGTAGTTGATAAAGCATATTATTAATAATAACATGTATAAGGGGTTAATGGGGTGGGCTATGAGGTTTGAGGTGAGAGGCTTCACATATATCGTACTATGTGCCTTTTTCAGGAGTCTTGGATTTTACGAATATAAGATTTTTTAATATGGGAAGGGAATAAAAGAGATTGGAGAATTTTATATGGTTTCAATGATATTATGAGAATTTTTTCAGGTTTTTTGGATGAGAAGAAGGAATTTTAATTATAATCATTTATAATAAAACAAATAAGGGTCCAAAGGGGTAAAGAACGAAAGCAGAAGAGAGACTTCGCATTTGTCGTGTACTATCTCTTTTTCGGAGTTCTATTAGTCAAGGAATCGAAATATTACACTTTTTTTTACTATTTTCATTGTTAACAGAGAAAGAGGTCGAAAGAGACAGCATAGCATTTTTCCTAGTTTGATTGGCATATAGGACATGAAATAAATATTCCACAGTAAAATATATGTATATATATATATATATATATATATATATATATATATATATATATATATATATACATATATATATATATATATATATATATATGGGGTGAAATGGCTAAGGTAGGTGGCTAAAATTGTGATTGCAGGTAAGTCGTCGTATACTTCTAGTTCAGTGTTCTTGATTTTCCATTATTTCTAATTTTAACATGTGATTATGGACTAACCTAAAAAAATATTGAATTGAATATAGAACAAGTTTTATGAATACAAACAGTTAAGTTGGCGAAAGTGTACTTATGGAGAGCAGGTGAATTATTGTCCTGTTAACGGGAAGTATTGTATTTGGGAAAAACTTTTTCTTCTTTCAGGTCTTAGGATTTTTAGATCACGAAAAATATATTAAATAATACGAAATATATCAAAAATAATAATCTAGCAACACATCACAAAAAATGTTTATTTTTATTTCGAGATCAAGAGGTTTTTCTTAGCATACCTGACAATCTTTTTATCTCTGTTGTCCATATTAGAATTTATACTAACATATTAACATACCCACGTATTTCGTTGGCAGAGAGTAAATATTTTGTTCGATGTGATTTTAAAAGAGGAGATTGTAGTTATTTAATCACTAAATACCTTTTCTGTTTTTGATTTGATTGACTTCTAGTTCCAATGTAAATTTAATTTTCTAGTTTAAATTGTTTAGGTTGTATAGGAATTGTGCATGATTCTTGAGATGATCGAAACACATAGAAGTAATAATTAAATTGGATAGGATTTTTTTTTTCGTTCCTTTTCTCCATCATTATAAGATCCCTTCTGAGTTACTACTTTACTCTAGATCTGCCATTGTCTCTCTGCAATAGCTGTGTAGAGGAAGTTTTATTAAAAGTATATTTACTGATGTGCGTGCTAGATATGCCGTTGGTTTAGGCTAGTTACTAGCGTTTGTAAAGGATAAGCACTAAAATCTAATGACATATTTTAAAATACCATTACAAATGTCATGTGGTACATGGACATATTGATTTATATGTTGAATGGAACTTTCCGTTATCAACAAACATCGCTCTGCGTAAACAGCTATTTGTGTCAGCGCAACGTGTAAAATTTTATTTTGAAAATAGAAAAATTGTTATTGAAACTAACGAAGTGATTTAAAAAACACTTGGATAAGAGGCAATGGTGCGCACGCAACTCACTCTTCTTTCTTTTATGTCTTGCTCTTTTATACTCTTTTTCACATCTGTATGTTTTTTTCACTCTCTTTTACATTATTTATACTAATTATATATGTTTATTTACAACACGTTTATGATTTCTATTTCGCATTTTTTAACTGCACTTTGTTTAACACTTTTTCTTAACTTTTTACACTTTTACAAGAATTACATTATTTACCTTATAGTTAGTTTATCTTGACCTAATGTTTAGTCAGTTGCTACTCTTTTTGCTTTGTGATCTCTTTTTAAGTTGTTTACTTTACCTCCGCACAGGTACCCGACGTTCACCAGTTTTAGGCCAGCGTAGCGTGCTTTCAGCGTGTTTTAGGCGCGCTTTAGAAACACATATATATGTGCACTTAACATTATATTGCCATTTGTAAGATCTTTATTGTATGTTCTTTAGCACAGATATTAGTTTTTGACTTAACTTTAACTCCCAAACAAGATAGTGTACCAATAAAAATAACCTTTGTAGGTGTAATTCTTCTGAATTTATCCTGCATCGCTTGAATAACTAATGCTGACGTTTCGCCGCCGATCATCCTGCCAGCTTGTTCTGCGAACTGACTTGACTCTTTTTGCTTTGTGATCTCTTTTTAAGTTGTTTACTTTACCTCCGCACAGGTGCCCGAAGTTCACTAGTTTTAGGCCAGCGTACCGTAGCGTGCTTTCAGCATGTTTTAGGCGCGCTTTAGAAACACATATATATGTGCACTTAACATTATATTGCCATTTGTAAGATCTTTATTGTGTGTTCTTTAGGACAGATATTAGTTTTTGACTTAACTTTAACTCCCAAACAAGATAGTGTACCAATAAAAATACCTTTGTAGGTGTAATTCTTCTGAATTTATCCTGTGTCACTTGAATAACTAATGCTGACGTTTCGCCGATCATCCTGCCAGCTTGTTCTGCGAACTGACTTTTTCGAAATTGAGTACGAAAATCATTTAATTTGACTTATATAGGTCTTTTATGTTAGCGCACCAGACGTTGAAAGAGGAGTGAAGAGAGAGAGGAAATTTGAGAAACCTCGGATGAACTTGCTTAAAATACACAGGAGAAATTCAAAAAAATTATGCATATAAACTACGTAACTCGTAGAATTTTCTTGTCAAAATTAAAACTAGCCTTGATTTGTTTCAATTAGATAGGAAATATCACGCTCGATTATAACCCAGTCAATGACAACGTTACTGCTAGATATCGATTAACATATATTATAAATTGAGAGAGAATATAAAACAAAGAAAGAATGAAACTGTTCCCTTGTCAGTCCGAAACATTAGAAGAATAAAAAAGTGGTCTGAAATAAGGGTAAAATAGGAATACATCGCAGAGGAGCGATTTAATCTTAAAGCAATTTTTCATTTAGACAGTTGTTCGTCTCTACGCATTAGTTTTCGAAATAAATCGTCCTTTAAAAATAAATGACTGACCAGCGTGAAGATGTTTAGTTACGTCTGAAAAGATGTAGCGAATAACTGAAGCAGTTAAAATTAAGGAAAATAAGAAAAATGATATTAACGTCGGTAGGTTGTTATCCTACGCGGCTCTAGTGGTTACTATTCCTTCTCTTCCTTTTAAAATTTATTTATTTATTTTTTATATTCATTTATTTTTAACAGAGGCTTTTTTTTGTGAGCTTATATTATTTTTTAATTATAGCTTATGATAATCAATCACGTTCCCATGCTTTTTATGGGATCACTTCGGTGTCTGCCTATCTGTTTGTCACACCCGATTTTCTCTGAAACTATTTGACTTGTAAAATTGTAATTTGGCAGAATTATAGAAATTGATGGTCCAGTCAGAGCCGTGTGGTTCGGAAAGCTAAAATTTGACTTGGGGGATTAGTTTTGGGGGGTGAAATCGGAAGTGAAAAATTTTTTTACAAGGTCATCAAGTGGGGTGTCAAATGGTTGTGAAAACACCTGATCAAAAATATATATAATGCACACAAACCTTTCTTTGAAGTATTTTTAAAAATAGCCAAAAATCACTGTCCCCCCCACCCTATATCTAAGAGTACTGCTGGTCAACAAATTGCTAGACAATTCTGGAATATTCTCCATAAAGTGTAGATTGAGTGAAAATTATCACGAGTGCATTCTTCTTTTTCTCTCTATGCCATCTCCTAACTAAGGAGGTCGCCGATCAATAGGGCAATCTTAACCTTTGAGACTGCAGCACGAAATAGATGAAGTCGATTTTCCATACCACTTGCGAAGATTCTTGAGCTAGGATTCACGCCTTCGGTCTGGACCTCTCTTATCACACAGTTTACCCTGAATTATCAACTGCTACAGTTCGTATTTCTCACTTCGCATAACGTGTCCCAGATATTCCGGTTTTTCTCTTTTTTATTGTTAACAGTAGCTCCGTTTCGGTGTTCAAGCTGCGGAGTACTTCTTCATTACGTATCTTGTCGACCCAAGGTATTCACAATATACGCCTATAGGCCCACATGTCAAATGCAGTTATTCGCATAACACTTCAGCAGTCATTTCTTAACATTTATCTTAAGAGTGCGGTCACATAAAACGTTTCTCAACTTCATGAACGTTTGCCTGGCTTGTGCGATTTAATTTCCATGTCCGATCTCCATTCGTCATAAAGCAATGTCCTCAGCAATTTATAACTGCAGACCTGTTCTATTTACTCTGTACCAATTTCAATCTTTACACGTATATGCTGTTTCTTAGTAATTATCATAAATTTGTTTTTTTTTGGTATTCTTTTCTAAACCGTCTTGATTACGGACCGTACTGACCCTGTTTAGCAGTGTTTGTAGATCTCCTGCACTTTCTGTTAAAAGTATACTAACATCAGCCTATCTAATATTATTTATTAGGACCCCATTAATAAGAATGCCCTCAGTCCTGTTGAAAAGCGCTTCTTTGAAAATAATTTTTGAATATAGATTGAATAACAAGAGAGACAGTATACAACCCTGCCTCACTCCCCGTTGAATTTCTACGTCGTCGGACACCTCTGAATCTACCTTCATGTTTGCTTGCTGTCTCCAATATAAATTCTTTATTATTCTTATGTCCTGAAGGTCTAACCTCAACTCATTTAAAAAACCAATCATTGTTTCATGTCTAACTTTATCGAAAGCCTTTTTATAGTCTATAAATCCGTCAAATACATCTTTGTTGTTATCTCTGCATCGTTTGTATAAGCACATTAACGGAGAACAAGGCTACCTGCCATTTCTAAAGCCAAACTGTGTATTTGTTAGAACATCTTCACATTTCCTATATATACGATTGTGAATTATTTTTAGAAAGATCTTAAGAGTATGGCACATTAAACTTATTGTGCGGTAGTCGTCACATTGTCTAGGATTTGCTGTCTTCGGTAAAGTGACAAAAGTTGATTTCAGCCATTCTGCTGGAATATGGCCTGTTTTATATATGGTGTTAAATAGGTTTATCAGTATACAAATGTTGTCATCATCAATAAGTTTTATGATTTCCGATGGAATGTTACCAGGGCCAACAGCTTTATTGTTTTTCGCAAGTTTTATTGCATAGACCATTTCCTCCTTCGTTATTATTATTATTATTATTTTTACGGGTCTAACACCCCGTGCTTCAGGGAAGTCCCTAAAGCGCTACAGGAGCGACACGTATGCGGAGAAAGCGATTCACGATGTTCTTGAATCGCTGTAAATTGCATTCGGTGGAAAACACAGTCCTGGGCACCTGAACCTATACGGATGTGAAGTATTAGCGCGACGTGTACTTCTAACACGCACCGCTCTGGGAGGAATTAAGCGGGCCACATCCTTCGAACACTTTCCATGAAAGTACTTGTAGAATAGCCTCAAGTCACGAACCGTTATTCGATGTTCCAGCGAATCAAGTCCGCCGGTCAGTTCCGGGTCTCCAATCAGACGTACAGCTCTTCTCTGAATAGAATCCAACAAATGCAGTGTATGTTTGGGAGCGAAGCTCCAAACATGGGAGCAGTATTCCATAGTTGGTCGAATTTGAGCTTTGTTAAGAATTAACAGTTGTTGTGGTATGTAAAGCTTTCTGGTTTGAAATAATATTCCCAACTTTTGAGAAGCTCTCCTTGCTATATCTACAACATGTTCATGCCAGGACATATTTGCTCCCAAATTAACGCCCAACAAATTGAGTGACGATATTAGAGGAATGGAGTGCCCCGACATAACTATGTCGGGTTCAGCAATGTTAACTTTTTTAGAAAAAACTGTCGCCTGTGTTTTTGTGGCGTTAAATTCCACTCGGTTACTGTCACCCCAAGATAAAATTTCTTCCAGGTCTTTGTTAAGTTTAATGACTTCCTGCTGTCTGCGGATATTCGTCTGAGTAGCCGATGTCCGAGCGTTCAAAGTGAATGAAGAGATAAGCGTGCTGTCATCCGCAAAGGTGTAGATTGGATTCTCGGTCTTTTCCAGCAGATCGTTAATATAAATGAGAAAGAGAGTAGGAGATAGTATGGAGCCTTGAGGGACACCGGCATTGATAGTGAAGGTGTTAAAAAGAAATTCGTCGACTGCCACTCGTAAAGAACGCTTTCTGAGAAAACATGAGAGCCACGGACAGAACTTCTCAGACATACCATAAGAGTGTAGCTTAGCCAACAGCCCATCGTGCCAAACACGGTCGAATGCCTTGGATATATCAAGAGCAACCGCTCGAGATTCTCCAAAGTGTTCAATTGCGTTGTCCAAACGTGTGTTACATAAGTCAGAAGATCTCCTGTTGATCTATTTTTACGAAAGCCATATTGGTGATCGTTAATAATGTTGAATCCTTCAAGATATTTTAGAAGATGCTGATTGATAGCCTTTTCCATGACTATGGCAAGTATTCCGTCAGCTCCAGAAGCCTTTTTGGTGTCCAGCTCCATTAAAATACGTTTAATGCTACCCTGTGAAGACAATATCGGGCATCCTTGACTGTACTATGGGACTAGTAGGTAGTGTTTTTCCTTGGAAATCGACAGTAGAATGTGAAGCAAAGAGTTCAGCCAACAAGTTCGCTTTTTTTCAACAGGTGTCGTTGCAATAGAATTATCTGGCCCTGTGAATGCTGGTATGATGGATTCGGTGAAATTTTGACTAACTGTCTTAGCGACTGACCAAAAGGACCTGGAATTGTTGGGACAAGCGAGAAGTTTGTTTCTAATTCGTTGATTGTGTACCTCCTTGGTTTTGGTCGATAATTTCTGTGCATCTGTTCCGGGCACGAACAAAGGTGTTACGATTTATGGTGTTAGGATTTACACGCCATTATCGGTAGGCCAGATGTTTCGAAGGAACTGCTTCTTTACATTTTCGGTCAAACCAAGGCTTGCCGTTGGATGGGCTTTTTTCGAAAAAGGAATGTAAGCCTCCACACTAGCCAAAATAACATCGGAAACCTCCCTGGCGCACATCTGTAGTGTTAAATCTTGCGTGGTTTAGGCGCCTCTCTGTCACTGATTGGTAGGATACTCGATGTCGAAAACAGTTTATGGTCGGAAGAACTTAAGGCGGATTTACAGTGACCGTGTAAATCTCCAGATTGGTAGTTAAAAACAAATCAAGAAGACTGGCGAACTCCCAGTCTCGATCAGGGTTCCGTGTTGGTTCATCTAGTATAGAAGTCTAGTATAGAAGAGACGTTGAGTTAGAAAGAGCTATTCTACCAACGTCGACAGAGTGAACATATAAGGGCCAGTATTTTTTTTTATTTATTTGAAATCTTGCTTATTTATGTAAACATGCGATAAAAATTCTAGTAAATAAAAAATGTGTCTTGATACGGATCATGTAATTTTCTTATATTAAAATTTTAAACTTGCTAACAGCATAAATTAGCCTCATTACATTTTTTAGTTCATCGAGAATATAAAACAAAGAAAGAATGAAACTGTTCCCTTGTCAGTCCGAAACATTAGAAGAATAAAAAAAGTGGTCTGAAATAAGGGTAAAATAGGAATACATCGCAGAGGAGCGATTTAATCTTAAAGTAATTTTTCATTTAGACAGTTGTAGTTCGTCTCTACGCATTAGTTTTCGAAATAAATCGTCCTTTAAAAATAAATGACTGACCAGCGTGAAGATGTTTAGTTACGTCTGAAAAGATGTAGCGAATAACTGAAGCAGTTAAAATTAAGGAAAATAAGAAAAATGATATTAACGTCGGTAGGTTGTTATCCTACGCGGCTCTAGTGGTTACTATTCCTTCTCTTCCTTTTAAAATTTATTTATTTATTTTTATATTCATTTATTTTTAACAGAGGCTTTTTTTTGTGAGCTTATATTATTTTTTAATTATAGCTTATGATAATCAATCACGTTCCCATGCTTTTTATGGGATCACTTCGGTGTCTGCCTATCTGTTTGTCACACCCGATTTTCTCTGAAACTATTTGACTTGTAAAATTGTAATTTGGCAGAATTATAGAAATTGATGGTCCAGTCAGAGCCGTGTGGTTCGGAAAGCTAAAATTTGACTTGGGGGGTTAGTTTTGGGGGTGAAATCGGAAGTGAAAAATTTTTTTACAAGGTCATCAAGTGGGGTGTCAAATGGTTGTGAAAACACCTGATCAAAAATATATATAATGCACACAAACCTTTCTTTGAAGTATTTTTAAAAAATAGCCAAAAATCACTGTCCCCCCACCCTATATCTAAGAGTACTGCTGGTCAACAAATTGCTAGACAATTCTGGAATATTCTCCATAAAGTGTAGATTGAGTGAAAATTATCACGAGTGCATTCTTCTTTTTCTCTCTATGCCATCTCCTAACTAAGAGGTCGCCGATCAATAGGGCAATCTTAACCTTTGAGACTGCAGCACGAAATAGATGAAGTCGATTTTCCATACCACTTGCGAAGATTCTTGAGCTAGGATTCACGCCTTCGGTCTGGACCTCTCTTATCACACAGTTTACCCTGAATTATCAACTGCTACAGTTCGTATTTCTCACTTCGCATAACGTGTCCCAGATATTCCGGTTTTCTCTTTTTTATTGTTAACAGTAGCTCCGTTCGGTGTTCAAGCTGCGGAGTACTTCTTCATTACGTATCTTGTCGACCCAAGGTATTCACAATATACGCCTATAGGCCCACATGTCAAATGCAGTTATTCGCATAACACTTCAGCAGTCATTTCTTAACATTTATCTTAAGAGTGCGGTCACATAAAACGTTTCTCAACTTCATGAACGTTTGCCTGGCTTGTGCGATTTAATTTCCATGTCCGATCTCCATTCGTCATAAAGCAATGTCCTCAGCAATTTATAACTGCAGACCTGTTCTATTTACTCTGTACCAATTTCAATCTTTACACGTATATGCTGTTTCTTAGTAATTATCATAAATTTGTTTTTTTTTGGTATTCTTTTCTAAACCGTCTTGATTACGGACCGTACTGACCCTGTTTAGCAGTGTTTGTAGATCTCCTGCACTTTCTGTTAAAAGTATACTAACATCAGCCTATCTAATATTATTTATTAGGACCCCATTAATAAGAATGCCCTCAGTCCTGTTGAAAAGCGCTTCTTTGAAAATAATTTTTGAATATAGATTGAATAACAAGAGAGACAGTATACAACCCTGCCTCACTCCCCGTTGAATTTCTACGTCGTCGGACACCTCTGAATCTACCTTCATGTTTGCTTGCTGTCTCCAATATAAATTCTTTATTATTCTTATGTCCTGAAGGTCTAACCTCAACTCATTTAAAAAACCAATCATTGTTTCATGTCTAACTTTATCGAAAGCCTTTTTATAGTCTATAAATCCGTCAAATACATCTTTGTTGTTATCTCTGCATCGTTGTATAAGCACATTAACGGAGAACAAGGCTACCTGCCATTTCTAAAGCCAAACTGTGTATTTGTTAGAACATCTTCACATTTCCTATATATACGATTGTGAATTATTTTTAGAAAGATCTTAAGAGTATGGCACATTAAACTTATTGTGCGGTAGTCGTCACATTGTCTAGGATTTGCTGTCTTCGGTAAAGTGACAAAAGTTGATTTCAGCCATTCTGCTGGAATATGGCCTGTTTTATATATGGTGTTAAATAGGTTTATCAGTATACAAATGTTGTCATCATCAATAAGTTTTATGATTTCCGATGGAATGTTACCAGGGCCAACAGCTTTATTGTTTTTTCGCAAGTTTTATTGCATAGACCATTTCCTCCTTCGTTATTATTATTATTATTATTTTACGGGTCTAACACCCGTGCTTCAGGGAAGTCCCTAAAGCGCTACAGGAGCGACACGTATGCGGAGAAAGCGATTCACGATGTTCTTGAATCGCTGTAAATTGCATTCGGTGGAAAACACAGTCCTGGGCACCTGAACCTATACGGATGTGAAGTATTAGCGCGACGTGTACTTCTAACACGCACCGCTCTGGGAGGAATTAAGCGGGCCACATCCTTCGAACACTTTCCATGAAAGTACTTGTAGAATAGCCTCAAGTCACGAACCGTTATTCGATGTTCCAGCGAATCAAGTCCGCCGGTCAGTTCCGGGTCTCCAATCAGACGTACAGCTCTTCTCTGAATAGAATCCAACAAATGCAGTGTATGTTTGGGAGCGAAGCTCCAAACATGGGAGCAGTATTCCATAGTTGGTCGAATTTGAGCTTTGTTAAGAATTAACAGTTGTTGTGGTATGTAAAGCTTTCTGGTTTGAAATAATATTCCCAACTTTTGAGAAGCTCTCCTTGCTATATCTACAACATGTTCATGCCAGGACATATTTGCTCCCAAATTAACGCCCAACAAATTGAGTGACGATATTAGAGGAATGGAGTGCCCCGACATAACTATGTCGGGTTCAGCAATGTTAACTTTTTTAGAAAAAACTGTCGCCTGTGTTTTTGTGGCGTTAAATTCCACTCGGTTACTGTCACCCCAAGATAAAATTTCTTCCAGGTCTTTGTTAAGTTTAATGACTTCCTGCTGTCTGCGGATATTCGTCTGAGTAGCCGATGTCCGAGCGTTCAAAGTGAATGAAGAGATAAGCGTGCTGTCATCCGCAAAGGTGTAGATTGGATTCTCGGTCTTTTCCAGCAGATCGTTAATATAAATGAGAAAGAGAGTAGGAGATAGTATGGAGCCTTGAGGGACACCGGCATTGATAGTGAAGGTGTTAAAAAGAAATTCGTCGACTGCCACTCGTAAAGAACGCTTTCTGAGAAAACATGAGAGCCACGGACAGAACTTCTCAGACATACCATAAGAGTGTAGCTTAGCCAACAGCCCATCGTGCCAAACACGGTCGAATGCCTTGGATATATCAAGAGCAACCGCTCGAGATTCTCCAAAGTGTTCAATTGCGTTGTTCCAAACGTGTGTTTACATAAGTCAGAAGATCTCCTGTTGATCTATTTTTACGAAAGCCATATTGGTGATCGTTAATAATGTTGAATCCTTCAAGATATTTTAGAAGATGCTGATTGATAGCCTTTTCCATGACTATGGCAAGTATTCCGTCAGCTCCAGAAGCCTTTTTGGTGTCCAGCTCCATTAAAATACGTTTAATGCTACCCTGTGAAGACAATATCGGGCATCCTTGACTGTACTATGGGACTAGTAGGTAGTGTTTTTCCTTGGAAATCGACAGTAGAATGTGAAGCAAAGAGTTCAGCCAACAAGTTCGCTTTTTCAACAGGTGTCGTTGCAATAGAATTATCTGGCCCTGTGAATGCTGGTATGATGGATTCGGTGAAATTTTGACTAACTGTCTTAGCGACTGACCAAAAGGACCTGGAATTGTTGGGACAAGCGAGAAGTTTGTTTCTAATTCGTTGATTGTGTACCTCCTTGGTTTTGGTCGATAATTTCTGTGCATCTGTTCCGGGCACGAACAAAGGTGTTACGATTTATGGTGTTAGGATTTACACGCCATTATCGGTAGGCCAGATGTTTCGAAGGAACTGCTTCTTTACATTTTCGGTCAAACCAAGGCTTGCCGTTGGATGGGCTTTTTTCGAAAAAGGAATGTAAGCCTCCACACTAGCCAAAATAACATCGGAAACCTCCCTGGCGCACATCTGTAGTGTTAAATCTTGCGTGGTTTAGGCGCCTCTCTGTCACTGATTGGTAGGATACTCGATGTCGAAAACAGTTTATGGTCGGAAGAACTTAAGGCGGATTTACAGTGACCGTGTAAATCTCCAGATTGGTAGTTAAAAACAAATCAAGAAGACTGGCGAACTCCCAGTCTCGATCAGGGTTCCGTGTTGGTTCATCTAGTATAGAAGTCTAGTATAGAAGAGACGTTGAGTTAGAAAGAGCTATTCTACCAACGTCGACAGAGTGAACATATAAGGGCCAGTATTTTTTTTTATTTATTTGAAATCTTGCTTATTTATGTAAACATGCGATAAAAATTCTAGTAAATAAAAAATGTGTCTTGATACGGATCATGTAATTTTCTTATATTAAAATTTTAAACTTGCTAACAGCATAAATTAGCCTCATTACATTTTTTAGTTCATCGAGAATATAAAACAAAGAAAGAATGAAACTGTTCCCTTGTCAGTCCGAAACATTAGAAGAATAAAAAAGTGGTCTGAAATAAGGGTAAAATAGGAATACATCGCAGAGGAGCGATTTAATCTTAAAGCAATTTTTCATTTAGACAGTTGTTCGTCTCTACGCATTAGTTTTCGAAATAAATCGTCCTTTAAAAATAAATGACTGACCAGCGTGAAGATGTTTAGTTACGTCTGAAAAGATGTAGCGAATAACTGAAGCAGTTAAAATTAAGGAAAATAAGAAAAATGATATTAACGTCGGTAGGTTGTTATCCTACGCGGCTCTAGTGGTTACTATTCCTTCTCTTCCTTTTAAAATTTATTTATTTATTTTTATATTCATTTATTTTTAACAGAGGCTTTTTTTGTGAGCTTATATTATTTTTTAATTATAGCTTATGATAATCAATCACGTTCCCATGCTTTTTATGGGATCACTTCGGTGTCTGCCTATCTGTTTGTCACACCCGATTTTCTCTGAAAACTATTTGACTTGTAAAATTGTAATTTGGCAGAATTATAGAAATTGATGGTCCAGTCAGAGCCGTGTGGTTCGGAAAGCTAAAATTTGACTTGGGGGATTAGTTTTGGGGGGTGAAATCGGAAGTGAAAAATTTTTTTACAAGGTCATCAAGTGGGGTGTCAAATGGTTGTGAAAACACCTGATCAAAAATATATATAATGCACACAAACCTTTCTTTGAAGTATTTTTAAAAAATAGCCAAAAATCACTGTCCCCCCACCCTATATCTAAGAGTACTGCTGGTCAACAAATTGCTAGACAATTCTGGAATATTCTCCATAAAGTGTAGATTGAGTGAAAATTATCACGAGTGCATTCTTCTTTTTTTCTCTCTATGCCATCTCCTAACTAAGGAGGTCGCCGATCAATAGGGCAATCTTAACCTTTGAGACTGCAGCACGAAATAGATGAAGTCGATTTTCCATACCACTTGCGAAGATTCTTGAGCTAGGATTCACGCCTTCGGTCTGGACCTCTCTTATCACACAGTTTACCCTGAATTATCAACTGCTACAGTTCGTATTTCTCACTTCGCATAACGTGTCCCAGATATTCCGGTTTTCTCTTTTTTATTGTTAACAGTAGCTCCGTTTCGGTGTTCAAGCTGCGGAGTACTTCTTCATTACGTATCTTGTCGACCCAAGGTATTCACAATATACGCCTATAGGCCCACATGTCAAATGCAGTTATTCGCATAACACTTCAGCAGTCATTTCTTAACATTTATCTTAAGAGTGCGGTCACATAAAACGTTTCTCAACTTCATGAACGTTTGCCTGGCTTGTGCGATTTAATTTCCATGTCCGATCTCCATTCGTCATAAAGCAATGTCCTCAGCAATTTATAACTGCAGACCTGTTCTATTTACTCTGTACCAATTTCAATCTTTACACGTATATGCTGTTTCTTAGTAATTATCATAAATTTGTTTTTTTTTGGTATTCTTTTCTAAACCGTCTTGATTACGGACCGTACTGACCCTGTTTAGCAGTGTTTGTAGATCTCCTGCACTTTCTGTTAAAAGTATACTAACATCAGCCTATCTAATATTATTTATTAGGACCCCATTAATAAGAATGCCCTCAGTCCTGTTGAAAAGCGCTTCTTTGAAAATAATTTTTGAATATAGATTGAATAACAAGAGAGACAGTATACAACCCTGCCTCACTCCCCGTTGAATTTCTACGTCGTCGGACACCTCTGAATCTACCTTCATGTTTGCTTGCTGTCTCCAATATAAATTCTTTATTATTCTTATGTCCTGAAGGTCTAACCTCAACTCATTTAAAAAACCAATCATTGTTTCATGTCTAACTTTATCGAAAGCCTTTTTATAGTCTATAAATCCGTCAAATACATCTTTGTTGTTATCTCTGCATCGTTGTATAAGCACATTAACGGAGAACAAGGCTACCTGCCATTTCTAAAGCCAAACTGTGTATTTGTTAGAACATCTTCACATTTCCTATATATACGATTGTGAATTATTTTTAGAAAGATCTTAAGAGTATGGCACATTAAACTTATTGTGCGGTAGTCGTCACATTGTCTAGGATTTGCTGTCTTCGGTAAAGTGACAAAAGTTGATTTCAGCCATTCTGCTGGAATATGGCCTGTTTTATATATGGTGTTAAATAGGTTTATCAGTATACAAATGTTGTCATCATCAATAAGTTTTATGATTTCCGATGGAATGTTACCAGGGCCAACAGCTTTATTGTTTTTTCGCAAGTTTTATTGCATAGACCATTTCCTCCTTCGTTATTATTATTATTATTATTTTTACGGGTCTAACACCCGTGCTTCAGGGAAGTCCCTAAAGCGCTACAGGAGCGACACGTATGCGGAGAAAGCGATTCACGATGTTCTTGAATCGCTGTAAATTGCATTCGGTGGAAAACACAGTCCTGGGCACCTGAACCTATACGGATGTGAAGTATTAGCGCGACGTGTACTTCTAACACGCACCGCTCTGGGAGGAATTAAGCGGGCCACATCCTTCGAACACTTTCCATGAAAGTACTTGTAGAATAGCCTCAAGTCACGAACCGTTATTCGATGTTCCAGCGAATCAAGTCCGCCGGTCAGTTCCGGGTCTCCAATCAGACGTACAGCTCTTCTCTGAATAGAATCCAACAAATGCAGTGTATGTTTGGGAGCGAAGCTCCAAACATGGGAGCAGTATTCCATAGTTGGTCGAATTTGAGCTTTGTTAAGAATTAACAGTTGTTGTGGTATGTAAAGCTTTCTGGTTTGAAATAATATTCCCAACTTTTGAGAAGCTCTCCTTGCTATATCTACAACATGTTCATGCCAGGACATATTTGCTCCCAAATTAACGCCCAACAAATTGAGTGACGATATTAGAGGAATGGAGTGCCCCGACATAACTATGTCGGGTTCAGCAATGTTAACTTTTTTAGAAAAAACTGTCGCCTGTGTTTTTGTGGCGTTAAATTCCACTCGGTTACTGTCACCCCAAGATAAAATTTCTTCCAGGTCTTTGTTAAGTTTAATGACTTCCTGCTGTCTGCGGATATTCGTCTGAGTAGCCGATGTCCGAGCGTTCAAAGTGAATGAAGAGATAAGCGTGCTGTCATCCGCAAAGGTGTAGATTGGATTCTCGGTCTTTTCCAGCAGATCGTTAATATAAATGAGAAAGAGAGTAGGAGATAGTATGGAGCCTTGAGGGACACCGGCATTGATAGTGAAGGTGTTAAAAAGAAATTCGTCGACTGCCACTCGTAAAGAACGCTTTCTGAGAAAACATGAGAGCCACGGACAGAACTTCTCAGACATACCATAAGAGTGTAGCTTAGCCAACAGCCCATCGTGCCAAACACGGTCGAATGCCTTGGATATATCAAGAGCAACCGCTCGAGATTCTCCAAAGTGTTCAATTGCGTTGTTCCAAACGTGTGTTACATAAGTCAGAAGATCTCCTGTTGATCTATTTTTACGAAAGCCATATTGGTGATCGTTAATAATGTTGAATCCTTCAAGATATTTTAGAAGATGCTGATTGATAGCCTTTTCCATGACTATGGCAAGTATTCCGTCAGCTCCAGAAGCCTTTTTGGTGTCCAGCTCCATTAAAATACGTTTAATGCTACCCTGTGAAGACAATATCGGGCATCCTTGACTGTACTATGGGACTAGTAGGTAGTGTTTTTCCTTGGAAATCGACAGTAGAATGTGAAGCAAAGAGTTCAGCCAACAAGTTCGCTTTTTCAACAGGTGTCGTTGCAATAGAATTATCTGGCCCTGTGAATGCTGGTATGATGGATTCGGTGAAATTTTGACTAACTGTCTTAGCGACTGACCAAAAGGACCTGGAATTGTTGGGACAAGCGAGAAGTTTGTTTCTAATTCGTTGATTGTGTACCTCCTTGGTTTTGGTCGATAATTTCTGTGCATCTGTTCCGGGCACGAACAAAGGTGTTACGATTTATGGTGTTAGGATTTACACGCCATTATCGGTAGGCCAGATGTTTCGAAGGAACTGCTTCTTTACATTTTCGGTCAAACCAAGGCTTGCCGTTGGATGGGCTTTTTTCGAAAAAGGAATGTAAGCCTCCACACTAGCCAAAATAACATCGGAAACCTCCCTGGCGCACATCTGTAGTGTTAAATCTTGCGTGGTTTAGGCGCCTCTCTGTCACTGATTGGTAGGATACTCGATGTCGAAAACAGTTTATGGTCGGAAGAACTTAAGGCGGATTTACAGTGACCGTGTAAATCTCCAGATTGGTAGTTAAAAACAAATCAAGAAGACTGGCGAACTCCCAGTCTCGATCAGGGTTCCGTGTTGGTTCATCTAGTATAGAAGTCTAGTATAGAAGAGACGTTGAGTTAGAAAGAGCTATTCTACCAACGTCGACAGAGTGAACATATAAGGGCCAGTATTTTTTTTTTTATTTATTTGAAATCTTGCTTATTTATGTAAACATGCGATAAAAATTCTAGTAAATAAAAAAATGTGTCTTGATACGGATCATGTAATTTTCTTATATTAAAATTTTAAACTTGCTAACAGCATAAATTAGCCTCATTACATTTTTTAGTTCATCGAGAATATAAAACAAAGAAAGAATGAAACTGTTCCCTTGTCAGTCCGAAACATTAGAAGAATAAAAAAGTGGTCTGAAATAAGGGTAAAATAGGAATACATCGCAGAGGAGCGATTTAATCTTAAAGTAATTTTTCATTTAGACAGTTGTTCGTCTCTACGCATTAGTTTTCGAAATAAATCGTCCTTTAAAAATAAATGACTGACCAGCGTGAAGATGTTTAGTTACGTCTGAAAAGATGTAGCGAATAACTGAACCAGTTAAAATTAAGGAAAATAAGAAAAATGATATTAACGTCGGTAGGTTGTTATCCTACGCGGCTCTAGTGGTTACTATTCCTTCTCTTCCTTTTAAAATTTATTTATTTATTTTTATATTCATTTATTTTTAACAGAGGCTTTTTTTTGTGAGCTTATATTATTTTTTAATTATAGCTTATGATAATCAATCACGTTCCCATGCTTTTTATGGGATCACTTCGGTGTCTGCCTATCTGTTTGTCACACCCGATTTTCTCTGAAACTATTTGACTTGTAAAATTGTAATTTGGCACAATTATAGAAATTGATGGTCCAGTCAGAGCCGTGTGGTTCGGAAAGCTAAAATTTGACTTGGGGGATTAGTTTTGGGGGGTGAAATCGGAAGTGAAAAAATTTTTTACAAGGTCATCAAGTGGGGTGTCAAATGGTTGTGAACACCTGATCAAAAATATATATAATGCACACAAACCTTTCTTTGAAGTATTTTTAAAAAATAGCCAAAAATCACTGTCCCCCCACCCTATATCTAAGAGTACTGCTGGTCAACAAATTGCTAGAAAATTCTGGAATATTCTCCATAAAGTGTAGATTGAGTGAAAATTATCACGAGTGCATTCTTCTTTTTCTCTCTATGCCATCTCCTAACTAAGGAGGTCGCCGATCAATAGGGCAATCTTAACCTTTGACACTGCAGCACGAAATAGATGAAGTCGATTTTCCATACCACTTGCGAAGATTCTTGAGCTAGGATTCACGCCTTCGGTCTGGACCTCTCTTATCACACAGTTTACCCTGAATTATCAACTGCTACAGTTCGTATTTCTCACTTCGCATAACGTGTCCCAGATATTCCGGTTTTCTCTTTTTTATTGTTAACAGTAGCTCCGTTTCGGTGTTCAAGCTGCGGAGTACTTCTTCATTACGTATCTTGTCGACCCAAGGTATTCACAATATACGCCTATAGGCCCACATGTCAAATGCAGTTATTCGCATAACACTTCAGCAGTCATTTCTTAACATTTATCTTAAGAGTGCGGTCACATAAAACGTTTCTCAACTTCATGAACGTTTGCCTGGCTTGTGCGATTTAATTTCCATGTCCGATCTCCATTCGTCATAAAGCAATGTCCTCAGCAATTTATAACTGCAGACCTGTTCTATTTACTCTGTACCAATTTCAATCTTTACACGTATATGCTGTTTCTTAGTAATTATCATAAATTTGTTTTTTTTTGGTATTCTTTTCTAAACCGTCTTGATTACGGACCGTACTGACCCTGTTTAGCAGTGTTTGTAGATCTCCTGCACTTTCTGTTAAAAGTATACTAACATCAGCCTATCTAATATTATTTATTAGGACCCCATTAATAAGAATGCCCTCAGTCCTGTTGAAAAGCGCTTCTTTGAAAATAATTTTTGAATATAGATTGAATAACAAGAGAGACAGTATACAACCCTGCCTCACTCCCCGTTGAATTTCTACGTCGTCGGACACCTCTGAATCTACCTTCATGTTTGCTTGCTGTCTCCAATATAAATTCTTTATTATTCTTATGTCCTGAAGGTCTAACCTCAACTCATTTAAAAAACCAATCATTGTTTCATGTCTAACTTTATCGAAAGCCTTTTTATAGTCTATAAATCCGTCAAATACATCTTTGTTGTTATCTCTGCATCGTTGTATAAGCACATTAACGGAGAACAAGGCTACCTGCCATTTCTAAAGCCAAACTGTGTATTTGTTAGAACATCTTCACATTTCCTATATATACGATTGTGAATTATTTTTAGAAAGATCTTAAGAGTATGGCACATTAAACTTATTGTGCGGTAGTCGTCACATTGTCTAGGATTTGCTGTCTTCGGTAAAGTGACAAAAGTTGATTTCAGCCATTCTGCTGGAATATGGCCTGTTTTATATATGGTGTTAAATAGGTTTATCAGTATACAAATGTTGTCATCATCAATAAGTTTTATGATTTCCGATGGAATGTTACCAGGGCCAACAGCTTTATTGTTTTTCGCAAGTTTTATTGCATAGACCATTTCCTCCTTCGTTATTATTATTATTATTATTTTTACGGGTCTAACACCCGTGCTTCAGGGAAGTCCCTAAAGCGCTACAGGAGCGACACGTATGCGGAGAAAGCGATTCACGATGTTCTTGAATCGCTGTAAATTGCATTCGGTGGAAAACACAGTCCTGGGCACCTGAACCTATACGGATGTGAAGTATTAGCGCGACGTGTACTTCTAACACGCACCGCTCTGGGAGGAATTAAGCGGGCCACATCCTTCGAACACTTTCCATGAAAGTACTTGTAGAATAGCCTCAAGTCACGAACCGTTATTCGATGTTCCAGCGAATCAAGTCCGCCGGTCAGTTCCGGGTCTCCAATCAGACGTACAGCTCTTCTCTGAATAGAATCCAACAAATGCAGTGTATGTTTGGGAGCGAAGCTCCAAACATGGGAGCAGTATTCCATAGTTGGTCGAATTTGAGCTTTGTTAAGAATTAACAGTTGTTGTGGTATGTAAAGCTTTCTGGTTTGAAATAATATTCCCAACTTTTGAGAAGCTCTCCTTGCTATATCTACAACATGTTCATGCCAGGACATATTTGCTCCCAAATTAACGCCCAACAAATTGAGTGACGATATTAGAGGAATGGAGTGCCCCGACATAACTATGTCGGGTTCAGCAATGTTAACTTTTTTAGAAAAAACTGTCGCCTGTGTTTTTTGTGGCGTTAAATTCCACTCGGTTACTGTCACCCCAAGATAAAATTTCTTCCAGGTCTTTGTTAAGTTTAATGACTTCCTGCTGTCTGCGGATATTCGTCTGAGTAGCCGATGTCCGAGCGTTCAAAGTGAATGAAGAGATAAGCGTGCTGTCATCCGCAAAGGTGTAGATTGGATTCTCGGTCTTTTCCAGCAGATCGTTAATATAAATGAGAAAGAGAGTAGGAGATAGTATGGAGCCTTGAGGGACACCGGCATTGATAGTGAAGGTGTTAAAAAGAAATTCGTCGACTGCCACTCGTAAAGAACGCTTTCTGAGAAAACATGAGAGCCACGGACAGAACTTCTCAGACATACCATAAGAGTGTAGCTTAGCCAACAGCCCATCGTGCCAAACACGGTCGAATGCCTTGGATATATCAAGAGCAACCGCTCGAGATTCTCCAAAGTGTTCAATTGCGTTGTTCCAAACGTGTGTTACATAAGTCAGAAGATCTCCTGTTGATCTATTTTTACGAAAGCCATATTGGTGATCGTTAATAATGTTGAATCCTTCAAGATATTTTAGAAGATGCTGATTGATAGCCTTTTCCATGACTATGGCAAGTATTCCGTCAGCTCCAGAAGCCTTTTTGGTGTCCAGCTCCATTAAAATACGTTTAATGCTACCCTGTGAAGACAATATCGGGCATCCTTGACTGTACTATGGGACTAGTAGGTAGTGTTTTTCCTTGGAAATCGACAGTAGAATGTGAAGCAAAGAGTTCAGCCAACAAGTTCGCTTTTTCAACAGGTGTCGTTGCAATAGAATTATCTGGCCCTGTGAATGCTGGTATGATGGATTCGGTGAAATTTTGACTAACTGTCTTAGCGACTGACCAAAAGGACCTGGAATTGTTGGGACAAGCGAGAAGTTTGTTTCTAATTCGTTGATTGTGTACCTCCTTGGTTTTGGTCGATAATTTCTGTGCATCTGTTCCGGGCACGAACAAAGGTGTTACGATTTATGGTGTTAGGATTTACACGCCATTATCGGTAGGCCAGATGTTTCGAAGGAACTGCTTCTTTACATTTTCGGTCAAACCAAGGCTTGCCGTTGGATGGGCTTTTTTCGAAAAAGGAATGTAAGCCTCCACACTAGCCAAAATAACATCGGAAACCTCCCTGGCGCACATCTGTAGTGTTAAATCTTGCGTGGTTTAGGCGCCTCTCTGTCACTGATTGGTAGGATACTCGATGTCGAAAACAGTTTATGGTCGGGAGAACTTAAGGCGGATTTACAGTGACCGTGTAAATCTCCAGATTGGTAGTTAAAAACAAATCAAGAAGACTGGCGAACTCCCAGTCTCGATCAGGGTTCCGTGTTGGTTCATCTAGTATAGAAGTCTAGTATAGAAGAGACGTTGAGTTAGAAAGAGCTATTCTACCAACGTCGACAGAGTGAACATATAAGGGCCAGTATTTTTTTTATTTATTTGAAATCTTGCTTATTTATGTAAACATGCGATAAAAATTCTAGTAAATAAAAAATGTGTCTTGATACGGATCATGTAATTTTCTTATATTAAAATTTTAAACTTGCTAACAGCATAAATTAGCCTCATTACATTTTTTAGTTCATCGTTTGGTCACTTTCCCTCTGAATAAAGTAAACTTTAATAAAGAAAGGAATCGTATTAGAAATATAACTAGAGTTAATGGTTATGACGATGACTTGGTAAATAAGCTAATAAATAGACATAAGTTTAGGTTTAATATTCAGAATTCCACCTTGTTTACACGCGAAGAAAATAACACGAAGTATGTTTCCATACCATATAATCCGAAATATAGCAAGGGACTCAATAAGGTATTTAATAAAGTAGGCCTCACCTTAGTCTATAAGTCATCAGACAATCTGAGGAATATCTTAGGAAATCCGAAAGATAAAATTCCTAATTGTGAGAAAAGTGGAATTTATGAAATTAGTTGTAATGATTGTGACAAAAAGTATGTTGGGCAAACTAAAAGATCAATTAAAACAAGATTTAAAGAACACTTAGCACACTTAAAATACAATAGAACAGAAAAGTCTAGCATTGCCGAACATGCCCTTGAAGCTGATCATACTGTAACATTAGATAATCTAAGATTAATAAAAAAATCTATCTGATAGTAGATTGTTGAACGCATACGAAAGTATGGAAATCATAAAATGTAAAAGTAGTTTAAATAAAGACAGAGGGCCTATTCCTTATAGTCCTCTCTACTGGTTACTTGACCGGAACTGATGGCCGTGCCTATGTCATTAGTTCCGCTTGAGTAATTCAAGGGTTATGCTAAGTATAAATAGGTTTAGATTTGTAGTTTAGCTTTAGTCAATCATCGCTCCTGATGAAGCTAACATGGTTAGCGAAACGCGCGTTGAGTGCAAAAATAAAGTGTTTGATGTAGTGATGATTTATAGTGAGTAGTATCATTGTGCCAAAGATTCCACACACCCAACTTAGTTGCTACCAGAAGCCATGCATTTCTTAGAGGAAGGTTCACATTCGCGTGAGCATTATTTTTAACTAAGCAGAGATTATTTTATAAAACACCTATCAAGACCGGAGTTACCTTTTCAGATTGTAGTTTAATTATATGTATTGTATCTTCTCATTTTTGCTATATGTTTCCTTTGATATTCTACGTTTTAAATATATTAATAAGGACAAGAATAAGTTACTGATTTGAATATTATGCTGAAATAAATCGACCTTTCATTTTTTTTCTTTTTGTTTTATTGCTTTGTTTAATAAGACACCAATTTTGTTTATTTCAACAACGTTCGTAGGATTTATAGTTTCCTATTTCTATGCTAGGCAAGCACAGTTATATATAAAGTTAGTGGTGGCCAAGTAAAAATAGAAAAGCACATATAACAGCGTTGTAGCTGGTACCTACGGAGTTCATTTTTTATAACCTTGACTAAAAATTTATAAAAATGTCTTACAATTACTTAAGACTTACACAAAAATATATTTCGTCTCGGAAGTACTGCGGCAAATACTTATCTGCATTTTTAGTGTTGCCAATGAAATTCTGTTGACGTGATAGACAAAAAGCGTCTTGAAACTTGAAGGAAATTACTTAAATACTTAATTTTATTGCAACCAAATAATTACAATTCTCCACTAGAACGAAAACCTGATGCAATTAAAGTCTTTTCTGATAAAAGAAAGAAAAAGTAAATTAAAAAGGGTTAAGAAGCTGCTTGTTGACATTGTGTTCGACAAAAGAACTCCGAATTTAATTTAAAATTGAATTAACGAATATAGCAGAAACACTTAGAGATAATGTAATATGGACTATTGTAAGCGGAATATAAAGGCCTCTGGTTATTAGTGAATTGAGATTTTTCTTTTTTAGAATATTTTAGCAAGCATGTATGTATATGTATTCTACGGTAAACAAGAGGTCGTAGTATTAAAATATCAGAAGCCGTAACTGTACGTCAAAGCATGATAAAATATTTAAAAGCATTTTGATACTGCTGTATTATTAGCTCCAAATTCACATATGGAGCCAAGAACAAACAGATTATTATACCAGTACTAATGTACACTGCATCAGTTTGGTGTGGTATATCGGACACATAGACATACAGACTGCAGCGAGTGCAGAACAAAATACTAAGACGCGTGACATCGAGCGACAGGTGCATTAAAGACTTACACTCACCTGACAAACATATAAACAGTAAGAAAATACTTAAACGAAACAGCACAGAAATTTCACAGACATAAAACACAGGTATCGACTCTAGCTCAAGACCTGACATATCAGATCACCACCAGAATAGAACATAACCCAATACAAAAACCATTGTATTATAGATCATTAATTTACTTCTGCCGCCTGGGGCGGCTGTAGGTGGATTGAGTAGCTTACAGTTGTCACTGCCGGTCCCAAGCCCGGACAAAGGAGGAGGGTTGTAGCGGTAGGCCAGCTCCCTACCCTATGTAAAAAAAAGCCTCTGCTAAAAAACCTAATCCAAAGCCTCGGAATCGAACGGATATACGAAGACGAAAATAGCAAAGAAGAAGGACAACGATATGTGGTACATGGAACATACAAGGTCTCTCCAGGAAAGTATATGAAGTTGTAAATGAATTAGAAAATCTTCGAGTCGAAACTGCAGTACTGACGGAAACAAAGAAGAAAGGAAAAGGCTCCGAAAGTTGGGGGCATTACGATCACTTTTATAGTGGAGTGCCCAAAGAAGATAGAGCAAAACAAGGCGTATCCATACTAATACACAGAAAACTGAGGAAATTCATAGCCACCTGGGAACCGATTAGTGAAAGAATCATAAAGATGAATCTCAAAATACTAGGTAATAACACAACCTTACTGGGGGTATACGCTGTCAACGACGACGATCTGGCTAGTAACAAGGATTCATTTTTTGAACAACTAAATGAGGAAATACGCAAAATTGGCACATCAAGAGAGATATTACTTTTGGGTGATCTAAATGGAAGAATAGGAAGGAAAGAACACGATAAAGTGGTAGGAAAATATGGCGAAGAAGTTACTAACGACAACGGAAGAAGAATTGTAGAGACAAACAACAAGAGATTTAAAAAGTATTATCGACTATATGATAATACGTCAGAGATCTAGATTAAACTTCCTAGATGTAAGAGTCCAAAGAGGGGCTTCATGTGGCAGCGACCACTACCTCGTGAAAGGAAAGATAACCTCACGAACAACACGGGAAAGCAAACTGGAAGATACAAGTACACAGCACACAACAAGTGAAACAACAATAAGAAATAATACAGACAGCTTACAAAATGAAAGTATCAGAAATCTATACAAGAGTAGACTGGACCAAAAGATACAACGGACGGGATTTGTTAATATAGAAGAAGAATATAAGTATATAAAGGAATGCCTACATGCCGCCGCACTGGAAGCATTAGGGTACCAAGAGAAAAGGGAAAAACAGCAAAAACCATATTGGTGGGATGAAGGAATTAAATACGAAATTGAAGAGAAACGGAAAAGCTATCACAAATACTTAAGTTCAAAGAGCACAAACGACAAAGTAAAATACAAAGAATCCCAAGCTAGAGTACGCAAAATGATTAGTGACAAAAAGAACAACCAATGGAAAAAGACATGCTCAAGACTCAACACTTACATAGGAGGAAGAAAAAGCACAGAAAGCTGGAGACTTCTTAAAAATATGAGAACAGAACGGAAAAGAGAAATCTTCTCACCAATAACACCAGAAAAATGGAACCAATATTTTACAAATATGCTAACAGAAGATAGACCAGAGTTCCAAAGTACCCAACATGGAAACCCAAATATAGTCATACGAGGATCCCCAAAAAGGATAACAACATCAGAAGTTAAAGAAGTATGTAAAACGCTAAAAAATGGTAGAGCTCCAGGACCAGGAAACATCCCAGGAGAGATAGTAAAATACGAAACTGAAAAGCTATTTAGCGCTTTGAGGAACCTATTTCAAAGATGCATTAACACATCAGAAGTACCTGAGGAATGGAAAATATCTTACATATCAACAATTCATAAGAAAGGAGACAAAAATAATTGCGATAACTATAGGGGAATAACGGTTACAGGATCTATTAGCAGAATATACGGAAAAATATTTAAAAATAGAATAGAAACGGAATACACGGACGTAGAAGCTGAAGAACAGGCAGGTTTTAGAGCAGGAAGATCCACAATAGACCATCTCTTCTCACTGACACAAATCCTAGAAAAGAAAACCGCATTTGATCAGGAAGTCCATGTCTTGTTTGTTGATTTAAAAAAGGCCTACGACAGCGTGCCCCTAATGAGATTGTGGGGAAACACTACAACAGAGTAATGTAAGCACCGAAATAATTAAAGCCATAAAATCCTTATACCAAGACGCAAGAAGTAGTGTGAAAACCAAATATGGTATAACAACAGGGTTCCCGGTCCCAAAGGGTCTCAAACAGGGTTGCTGTATATCCCCAACGCTATTTAAAATCTATTTGGAGAGTGCACTGAAGAACTGGAAAAAGGAAATGCAGCAGTATGGGATTACCACTGGATGACGATACTACATTGTACACGCTATCATTCGCAGATGACCAGGTAGTAGTCGCTCAGGACATCGATGATATGGAATACATGACACGAAAACTTATGGAGAAATATGAAAAATGGGGCCTAGAAGTCAATATTAAAAAGACCGAGTACATGTGCGTCGGAGGACAACAGCAGGACTTGAAACTGGCCACAGGACACACCATCAAACACTGTGCCAGTTATAAGTATTTGGGAACGAGAATATCTAGGGACGGAACACTGGAAGAAGCAATATTCGAGAGGAATATCCAAGGAAGAAAAGCGATTGCAATGTTTAATAGTATACTATAGGACAAAAACATAACCATTGAAAATAAGAAGAGAATTTACAACTCAATAGTGAAAAGTATAATAACTTACAGCTCCCAGGTGTGGCCATTAAAGGAAAGAACAGAAAAAATACTAAAAGCTACAGAAATGGATTTCTGGAGACGAACAGTCAGAAAATTCAGAAAAGACCGCATACCAAATGACACGATAAGGCGAGCTTTAGAAATAAAGCACGATATAGTGGACGAAATCAGAACCCAACAGTTGGTATGGTACGGACATGCAAGAGAATGTCACAAGACCGACTACTTAAAAAGATTTTAAATTGGAACCCTCATGGAAAAAGAAAGCGAGGAAGACCACGCCAAAGCTGGAGAGCAGGAATCAACAAGAAAATACTAGAGAGAGATCTGGAGGAGGAGGGATGGAGAAACCGGGAGGAGTGGAAATTAGGCATAGGAAGACGGAAGACGTTATAAAACCGATTGATATATATATATATATATATATATATATATATATATATATATATATATATATATATAATATACTTCGGAGGTTCATAACTGTTTCACGATGAGTGCAAATTGGAAGAATTCGGAGAAGTCAAATAAAAAAACTTACGCTCAGGGATTCGAGGCCCAGCTGATAAAGTATCTAAAAAACTGGTGCGCGTCAAGCACCTGTGCGGAGGTAAAGTAAACAAAGTATTTTTCATACACAGGTCGCTATTGATCGAAATATTGGATGTTTACTAGTTTGTAAAGGTGAGATTAAAATAAATCGGGCCTTTGGTTTAAATTTTTTTTTTTAAACCAAAGGCACGATTTATTTTAATCTCACCTTTACAAACTAGTCAACATCCAATATTTTGATCAGTTACGACCTGGGTATGAAAAATACTGAGTTTATTAGGTACGTACCATATACCAAATCAAATATTTCAGTAAATATTTTTTGTATTAATTTTAAAAATAGTATAATTAGCGTACATATTTTTAAATTAGTTATATATATATATATATATATATATATATATATATATATATCCATTGCCAAATCCTTAGCTCACCGATCAGAAACCCTAACAGACAAGGAACATTTGCAACAAGAAACCAAGCTCCTTCTAAAACGTTTTACTTTCAAATGGATACAGCCAAAATACGATCCGGCGGGCCCTAAATAAACAATACAAACCGAAAAGAAAGACATATACTGCAAAAGCATTTCTCCCATATGTAAAAGGAATCACAGACCAAATAGGAAGACTTCTAGGAAATCACCAAATTGAGACCATTTACACAACGAATCAAAAAATTAAAGATATTCTACCGACACCAAAAGACATTATAGCCTTCGAAGACCAGGGTATATATGAAATTCCGTGTCAGGGCTGCGGTCTTTCATACATAGGCCCAACAAACAGGAAAATTAGCGCCAGAAGAGACGAGCACAAAAACGCCGTAAAACAAAAATCCACCACTTCTTCTCTAGCTAAACATGCACACAATACCGACCATAAAATCGATTTTGACAAAACCTGAACCCTACAAAAAAGTGATAACCTATCCACTAGGGTCATCAAAGAAATAGAAAAGAGGCCCAACAACTTAAATAATCGGGATGATAGCCAACGTTTACCGAACTCTTGGAAACATATTCTATCTCAGTACCAAATCCAACCAAGAAAAACAATAATTCAACCATATGTTACTTCACCAACACAAACATTACAAAGAACCACAGGACCGACAACGCGCAGCCAAAGCCGAGCCTCTATTGGCCAGATCCGTCCGACCAATAGAGCCACGCCCCGAGCACATAAAACCGGCGCCCTCGGAGCTAGTCTCGACATTCAACGCCAAGACACCGATCAGTGATCAACGCTTTGAAAAAGATGGATGAGATTCCATTGAAACGTCAGCGAAACCGTCCATCAAAGGACTTTAAGCTAACACGGGATACCCAAAAAACCACTACTATATATATATATATATATATATATATATATATATATATATATATATATATATAAACTGTGTAAACTGTTTTTATATCGTGACGTGAATTGTACCAAAATTTCAATTTTAAATTGCAAAATGTGTCCTGAAACTTTTTAAAAAATTTTTAGATACTTTGAGAATGCCCACAAAAAAATGGGCGAAACGTCAGTAAAGACTAAATAAAATAAGTTGTTTCAATAAGCAGAACCAAAATCCTAAGAAATAAAAAAAGCACAAAATCATATATATATCGAGAAGGTTCAAGAAAAAAGAAATTATATATATATATATATATATATATATATATATATATATATATATATATACAGATATCTTGTATATTCGGAGAATTTTTGTCAAGCTGTATGCACCTTATTAGATTTGCTGCTAAAGTAAAATAAAGGTATTTAATTAAAAATTCCACTGTTAAGACACATGTAACTGAAAAAGAAATTAAATTCTTTTTTTTACAAGCCTTTGATCTTTAATAGAAGAATAATATACTTACAGTAAAATTAAACAAATACGCTAAAAAACGAATAATTAAATTGTCAAAAGTTTCACATAGGATAAAGCCACAAGAAATAGTAATTCTTTTCGAATTTTTGAAAGACGTTATCTTGAAAAATTGAATATAAGTAAAAACTAGCCGATTTTCAGAGGTTATTATTTTAAAATTTGTTGACATTCGACACATTAAAGTTGTGTAGAAACCTAGGATATGATGGGACGTTTTATTTCAAATAAAATATTATGTCACGTTTCAAACATAATCAAGAGTGACTGACAATTATTTTTCTATCTGAAATGGATATCTGCTTTCATTCTACTCAACTAAATCCCATTTTGCTGCCTACAATTTTTAAATTTTGGCTGTGTAAATAGTAACCAAACGTCTAAAACAATTGCCTTTACAGACTACCTAAGGAACAAAGGGGGGTCGTAGATGTCATAAGCAGAATAGCTCAATTTAAATGGAAATGGGCAAGATATCAGAAACTGTAAGCAGACTAACAAAGTGATGGCAGGATGATATCCAGAAAGTGACGGGAGGAAATTGGATCGAAACCGCCCTAAACAGACACAGACGTAGAAAATATTGACGGAAGCCTATGTCCAGGAGCGGATGAACACAGGCTGAAGAAAAAGAATGACGATAGTAGTAACAGCCCTTTATTATTAGTGAACTACTTAGTATATATCACCACTACACCAAACACTTTATTTTTGCCCCCAACGTGCATTTCGTTAACCATGTTAGTTTCATCAGGAGCGATTAGTGACTCATCTCAGTCAATTATCGCTCCTGATGAAGTTAACATGGTTAGTGAAACACGCCTCGAGTACAAAAATAAAATGTTTGGTGTAGTAGCGATATATACTTAGTAGTGACATTGTGCCAAAGATTCTACATTTCCAACATAATCGTTAGTCAAGTTTTATAATTTTTAATTAGTTTTAGTATCTTAAAGAACTTTTTCACCGAAGATAATAATAATATATTTTGAGAATTTTAAATTACTTATAATTTTGTATTGAATATGATATTGAATCTCAAATTGTCTATTCGAGACGCCGCACTATGGGAGAGAATCGTGCGTACCGTCTCAAAAATAGGTTTTGCGAATGTTCTATATTGAATATTTTGTTAATGCACATATCTAACTGAATGTCTAATACATATTATATAGAATTTAAAATAGATTATTTCTCATTTTTTCTTAATAAAACTTGACTTGCAAGTTGACGCTTAAAATAATGTCGATTATGTAGAACAGAATTGCACCAGTTTACATGGTCATATTTTCATTATTTTCAATGCAAATATGTAAGTGTGATATATGGTTAGAATGGTTATTAAGTACCTTATTTAAAAAGCATTTAAGTAAACATTTATGTAAAAACTGGAGAGGTACACGATGGTTTTTGCAGTATCAAATATCCTAACCTTATTAGAAACTTTAAATAGACTTTTGACAGTCAGCGATGTCTGCCGATGTCGTAATTTTGATACCATCATATAGAGCAGCTCATATAAAAGTCAAGGCAAAAAAAATAATTTGCCCGAATCTGCCCTCTTTTAAATGGGACGAAAAATACCTGATGGGAAGGGAAATGCAAAATATTTAAAAAAAATTTTTAAGATTTAATTCAGGAGATTTTTCGAAAAATAGATTATTTCTGACATTTTATTGTTAAATTATATTGTCTACTAGCGTCTATAGCGGACATAGGTAGGCAGGTAGATATGTAGGTAGCTTTACCAGGTAATATCACTAGAACAGGTGACTATTGTTTACATTCCAGCAAGTTGTCAAAATTTTGTTTGCAAACTACCGCATTGAACTACATACATACATAAAGTGGTTGGTTTTTTTGAGAGAATGAACTACATACATACATAAAGTGGTTGTTTTTTGAGAGAAGCTCTAGTGATTTTTGACAATGTGGTGAATTTTCTACCAACAAAATACATGTGATTTTTTCGGCTTTGTTGCTATTGCCGAACTGCTACTACCTGGTAGAGCTGCCTTGGGTAGGTAGAAACATTTTTTGTGTTTTATATATAAAGATAGATTACTACCTAAATTAAAGTTTAGGTAAGGTGGAAATACTGTTATTGGAAATCATATCATATCATATAAGAACGCGATAAATATGTGATTACCCGCAGATAATAATATTTTTCTCACGGAATTGAAGTATAAAAGTTATTGATTTAATTGTCATTTACCAGTACTTTATTGTGCTTCGACATAGAGTCTTCACCAACCTCGGTAAAAACAATATTTGCGAAGTACCTATACAACAAAATTAGTGAATTTGTTGTGCCTCGACGAGTATTATGCGAATTTTTCATTGACCATGGGACAAAAAGAGAAGATATTCAAAAATACTTAGAAGAACACCATCATTTGTCGTCTTCAAAAAGTGAATTAGTTGTGAAAAGTATTCAAAAATCGCTTATATCAGCTTTTAGCAATCGCTGGACCACATCTAACCGAACTAAAGAACGTTTCTTTAATAAAAATACAACGTGGTTAGACGGTGAATTTAAGGTACAGTTCGACAAAATACCAACGGATATCAAACCTACATCTGGAGAACGTGGACGTCCATCAAAGTCTTATGAAGATCTGTCAGAGAAATCGAAAAAAAAAGGAAGAATATGGAGTTAGTTCAAGAATATGGACTCGAGAATATACATCACGCATACGTCCCAGGATTGCGGTCTGAAGGAGAATTGGAAGAAGCTTTTGTTGTTGCAATGATGCTATTCTGCCTATTGGTAATTTATCTGAGGATGCCCAAGAATCTCGTAATAAAGATTACAAAAATATCAGATTATGTCACGCTAGAAAGTGCTCTAGGTCCTCAACAAATGAAGACGTATTTCATGGTCTTTTATTTAGAAATTTAGAAAATCCTCAGTCACTGTTGCCAAGGAACTGTTAGACGAAGCCAAGAAACTCTTAGATATTTAAATTGTAGTTTGTATATCAATTTTTTTTTCTATTTTATGTAGGATTAATAGATGTTTGTCATTTATTATATGCTATTTTCATATGTAATATTAACAAAAATACTAAATAATAGTGTATATCATTAAACTGTATAATTATCATTCAATAAGTTAAGTAAACTATGTTTTTGTATGAAAAAGTGTCATTTTTATTTTTGTATTATTTTTTTATATATTATAAATAAAATAATTCTCGCAAAAAAGAAAAGCCACTTCCGATTTTCATACATTTTCAATAGAGTTATCTAAAAATCAATATTTTGGACGGAGAAAATATCCGTCCGATTTCGGAAATTTTTTTATGTGTTCAGCCTGTTGACAAATTCTTTCAAAAAGAAGAAAGAATTTTGAAAATCGGTTTATAAATGGCCGAGATATTCAAAAATTAATTTTTGGGACCCAACTGCAAGCAATACCTTTCAAACAAAAAAAGAATTTTTAAAATCGGTTTACAAATGGCGGAGTAATATTGGAACAAACATTAAAAAAAAACAAAAAAAAGGAATAAAAAAAAAATACACACGTGAAGTCGGTTAAAAATTAACAACGAATGTACCATCATTTAATAGTATATACATATACATTAGAGATACTACGTACCAAATTTCAGCTATTTACTTCAATCAACGACAAAGTTACAGATTTTTAAGACGGTACGCACGATTCTGTCCCATAGTGCGCCGCCTTAAAATAAATTCATACTTATGTTATCCTACTTCATAGTTTATGATATACCAGTTGTAAATTTTTAACATTACACAACTTCATTGTATATGAACGTTGCATGCAAAATTTTGATGTTTTTGTAAAATTCCTAAACAAGCCTGCTTGCTTATAGTTTGATAAAAATTAGGTATAGTCTTACGTTTCATTATCATTTTATTTTTTTTTCTGTGACCATTTATATTTAACCGAATCTTAATTTTACATGGTATCGTCTAAAAATTTATAACAATAAAACAAAATAATTCTCTTGAGTTTTTTCTCTAGCTGAATGACAATGTACAGCTTCTCACATATACAAGTTATTGTAAAATAGTTCAATATATTGTAAAAGGTGATTGATTTTTTGTAATAATTCGACACACACCTAGATTCATGTAAAGCGAGAATTCAGAATTCTTTAGTATACATTTGAAAATAGTTGAAAATTTTAAAAAATCCTGTTACTTATCCCCATTATCACAACTGTTAAAATGTTGGAAATCGACTTATTACTTCTCTTTATGATATTAATATATCAGTTTTTTCAAGTTCAAGTTCACAAAATTGAACAACCAGCTATTTTAAGAATAAAGTAACGTAAAGGCGCAGCGAAAGCTTCACATCAAAAATTTGTGGGAACGCTTGTGTTAAGTTTTCCAATCCATTTATTACCGTGTTCCGTCAATCCTTTTCAGTCTCAGTTTAATAAATATTTTTCCTGACACATTGTGGATACGCTAATGATTGTAATAAATAGATACGTAAAAATTATTCAATCAATCAATTAAAAAAAAAATCGAACCTTTGCAATAGTGGCATGCCTAAAATTCACAGTTTATTATTTTATATTATAACAAATTAAAGGATTTTTCTTTCAAAAGTATTATAAAAAGACCCAATGTTGATGAAATAAAGTTTAGCTGAAGCTCAAAGTTTCAAAAGAAATTATTCGCTGGCATAAAAATATATATATACTAGTAAGTATATATATATTTTTATACCATAGTAATTCAAAGTTGATAGTTATCAGAGCCATCAATAATTACAATATACTTAGTTGAGTACCCTTTCAATAAATAAAACATTCTCGAGTATCCTTTACATCTTTCTCTGTACGCACTGTCTCGATTTAAATTGTACACTGCGCGAGGCTTTGCGTGATATCTCATACGTCACCAGTAGTTTTCTGCGCACGTTTTCTTGCTGAATGTAATCTTAATTAAGCAAGTTACGTCAAACATGTACAAAAAAATAATTGTGCTCTAATTGTTTTGGAACTATAGGCATTTAACATAGATTTCAAAAATTAACCTCATATTTCACTTTTTCAGACGATCGCTTCATTACTTACGCTAGCCCGTAAATATGTTTGTATTAAGTTTAATTTTCTATATTCCAATATTATTCTTTTAAGCAATAAATTTTGCCACAAATTGTTACTGATGTCAATAAAGTAAGATATATTGAGAAATAGATTTATATGGGTAATACTTTTCCAATGAGACTGATAGGCGCTCAGTTCAAGCCATCTACGTTATTCAATATTGACAATCGTAACTCGATATCAGTAAATCTTTTATTCGTTTATCTCCCGAGGAAAAATAAAATCTGAACGAATTTTTTTCAAAGAAGAGAAAAATATAATTATAACATAATTGTATAGTTTCAAATATATAAACGTATACTTAAATAATTATTGAGAAATCCTTTTCTGAAATACTGGTGTTATAAGCATTATATAATACACTACAAAATCATCTGTCAGGATAATTAACAAAAGTAAAAACAGTTATGTGCATTTGTGTATCTACAGAGACTTTTTTTTAAGTGTCTCACCTATTTCACTATTTTCGTATCATACCAAGAAAATTCTTCTAGTACGAAACGTAGTTTTTTATGACGAAGCCAAATATAATAACAAAAAATTTGTCACTTATCAAATTTGACAGAATACAAAACTAACTATGATTTTTTTAAATACACTAATCTATATTTCAGTAAACCCATCAAAATAGTATTTTTCAGTCTATTTACAAAAATATGTAACTCTATATTTTTTTTCAGTCGTTATCAATATACAGGGTATTCAAGTTATTGAACCAAATTTTAACTATTAAATGGCTCACTGGATTTACTGTTTACCTATTTAGCATATCAAAAAATTTCTTTCACTGCTAAACTGCCACTGGTTAAATCTGACAGATTAAAAAGTATCCAACATTTTTTTAAATGGAATTCTCCATGTTTAATTTGAGAAGTAATAAATTTTTTGCTATCATATTTGGCTTCCTTCCAAAATTAGGTAATAGTGTGCTTCTACGTAGCGGGTGCTATTTAAAGAAACCGTAGTTGACTTTGGAATTTGTCAGATTTAAAAAGTGGGAATTTTTTATTATCTTCTTTGGCTTCCTTATAAAAAGTAAGTTTTGTCTCAAAAATTTTTTTTCGATACGCTAAAGAGAAAATAGTAAATCGGGTGAGCCATTTAAAATTTAAAATTCTGTTAAATAAATTGAATGTATATTGGTAACTTGGAAAATAAATATCAAGTGTTATATATTTTTGTACATGCACTGCAAATGCTATTTAATGGTTTGCTCATATGTCGTAGGCGCCAATTTAAAAAATCCTAGTTAGCTTAGTAAACTGTCAAATTTGACAAGTGACAAGTCTTATGATAGCATATTTGGCTTCCTTGCAAGAAACTAAGTTTATTGGTAAAATAATTCTGTTGATATGCCAAATAGGAAAAGAGTAAATTGAATGAGCCACTTAAAAGTTAAAATTCATTTCAATAACTGGAATGCATTGTAGTAATCCATACTCTCCACTTTCTGTATTTAGCCTATTCATTATATGTGACAATTCGATGTCGTCAAATGCAACAATGAGTGTATCAGCAGCATATCTTACGTTGTTCACTTCTCGACTTCCCATAGGAATACCTCCATCCCAGTCCTCCATAACTTGTCACATAATGTATTCAGAGTATGAATAAAAACTTAAATTCTTTGATCACATAATTCAACAGGATGGTATGGATAAGATAAAGATCCAAGGAAAAGTAGCCGGTAAAAGAATATGAGGTAGATCTCCTGTAAGACTTATAGACCAAACCAAGGACCTCACAAACATGTCGGTTGCAGTAGTTATGAAAACGGTAGAGGATAGAGAGGCATGGCGAATACTCACTCGCTACCATGCATTAGTCACGAAATTCGGAATTGAACAACGACTGTATATATATATATATATATATATATATATATATATATATATATATATATATATATATATATATATCTATATATATATATATATATATATATATATATATATATATATATATATATATATATATATATATATATATATATATATATATATATATATATATATATATATATATATATATATATATATATATATATATATATATATATATATATATATATATATATATATATATATGAGCTACTCTTCTGACAACATCTGTCACACACGTTCTTCTTCTTCTAATTTCCTCGTTCTGTATCCTGTCTCTCAGGCTAATTCCGAGCATAGATCTCTCCATTGCTCGTTGTGCCACTTGAAGCTTGTCAGCGATTTTTCGGGTGTGCCCTCGTCTCGAGACCATACGTAAGGACCGGCAGAATACATGAGTCGTATGTTTTACGTTTAAGATTTATTGGGATTTCTCTAGATTTAAGTACATACTCCAACTTGCCGAACGCAGCCCAACCTTGTCCCATTCTTCTAGTTATTTCAGAGCTTTGATTTTCTTTTCCAAGTTGTATTTTGTGTCCCAAGTAAATATATTCTGATACGTTTTCCAGTGTTTGGTTTCCGATGTTTACCTGAATATTTTCCAAACTCATTATTTTTGTTTTATGTAGATTCATCTCGAGTCCGATGCTTAAGGATGCCTGATGCAATTCTTCCAGCATGCTCTGAATTTCCTCCGTTTTATCGCTTATAATCACTATATCGTCTGAGAATCGTAAATGGTTCAGACGTACACCATCTATATTTATGCCCCTGGATTGCCATTTTAAACTCTTAAAAATGTCCTCTAAGGCTAGTGTGAAGAGTTTAGGGGAGATAGTATCGCCCTGACGTATGCCTTTAATAACCAATATCTTACCTGTCTTTGTATCTTCATCCAGTGTTATTTGGATGGTCGCGTTTTCGTATATGTGTTTGATGAGATTTGAATACCTGGTGTCTACTCTTGCGTTGTCTAGAGCTCTCAATATTGCCCAAGTTTCGACCGAGTCGAATTTGTAATCTACAAATGCCAGGTGCAATGGTATGTTATATTCTGTGGTCTTCTCTATGAGAGTGCGTACTGTCTGCAAGTGGTCAATCGTACTAACACCTTTTCGGAAACCTGCTTGTTCTACTGGTTGATACGAATCCATTTTTTGAGTTAATCTATTTGTTACTATTTTTGTTAGCAACTTGTATAAGTGTGATAGTAGACTAATAGGACGGTAGTTTTCTATGTCATTTCTATCTCCTTTTTTGTATAGCAAAATAACCTCGGCGTTGTTCCATTTTGTTGGAATTCTTTCTTCGGTTATGCATTTGTTGAGTAGTATTCGTACACTCTCTACTAGATATTCTTCTTTTTTTTTTAATATATATATATATATATATATATATATATATATATATATATATATATATATATATATATATATTATATATATAGATATATATATATATATTATATATATATATATATATCTATATATATATATATATATATATCTATATATATATATTATAATATATATATATATATATATATATATATATATATATATATATATATATATATAATACACTAAAATTCCGGGTTGCAATCCGTTCGTCTAACAATGAATTTGCACGACGTTTCGGCGAGATCTCATTGGGCATTTTTGTCATTTTCAAGTGTCCTTGCTGCTGCTGCTACTCGATACTGTGATCTTGCTGCTGTTGCCGCTCGAAGCTAACTCGAGTTATTAGAACACATCTATCTTGTTCAATGAACCTAATTATACAAAGAGAAAATTCTTGGAGATGGTGGCTATCAATAACAAATCTGTAAACATGAACAAGAGGTCAGACACGGGGGACTTAAGTGTGATCTACTCGTACATTTTGAAACTCTCCAACGACATGAATACTACGTTATTACGTTAAACTCTGAATAAATACTTTTTCGAACCATATACATCGTTCTGGTAATTCTAACCTCTAAACTATTGTGTAAATAGTGTCCTTCCTGTTTTTCCCTCTCTTCATTATAATTTAATCACTTCCATTTTGCGGGAGTTACCACGCGACAATATTTCGTTTTTAAACCAAACTGTCATACACGCATGACATATCAAGTGCTTTTACCGCCAAAAATCTAACACGTGGGCCCCCTCCTGTTTGCCTCTGTGAATTTCCCGCGTTTTCCAATAAATTATGTAACACCGTTAATGAAATGCTGAATAGTGGTTTTTTGACCAAATGTATTTTAATTGTCCTGTGTATTGGTTTTTCCTGTTGGTACCAATGTACATGTTCCTTACAATAATTTAGTCTTAAGTTTGTAAGTACTATTCTTTATATAGCTAATTACTATATACTCACAAGTTACACATTATTCTAATGTCTTGATAAAGAAACAAATATATCGGTTTCGAAAGCTGGACAAGTAAACAAATTAAATTTTAATTGGCCACTTATGACTGCATCCTCAACAATTAGCTTTTAGCTCTATTCTTCTTCTTACAGTCACGACTACCTTCTTATATATATATATATATATATATATATATATATATATATATATATATATATATATATATATACATATATATATATATATATATATATATATATATATATATATATATATATATATATATATATATATATATATATATATATATATATATATATATATATATATATATATATATAAAAAAACAGATGATGTAATTAATAGGAAAATATAACAAACCAGGTCGGTCCGATATAACATTAATATATTACGAATGAATAGTTTGTAATAATCTTACCGAATTTAACATCCTAGAATAATAATATCTATTGTAGCTAAACTAGAACTATAATACGACATTGCAGTATCTATTACAGTTTTATCGTACATGTGGTATAATTCAAAATTGAGCCTTGTTCTAGGAAGTCCTTATTGTTGAGAACTATTATTGCTTTTGTAAACGTGGCTAACTTTAATGAAACGAGGGAATTAAACTATGCACACTAATTTAAATATATGTATATATATATATATGTTGTATAGGCATTGTGTTGGAACACGATGTCCAGGATTAAAGGAATATGCACAGTGTTTGAAACAAACGAACACTATTCAAATTTTAAATCGTAAAATTTATTAAACCAATGATGACTTTTGTTTACGAACAATTATTTTCTGTTGAATCTATACGCAAAAACATAACAAAATACCTTCAATATATTCAGGGAGCCCGTTTCCGCGCCCGGAATCATATGGAGTGTAATAGATTATCGAAATGTAAGAAAAAATGGAATCAACACGAGGACAAAAATGTATCACTATCGACATGAAATATGACTTCGAGCAGTCGAAAATTTACATCCTTTAGTTCTTGCCTCATTACCTCTTCGTTATACATTCCTGCTACTAAAAACCAAAATTACTGTTGTCAATAAATAGCAAACCACTGTCATGAAGACCCTTACGTTTCTAGAGAAAAATAATTAATAATTTAAGAAAAATATTTTGTTCAAAATTACTCCCTAGGCACCACCGAACATTTTTAAACAAATAAGTCTTAGATTACATTTATTTCAAAAATTTGTTTTACTTAAATTACTCATACATTTGGGCATAACAATAAAATGGTTTTCTTGCTCTATTCGCTATGTGATTCTTTGTAGTTTAATTGGCACTCTCCAAGCTTGATTGATTAATTTCAATATTCTTTGGTATCCTATAATCTTCGGGAGATAGAACCGGTAACTATGAAAAAAATAAAAAGGGGATGACTTATTTAGTCAAGTTCATGTTACCTCTACCAACTGATTTAACATGATTGTCAAATTCATTGACTCCAAAACATTGAAAAAGTCTATAATATTATAGACCGGAAGTTATCCCCTCTAACGCTTTTTTAAATTCTAACGATAAAAAAAAATTAAATAATACTATTCTTAGACATATGTATTTAATATGATTAAAAGGTTCTTCGCTGACTTTGGATTTCCAGTCACCATGGGTCAATGACCGACCAAAGATTTCTTCTAGATCCTTTTCTCGGATGTGTATTTATACCTTTTCCAATTCTTTCTAGATCTTTTTCTTTTTATTGTTCCTGAGGCGCCCAATTAAGGATTTTCTTGGAAAATCGTGTGATTCATCCCTATGATTTCTGGGGTTTTATCGTTCCTAATTCTTCTGAATCTTAATTGCCCTGCCCCCAGAAATCAAATTCAGATACTTTTAACGAATTCTGCGTACCCTGTTTTATCTGCTATACCTCACTACGATATGCAACTTTGTTCTTAATTATTCAATTAGAGATTCAATGTCTATTAACTTTAGATATATTTTTGTCCTATAATATACCATTTCGTAAGTTGATGGCTTTGCACCCTTCTGTAATTTTATTCCTTATTGCCTCGCCGGCGTTGTTGTCATTTGTAATGTATTTTCCAAGATACTTATATTTAATACTCTAATGTGTATATTCAAGAACCAGATCCTGATATATTTCTCCCATAGAAATATTTTCTATTTTGTTTTGATTGACGTTAAGACATTATTAGTCCCTTTCTTCTAACAGCTTTCAGGTCATGTATTAGAGAACTATTCTTGGATTAAAACTACAAGATCGTCTGCAAAGCACAGCGTAAGTCGAGTTTGTTAGCACAATGCCCATGTTCTTGTAGTTTTATTTCTACGTTTTTAGTTTTTCTTCCAACTATATCTTGAACAACGTCCGTGACAGATAAAATCGTTATAAATAATGAAATTAAGCAAATATTCAGATTCCCTTTCTCCATAAATTTTCGAAAATAACCTATCATATGATATAATCAGACTACCCTATTTAACCCCTGACATTACCTTTACGTGTTTAACTATAAATAGATAAATTACTTCTGCCTCTTATTCAAAATCAGGAACAATTCCTATAATATGATTGAAAGTATACAAAAATTTTTTGACCGCGATAAAATAAATGGCTTAAAAATTCGTGCCTTCCCCATTTATAGTGAACAACCATATGGTGCTATGAACTCTATAAGTCGCTTGCTCTGAAGTTATAGCCCTCAAATATTAACACATTTTTTGGGATTCAGGAACTCTGAAACTGAAACAAATGCAAACATACCAAACGGTAATAATAATAATCGACAATTATGTCAGAGAATTTCAAATAGTAGAATATTACACACACATATATGTATATATATATATATATATATATATATATATATATATATATATATATATATATATATATATATATATATATATATATATATATATATATATATATATATATATATTATATACATATATATATATATATATATATATATATATATATATATATATATATATATATATATATATGTATATCTAATGGGAGCATCTATTTCTGGCGTGATTGCACAATTAGTAATGGAAGACTTAGGAACTGATGTCATACCAAAATTAAACTTCAACATTCCATTTTTTTACAGATACGTTGATGATTGTTTGACTGCTATACCTAAAAACCAAATTAATTATATCCTACAAAAATTCAACGGATACCACAAAAATATTCAATTCACGTTCGAAACAGAAGACAGCAATAAGATAAATTTCTTAGATGTAACTTTACACCACATTAATGAAAATATAAAAACTGAATGCTATACTAAACATACATGGTCTTTTAGATACCTTAATTATGAATCACATCAACCGCATTCACAAAAAAAATCTGTAATTATAGATCTAGCAGATAGAACAATCAAGCTTTCTGACACCGAATACACAGAGAGTGCAATAACCAAAGCTAAAGAAGCATTAAAACTTAATAAATATCCAATGTACCATATAAACAAAGTCTTCAAACAACGAATACATAACTTTTATAATACCATAGTAAGTAAAAAACCAACTAACAACAATCATAATACATATATTTCTTTACCTTTTTTAAATGGACTATCCCAACCACTAAAAAACTTTTTGAAAACTATAAAATGTGGTTATGTCACAAATCATATAATCTGCTCTCATCCAATTTTTCCAGGCTTAAAACCAAAACCCTAAATAATAAAAAAAAGTAGCATGGTTTACGGAATCAAATGTAATAACTGGGAAGGAATATACCTCGGGCAAATAAGCCAATACCTAGAAAATAGAATCAAAGGCCATTAATACGACAAAAAAAACAGTTCAGCTCTTACAAATCATGAAATGAATGAATTGTTTTCAAAAACATCAAAATTATCAAAACTCAAATAAATAAGAAAAAAAAAAAAGAGAGAAATGCTGGAATTCATACACATACAGATGACACCCACTACAATCAATGAAAAAACAGATGTAAATGACTTAAACCATATCTACCTACCAGTCATATAAAGTCCTTCACGTTAAGTGGTTGTTTGTAGAAAGTAAAAATATGTTTTGACAGTAATTTAAAATTAACACCCCAATACAATGAACTACTTTCGAAGGTAAGGCCCTCATTAATTTATACAGTTAAGTGTCTTAAATTAAAAACTACGAAAAGCTACAAATATTTTAACCCCGAAATACGATAAACTGAGTAATTACCTATCTATATTTAATTCTTCTAATGTCATCTTTTAGAGCAGATTTTTCCAAGGGTCGAAACGTCAATAAATATATAACAAATCCAAGAATAGTTTTAGTGATCTAATTCCAAGAACACAAGAACACGTAAAATATTTTATATATATATATATATATATATATATATATATATATATATATATATATATATATATATATATATATATATATATATATATATATATATATATATATATATATATATATATATATATATATATATATATATATATATATATATATATATATATATATATATATATATATATATATATATATATATATATATATATCATCAGCTATACAGTCCATCGTCGGACATAAACCTTCCCTAAGTATACTCACCTTCTTCGGTTTTGGGCCTTGTTTATCCAGTTGTATTCCACTAGTCTTTCGATGTCTACTTCTTTTCTCATTCCAGGGCCTCCAGTTGATTACTTTATGGGTCCATCGATTATCAGCCGACTACAACCTGCTTACTCTCTCAGCTACATCAGTTATCTTAGACCTTCTTCGAATTTCTTTATTCATCAGTCTATCCGTCAACGATATTCCCAACATCCGCCTTTCCATCGCTGAGTTACTTGTACGCGGTTTATAATTTCTTGATTCGAAGCCCACGTTTCCGTTCCGTATGTCAGTACTGGCCACACGCCTTCATCAAATATGTGCGCTTTTAGTGTGTATTTGGGACATTGAAAAGGAAGATGTGCTGCTATCTGCCAAACGCCGACCAAGCTAATGATATTCTCCTTGATAAATTCGGTTTCAAGTTTTCTGCGGATATTAATTTTTTTGTCTAATATATATATATATATATATATATATATATATATATATATATAGATAAAATATATATATATATATATATATATATATATATATATATATATATATATATATATAGATATATATATATATATATATATATATATATATATATATATATATATATAATCTTCATCATCATTAGCTTATTCCATCCACAGTCGGATATAAGCCTTTCCAAGTTGTCTCCACTAAGTTCTGTAGTTTGCTTCTTGCATCCAATCGTGTCCCGCTGATCCTTTATGTCATCCGTCCATCTTGTCTGTGGTCTACCTCTGCATCTTTTATGTTCTCTAGGCCCCCATTCAATCATACGGCGTGTCCATCTCTTATCATTCATCCTTGCGATATGCCCCGCCCAACTCCACCTTAATATATATATTCTTCGTATTACATCTGTCACTTTTGATTGTTTTCGTATCTCAATGTTAGGAATGGATGGATCTAATATTTAGCATTTTGCTCTTCATACCTCTTGTATATATATATATATATATATATATATATATATATATATATATATATATATATACTGATTAAAATATGGAACGTCACAATATATCCTAGCTCCGGATTCGAACCAATCACCATCGGGTTACTTGCAGGCTCTATATCCACCACGCTATCGGGGCCTGTAAAAATAGGTTAAACTTACCATTGCTTGAACCAATAAAAGTGATGTTTTTAATTCATTTACTCCACATTATTCCAAATAATGATTCTAAAATAATTTCGATATTGATATAATACTCTCTCTCTCTGCGCACAATTGTGTTACATTTCAAGCTTATTGTTTCAAAGGAAGTTACGAGGACATTTTCCGAATTTTCCAGATTTACTTTAGGCCCATTTTGTAAAAGCAAGGAGATTTATAAGGGCCATAATTTCTAGCGTGAATGACAAGCGTTCCTTTTATGCCCGCGATGTTATCTAATACTGACTTGACAGCTCGATATCAGCGGATCTTTGATTCCTTTCATTCGGCACAACGAAAAAAGAGCGGAACTTGAAAGTCATCTTAGAAAGATTGCTAAAAGTATGGAAAGAGCAGAAAGTGAATAGTATATGTCAATCATATAAAATGCTAGAAAAATTTGATTTCAGTTTATGAGATACAATGTATGGTACCTTATATATATATATTGTGTGGAATTTTTAAATTATTTGGTTAAAATAATTTTATAATTTGGTTGATATAGCTCGAAAGATGGTGGCCAATGACTGCCAACGAAACGTTACTGATTTTTTCTTATATATGCTTTAGTCATATGACAGATATATGCTAATACAAAGTGTACCCGTTTTTTAGGTAGTGAGTGTAAAACTTCGTAAAAAAAATACATAAATAGAATTTTTTTTTATATTTCGAACTTTTACATTTTTATTTTCAATTTTGGTTAAACGTCCTTAAATAACAGTTAATTAAAACATTCTATAAGAAAATAAAGGATAATATGAAATAACCGGTCAAGTGCAAGTTGGACTTTCGCATTTAGTGTTCCGTACGTTGATTGCTTTTAGAATAAAAGTTTTCTTTACGGAAGTATAAAATGATCAGTGTCTTCAAGTTTTTTTTCTGATCTTTAGTGAAAACTGATTACCTTAAAATTTTTGCTTTTTTTTATATAACAGATAAATTATTAAAAGCAATGCACTCGTGATAACTTTCTTTAAATCTACAACCTGTAGAAAATATTCCAGAATTTTTTCAAGGTTCTTTGATTAGTACTTTTCGAGATAAGGTGGGGGGACAGCCATTTTCCGCACTTTTTTAAAAATAATACAAAGAGAATTGTGAAAACTATTACACGACATATATTTTTGAACTTGTTTTTTCACAAGCTTTCATTTGACAACCCACTCGATGATCTGGTTAAAAAAAAAAATCTTACATCCGATTCCACCACCCAAAACTATCCCCTTAAGTCAAAATTTAACTTTCAAGACTACACGGCTCTGATGAGGCCATCAATTCCTATATTAGTGCCAAATTTCAACTTTCTATGTCAAATAGTTTCGGAGAAAATCGGGTGTGGCAGACAGACAGACGGACACCGAAGTGATCTTATAAGTGTTCCGTACGGAATACTAAAAACCAAGTGCCAAGTGCAAGTCAAACTTGTGCAATTAGTGTTCCGTACGTTGACTGCTTTTAAAATAAAATTTTTGTTACGGAAGTTTAAAATGATCAATGACTTCACAAAACACACCCCAAATGAGTTTTCAGCAAAGGTTTTTCCGATCTTTACTGAAAACTGATGACCTTGGATTTTTTTGTATATACGACATATATTATTAAAGGTAATGCACTCTTGATAATTTTCGTTCAATTTACACCCTGTGGAGAGTATTCCAGAATTTTTTCAAAATTTTTTGATCAGTACTTTTTGAGGTAAGGGGGGGAGACAGCGACTTTTTCCAATTTTTTAAAAATACTGCAAAGAGAAGTGTGCGAAAGTATTACATTATACATATTTTTGAACTCCTGTTCTTACAAGCTTTCATTTGAAATCCCACCCGACGACCTGGTAAAAAAAAATTTTTATCTTCTATTTCAGCCCCAAAAACTAACCCCTTAAGTCAAAATTAACTTTTAAAACTACACAGCTTTGATGAGGCCATCAATTCCTATATTAGTGCCAAATTTCAACTTTCTATGTCAAATAGTTTCGGAGAAAATCGGGTGAGAGAGTCGGACAGACAGGCTGACAGACATACATATATCTAAGTGATCTTTTAAGTGTTCCATACGGAACATTAAAAGGATAAGTGTTATAGATACTATCTTCTGGAATATCAATCTGTGTGCATAACTCTAGGTTGGTTTTAGTTTTAAATAATTATTATTTGGCAAAATATTAACCATATCCAAATGTTTTTAGTGTTCCGTCCGGAACACTTATAAGATCACTTCGGTGTCTGTTCGTCTGTCTGTCCGTCTGTCACACACGATTTTCTCCGAAACTATTTGTCATAGAAAGTTGAAATTTGGTAATAATATAGGAATTGATGGCCTCATCAGAGCCATGTAGTTTTGAAAATTAAATTTTGACTTAAGGTGTTAATTTTGGGGAGTGAAACCGGAGGTAAAAAAAAAAAATTTTTACTAGGTAATCGAGTGTAGTGTCAAATGAAAGCTTGCGAAAACACGAGTAAAAAATATATATATAATGTAATACTTGCGCGTACTTTTCTTTGTATTATTTTTAAAAAATCGCGAAAAATCGCTGTCCACCCGCCTTATCTCGAAAAGTACTTATCAAAAAATTCTGGAATATTCTCCACGGGGTGTAGATTGAACGAAAATTATCACGAGTGCATTACCTGTAATAATTTATCTGGTATATAAAAAAAAAAAACAGAAATTTCAAGGTCATCAATTTTCAGTAAAGATTGGAAATAAACTTTGTTGGATCATTTTTACTTCCGTTACAAAATTTTTTATTTTAAAAGCAATCAACGTACGGAACACTAATTGCGCAAGTTCAACTTGCACTTGACCGGTTATTTAAAATTAACTCCAAACATTCAGTTTACATAACTTCATATACAAGTACTCTATAACAACCATCTATTCAAACAAGTACTGTACTGAGAGAATATGTATTTCTCAAATCAAATTTTATGAGAAAATGTTTTGAGTAGTACTACCGAACTGGCAGTAATATCTGACGTTTTCAAAACGATTTCGTCTGAGAAAACCGTTGAGAATTTTTTGTCCTTTTTAATATCAGATAACACTACTTTATAGTTGTTTTATATACATATCGTTATTTTGCTTTCTAAGCTCATGTGTTCATTTTTTAACCACACATCTATAAATATTTTTGTTCTTATTAATTGCTTTACAGTTTTATTATCTCACTGCTCTGTTCGACATATTTGGATTTTTCGTCAAATTTTATTCTGCTTCCTCAACTTTGCCATAAAATATTAAAATAAATATATAACAGAATACTCTAATTGCTACATTAATCTGCGGAAACATTATTTTGCAACATTCTGTTTTGGTAATATTTTTCAATGAAAATGGTGCTATATTAATTTTAATGCTAAAATTAAATTACTTCTCCCAGTCAGAATTTACCACGGCATATTATATTACTAATTAAGAAGGTATTTATATAAATTATTAAAATTTCCAAATAAGTGTCGTATTAATAACAGTTTAGTAAATTTGATGTCAGAACAAGTTTGTAACGATCTTATAGTTTAATGAAATAACTGTAGCAATTTTTACGCATTTTGAATCAGTGCGATTTAAAAATAATAGGGTTTAAGGTACATATATTAAATTTAAACATGCAGTGATATTTACTGGTGCTGATCTCAATACTGTAGAGGCAAATCAAGTCTACTTTGTTTACTAATACATCCGAAATAAACATCTTCTTTTTCTTCTTCCACTTTTATGAGGCGAATCGAATCTGGTTGCTGTTCTTGTGATGTGAATTGCCAACTGTCTCTCCATCCCTTCAGGAGTTTTCCCGGTGTTGTGCTACCCTCTGGTTTTCCGTTCTGAGCTAATTTTGCCATCCTAGTGTCCGCCATTCGAGTCACATATTCATTCGAGCCACGTCTTCTGGCTCTCACCAATCCCACTACATCCCCAACTTTGCTTTTCTCTATTACGTGGGTGTTTCTTTATCCTTCCCACATTAAGCATCGTGAAATTGTTTTGAGAGTCTTCAATTGTGTTGTTCTCATTTGCCTTTTCACCACGGTGTTGTCTGCCCTAGCCTTAGCTTCATATGTTATTACCGGTCTGACGCAGGTTTGGTATATTCTGGATTTACAGTCGATGGTTAGATGTGAGTTTCTACAGATTATTTGTTTTAAATGTCCCGACATAGTAGCTGCCTTGTTGATTGGTTGCCTAGCTTCGTTTTTAAGTTTTTTACTACTAGATATTCTTCTGCCATCGCAACGGTTCCCTGGAGATTGCCATTGCTTTAGTTTTTGTTATAGAATCTAGCAAATTGTAATTTCCTTCTATATTCCTAAACATATGAAGAGGTCTTCAGATTCAGCCATCCAGCCTATATTCAAAGCCACGTGATTTCACTGTGTTTATGATCTTATCCATGATGACATTAAAGAATAGACTAAGACTGTCTTCTTGGCGAATTCCCATTTGCGTTTTTATTTCTGGACGTAACCTTTTGTCTACACTTAGTTTGCTGGTGTTGTAGATGTTCAAATCGTTGATTATTTTTTATATATTCTCTGGGTACATCTTTCTTTTCCAGGACACTAACCACGTCCCTCAATTTTATGCGGTCAAATGCTTTAATGAGATCTATACAACAGATGAATATCGGTGAGTTGTATTCTATAGGCTTTTCCAAAATCTGTCGTAAGATAAAAAGAGCATCTACAGTTGATCTGTTTCTGCGAAAACCTTGCTGTTCCTCGCTCATGGTTCTAGCATTAAATATTTTTGTTGCTAGGATACTTCTGGGAAGCTTCATTACGGAGCTTAACGGTGTTATACCCTATAGTTTGATGGTAAGATAGTAATATTTTTCTTCAACTCGACCGATATTTTGCCTTGGGTTATTATTTTCTTGAACAATTTGGTTATTTCGTGCAGTAGAGCTTGTCCGCTACATTTGATGAGTTTATTACTTATTTCTTGTTTTTTTTTTTATTTAATTTTTTCACTACATGTCTGATCTGAGCTACCCTTATTATTATCTCTTCCTCATTCTGTTCTCTAATAACGAAGTAAACGTAGTTTGTATAGACTAATGCGTGCAGATTGCTTGGTTTGTGGACCGTTATTGTTTGTATTATTATCTTGAGTTTCATATCTCTATTAAAAGTGGATTTCGTTTAGTACGTGATGACAAAACTCAAATTTACCATCCCGTGTATCATTTATCTATAACCGTAAATAACTTTGGCTTAAAAATTATTGAAATAAAAGCTAATTTACGTTCAACCGCTACTGAAATATTTAATACAATAATAAAAAATAATTATGATTTCAAAATTATATTTAGGAATAATTTTATTATCAACAATAAATCTGGAAAGATCCTCGGCGTAATTTCTAATCAATGTTGACATTTTAATGAATATAGTACAAATTTAATGAAAAACGCTTTTTTTTGTGTTAAAATTCGATATAACTTTTAAGATTTCTTAAACATTGCACCAAAAATTAAAATTATATACTCTATTAATGTGTAGGTGTACAAGTATGAAATGCGGATTTCAGACAACAGATGGTGCACCAATGCAGTTTGTGCTATAAAGATTTGACACTGCGCCATTTTGTTGTGACGTCAACAAGTGTCAGACGCGCACGAGTGATAAATTGGAAAAGTGTGTGCACAGTGTTGTGTTCAATATGTCTAAATTTATACCGAACAAAGAGCATTTGCGGACAGCTTTAATTTTTTGTTTTCATTTGAAGAAAACTGCTGTTGAATCATACTGATTACTTCGAGAAGCTTATGGTGAACATGCTCCACCGCAAGATACGTGTGAACGATGGTTTCGGCGTTTCAAAAGTGGTGAGTTCGATGATGCAGACAAGGAACGTGGAAAACCGCCAAAAAAACACGAGGATGTGGAATTGCAAGAATTGTTGGACGAAGATAATTCGCAAACACAAAAACAACTCGCCGAGCAATTGGGCGTTAGTCAACAAGCTGTTTCCAATCGGCTACGAGAGATGGGAAAGATTCAGAAGACCGGTAGATTGGTACCACATGAGTTGAACGAAAGACAAATGGAAAAGTGCAAAAACACGTATGACATTTTGCTCGCTCGGTACTAAAGGAACTCGTTGTTACATCGTATAGTTACAGGAGATAAAAAGTGGATTTATTTTGAGAATCCCAAGCGCAAAAAATCATGGATAGACCCAGGCGCACCATCCACATCGACCGCAAGACCGAATCGCTTTGGCAGAAAGACGATGCTCTGTGTTTGGTGGGACCAGAGGGGCGTGGTCTATTATAAGCTGTTAAAACCTGGGGAAACGGTTAATACTAAACGTTACCAACCAACAAAAATTGACCGATCTGAACCGTTTACTGCTTGAAAAAAGGCCAGAATACCGAAAGAGGCAACACAGAGTCATTTTTCTTCATGACAATGCTCTATCAAGATACGGCAAAACCAGTTCGCGACACGTTGGAAGCACTCAGCTGGGAAGTTCTACCCTATGCGGCTTACCCACCAGACTTGGCTCTTTCCGATTACCACTTGTTTGCATCGATGGGTCACGCACTTGCTGAGCAGCGCTTTGGTTCGTACGAAGATGTGAAAAAATGGTTCGATGAATGGTTCGCAGCAAAAAGGAAGATTTTTACTGGCATGGTATTCACAAATTGCCCGAAAGAAGTGAAAAATGTATAACAAGCGATGGAGCATACTTTGAATAAAGCACGTTTTATCATTCTTCCAAATTTAACATGTTTTTTTAGAAAAAAAAATCCGCATTTAATACTTGTACACCTGTGTATATATTGTAATATTGTTTTTTTTTGTCGTTCATCTCCCCGCCTGAGAAGGGATTATATCCTTTTGCAAATCCGAAAGATATCGGCGATGATGTCGTAATACCGTCAACGTTGTCCAAGTGCCGAAACATACATTTTTATATTTTACAGTACCTTTTAGAAAACGCGGTAATGCTACCACGGACATTATTGCCCTTCTGCAAACAACTACTACCTATGTACTTGGCCAGGCCATATATCCTTAAATAAAAGTATACCGACTTGCCGGGACTGAACCCGAGACCTTCTGCACCGTAAGCCAGTACTACGCCACAGGCCGCCATAATAATATATATATATATATATATATATATATATATATATATATATATATATATATATATATATATATATATATATATATATGTATGTATAGGGTATCCGAAAAAAAAAAACGACATATTCCCTTCGAGGACTGATGGGCAGCTCATGACTCACCAGAATATGTAAATAAATCCTTAGGAAAAATCCTTAGATTTCGAGATCTTGACACTTTTATGAGTTTCGTGAAAATCTACAGAATAGATCAGTTTATCGAGTGTCACAACAACACATTTCCTGTATTCTAAGATTCTAATTATTGATACGTAATCTTGAATAACCCTGCCGTTGATGACAGTTCAAAATAAAACTAATTGTGTTAATCTGGTGGAAAAAAATGAATATTTTTGCGAGTATCATGAGTAAAAACATTTTAATTAGCTACGTACGCTAATGTACATGGCCAGGCCAAAGATACTTAAATAATTTAATAAATAAGCATACTATAATCTGTCGGGATTGGAACCCGAGACCTTCTGCACCACAAGCAAATACTACGCCACGGAGCCACGGGCCATCATAATTTACCATAAACACAAGTACTGCCAATGTCCCAAAATGACAAGGATCCCAACTCTATTTTACAGATACATTCATGTAAAGTGTTTGACAGATAAGCCAGCTTTCTGTTGATGAATAAATTTTAGAAATTTGTTAAAAGCCCGTAATAGAGTCAGTTATAACAAATTCTGGAAATAAGCTATATTGGTAATAGTATAAATATCTGCATTATTATATGTTATTCATAAAAATTTTCTGTTTTTCTGTTGGCAACAGAATTAATCTAGTCTGTTCAGTAAAGATAATATTTCGAGATAATATTCATTCTATAACCTGACCCACAGCTCACATGTATGTTGCTGCTTCACGACAATACTTCTGCATACACACACACACATACGTAAATCACTCAGTTCACAGGCTACTTTCAGAGGAAAGAATGTAAACTAGTAATTATTTTAGAATTTTCTTAGTTAATTACCTCATGTACTTTAGCGACCACTACCTTGTGAAAGGAAAGATAACCTCACGAACAACACGGGAAAGCAAACTGGAAGATACAAGTACACAGCACACAACAAGTGAAACAACAATAAGATATAATATAGACAGCTTACAAAATGAAAGTATCAGAAATCTATACAAGAGTAGATTGGACCAAAAGATACAACAGACGGGATTTGTTAATATAGAAGAAGAATATAAGTATATAAAGGAATACCTACACGCAGCCGCACTGCAAGCATTAGGGTACCAAAAGAAAAGGGAAAAACAGCAAAAATCATATTGGTAGGATGAAGAAATTAAATACGAAATTGAAGAAAAACGGAAAAGCTATCACAAATACTTAAGTTCAAAGAGCACAAACGACAAAGTAAAATACAAATAATCCCAAGCTAGAATACGCAAAACGATTAGTGACAAAAAGAACAACCAATGGAAAAAGACATGCTCAAGACTCAACACTTACATAGGATGAAGAAAAAGCACAGAAAGCTGGAGACGTCTTAAAAATATGAGAACAGAATGGAAAAGAGAAATCTTCTCACCAATACCACCAAAAAATGGAACCAATATTTTACAAATATGCTAACAGAAGATAGACCAGAGTTCAAAAGTACCCAACATGGAAACCCAAATATAGTTATACGAGGATCCCAATAAGGATAACAACATCAGAAGTTAAAGAAATATGTAAAACGCTAAAAAATGGTAGAGCTCCAGGACCAGGAGAGACAGTAAAATACGGAACTGAAAAGCTATTTAGCGCTTTGAGGAACTTTTTCCAAAGATGCATTAACACATCAGAAGTACCTGAGGAATGGAAAATATTATACATATCAACAATTCATAAAAAAGGAGACAAAAATATTTGCGATAACTATAGGGGAATAACGGTTACAGGATCTATTAGCAGAATACCCGGAAAAATACTTAAAAATAGAATAGAAACGGAATACGCGGACGTAGAAGCTGAAGAACAGGCAGGCTTTAGAGCAGGAAGATCCACAATAGACCATCTCTTCTCACTGACGCAAATCCTAGAAAAGAAAACCGCATTTGATCAGGAAGTCCATATCTTGTTTGTTGATTTAAAAAAGGCCTACGACAGCGTGCCCCTAATGAGATTGTGGGAAACACTACAACAGAGTAATGTAAGCACCGAAATAATTAAAGCCGTAAAATCCTTATACCAAGACGCAAGAAGTAGTGTGAAAACAAAATATGGGGTATAACAACAGTGTTCCAGGTCACAAAGGGTCTCAAACAGGGCTGCTGTATATCCCCAACGCTATTTAAAATCTATTTGGAGAGTGCACTGAAGAACTGGAAAAGGAAATGCAGCAGTATGGGATTACCACTGGATTGACGATACTACATTGTATACGCTATCATTTGCAGACGACCAGGTAGTAGTCGCTCAGGACATCGATGATATGGAATACATGACACACAAAACTTATGGAGGAATATGTAAAATGGGGCCTAGAAGTCAATATTAAAAAGACCGAGTACATGTGCGTCGGAGGACAACAGCAGGACTTGAAACTGGCCCCAGGACACACCATCAAACACTGCGCCAGTTATAAGTATTTGGGAATGAGAATATCTAGGAACGGAACACTGGAAGAAGCAATATTCGAGAGGAATATCCAAGGAAGAAAAGCGATTGCAATGCTTAATAGTATACTATGGGACAAAAACATAACCATTGAAAATAAGAAGAGAATTTACAACTCAATATTGAAAATTATAATAACTTACAGCTCCCAGGTGTGGCCATTGAAGGAAAGAACAGAAAAAATACTAAAAGCTACAGAAATGGATTTCTGGAGACGAGCAGCCAGACAATCCAGAAAAGACCGCATACCAAATGACACGATAAGACGAGTTTTAGAATTAAAGCACGATATAGTGGACGAAATCAGAACCCAACAGTTGGTATGGTAAGGATATGTACAGAGAATGTCACAAGACCGACTACCTAAAAAGACTTTAAATTGGAAGCCTCATGGAAAAAGAAAGCGAGGAAGATCACGCCAAAGCTGGAGAGCAGGAATCAACAAGGAAGTACTAGAGAGAGATCTGGAGGAGGAGGGATGGAGAAACCGGGAAGAATGGAAATTAGGCATCGGAAGACGGAAGACGTTATAAAACCGATTGATATATATTATATCTCTGGAAATTTATGTTGAAAAACTAGAGGTCAAACCTGATATTATTGTGTGCACTGAAACGTGGAATTTAGATTGTGTGCAATATTATAAGTTAAGTAATTATAATGTTTATTATAATAGTAGGGTAAATAATAGAGCGGATGGAGTTGTTTTGTATATAAAAGATCAGTTGGTGGAGAATACAGAAATAGAAAGTTTTGGTAAGGTAAAAATTTTGAGTACAAGTATCCGACTTGCACAAAGTGTTGCATTTAAAGTTTCTGCTGTGTACAGGTGTCATGACATTGAGGAAGGGTACATTTATTGAACAATTTAGGTCGTTTATTGAATTTAATAAGAAGGTAAATAATCATTGCATTATTGGGGACTTCAACATTGATATTCTAAAAATGGATTATATAAATCAAGATTTTCTAAGTCAACTATTACAATTTGAATATGTACCTTTCTTCAATGGCGTTACTAGGCCATCACAAGATAACATTGAAATGGGGTCTTGCATTGATAACATGTTTGTTAAAACTAAAATGCTAAATACTAAATCTTATAAAATTATGGAAGTTTTTACTGATCATTACCCGTTAGTGTTGGAAATTAATATTAATGCTTGTTGCCCTCAAGTAGATGGCTGGACTTCGGAGATCAACTATAAAAAATTGACCTCTGAGGTAAATAAACTGCAATGGAATGACATCCTGCAAATAAAGGATCCTAATCTAGCCACAAATTATTTCATTGAAATGTTACAAACAGCCCAAAATAAAGCTACCCACAAAAGGAAAAAAAATGGTAATAAATATGCGCCAAGGAAAAAATGGATAACCCGAGGTATCATGATATCTTGTTCAACCAAAGAAACATTGTATAAGTTATGGAAAAAAAACCCAACACAGGAAAGCTTTAAGACTGATTACAAAAATTACGTTAAGGTATTGAATAAAGTAATTAAACGAGCAAAACTTAACTATGAATCAGCTATGGTTCAAAATGTTTGTAGTAACAATAAATTACTATGGAAATATATACAACGAAAAATTAGACCCAATGTAAAAACAAACCAAAATGAAATATCGTTTATTATGGATAATGATGTAAAGGTTGAAAACCCAAAAGAAATAGCAAATCTTTTCAATTCTTATTTCTGTAATGTGGGCAGCAATTTGGCTAAAAATATTGGAAAACCGCAGGGAGCGTCGCTTAACTTACCAAAAATGAATAGAAACTCAATTTATATCAAATTAACAGACCTTCATGAAATCCGAGCAATTATAAATCAGTTAAAAGAAAAATGTGGGGGAGTCGATGGAATACATGTAAAAATTATTAAGAGTATTGCTGATAAGATTATTGAACCTTTAAGTCATATTTTTAATTTAAGCATTAATACATCTGTTTGGCCAAACGCATTAAAAACTGCAGAGGTAGTACCCATTTATAAAGCTGGTGTAAAACATGATCCAATAAACTATAGACCTATCTCTTTAATATCTAATATAGCTAAAATTTTCGAAAAAAATCATACACTCTCGCTTATACAACTTTATTAAGAAAAACAAATTAATATCAGAACACCAATATGGTTTTGTCAAGGGTAAAGGAACTAAAGATGCTTTAAATTTCTTGAGTAATACAATTTATAATAATTTAGACCTAAATATTCCAATAATTGTAACATTTTTGGACTTAGCTAAAGCTTTTGACACAGTGAACCATGGAATTCTTTTAAAAAAACTATATCATTACGGTATTAGAGGTATGGCTTATGACTTAATTAGAAGTTATTTAAATAATAGGATACAGCCTGTCAAAATAGCAAGTACTGTCAGTGCCCCTAAACAAATTACATGTGGAGTCCCACAAGGAACAATCCTTGGACCTCTATTATTTATTTTATACATAAATGACATGCTTGAAATTTTGGAAAAGCAGTCTGTGATGTCATATGCGGATGATACAGCCATTATAAGCACTGAAGAAACTTGGGATAAAACCCAAAATAAAATGAATGATCTTTTAAAAACAGTAAGCACATGGTTAGCATTAAATCAGTTATCTTTGAATATTTCAAAAACAGTCTTCATGACTTTTGGTGTGTATCGTGATAGCATTCCGAGTGATGTAACTATTAATATTAATCACAGTAGAGTAAAAAGGGTTGAATTCTGTAAATATTTGGGCATTGTGTTTGATTGCCATATGAGATGGGATAAGCATGTTGAAAATGTAGTGAAAAGAACGAAATATCTGCTATTTGTATTTGCTAAATTATCAAGAACTATGTCGACGGGGACTCTATTAACGATTTATTATGCTCTTTTCCATAGCATTTGCTCTTATGGAGTGATTGCGTGGGGTGGAGCATATGATAATGTTGGGATTCGGTTGCAGAATTTGCAGAATAGGATCTTAAGGATAATCTTGAAAAAACAAACTAATTATTCTGTCCCATTGAATATCTCACAGATGTTTACATTAGAGTCATTGTTGCTTTATTATGCAGATATGCGAAAGGAACACGCAGAATCTCATAGTAAGACTAGAAACAAAAACCTTTTATTGCCAAAGATAAATAAAAGAATAAAATTTAAGAGCAGTAAGATTACTGCTATGAAGGTGTTTAACAAACTGCCCGGAGAACTGAAAAATTTAGAGTTAAGAGGTAAGACTCTGAAAAAAAAGTTTAAAAGGTTGGATTGGATCATCGGATATAAGTGTGGCCACAATATAATTAATGGAAAGTACGTATTTTTTTTTTTTTGTTGTTTCTGCTTTTTGTTTTCTGAATTTTTCTGTATCTACTTCCACTGTTGAGCAACCAATAAATTTTCATTTTATATTTTTTTAAATTTAACTTTGTGTATTTTAGTATAGTTTATTATAATTGTGTATAGTTCTTAAGGATTTTTGTCCACCAGTCCTATTGTGCAGATAACTTGTGTTATCTTTATAGGTATTGCATATTTTGTATTGAATTGTAATAAGTCTGGTTCAAATAATATATATATATATATATATATATATATATATATATATATATATATATATATATATATATATATATATATATATATATATATATATACATATATATATATATATATATATATATATATATATATATATATATATATATGTACTTTAATATTATTCAAGAAAACAGATCATAAATAAAACCAAAATAAAATTAAAGAAATAAGGCAAGAATTTTGTTTCTTACAGAATACCTAGAAGGCTATTTTGTATTATCGAAACTGTTTTAATTTAAAATCCTATTTGTTTAGCAGGCGATAAACAACTGAGGTGAAACACGTGGTAACGGTAATTTATATTGGAAAAGCTAAGGAAAAAGACAAATTACACCGTCATTAGAAAACTTGGCAGAAGGTTTAACGAAATGCTTTTGCTCTTTGGTTTTCTTTTACATAATTTTCCGTTCTAATCCCTTTTGTTAAGATGATGCCATAAAATCATTTGATTTGGAATAATGACGTGCACTTTAAAACTAATGAAAAGAGAGTAATTAGAAATAACAGTTAATAGTAGAAAAAAAAACTGATTATTAAAAAAATCTTAAGGAATTCTAAAGAAGTTCTAATATTAGAAACCCCTTTACACAGGTATTAGTGCTTTGTTTATGGATTTTTAGTATTTTTAAACATTGCTAATTTATATTCGCGGAGGCGGCCATAGCAGGAGTGGGGGAGGTGAAATTAAAAAAAAGTTTACAACGTGACGGTCGGCTCTCTTGGGAAGGGAATGGCAAACTACCCGTAGGATTATGTTTAGTAAAGCTCTCTCACTTTTGCCGTCCGGAACCTACATTAAACTGTAAGTTAAGTTAAAATGGCACCAAACACACGCAAGGTTGCCTACGTCCGTATTGGACATGACACTTTAAGAAGAGGAATTTATATTCACATCTAATAAAATCATAAGAAATCAGTATGTATACAATGATTAATTTTATTGATATTCCAAATAGGAAACTAGTATATCGAGCGTGACACAAAAGTTAAAATTTCATCCAATAAATTGAATGCTCTAGATATCAGATACGACTGAAAATAAATATCAAAAGTGCATATATTTTTGTAAATGGACTGGCTGTCAAATTCTTCAAGTGACAAAGTTCAGTAGTGAAAGAAATTTTTCGATATGCAAAAAAGGAAAATAGTAAATCGGGTGTGCAACTTAAAAGTTAAAATTCGTTCTAATAATCTAAATACCCTGTATATCGGTAGCGACAAAAAATAAGAATCAAGAGATATATTTTTATAAATGAACTCAAAAATGCTATTGAATTGTTTGGTCCCGTGTAGAGGATGCCATTTTAAAAAATTCTAGTTTGGTTTGTACAGGGTGAGTCAACGATAGAGTAAAGTTCATTATCTCATTTGTTTCGGGAACGACGAAAAAATGTTAAATACAATAGTATGTTAATAAGCATAGTTTAAAATTATTTTTTTGAGTATTCAGGGTACTTCAAAAAAATGTGGCTGATATAACATATGTTTTTTTAAATGAAACATCCTATTTTCTAATTTATTTTTAAATTATGCGTAAAATTTTTTATTAATAGTGTTATATACCCAAACCTAGTAGTTTTTTTAATAATTCAATTTTTTTTAAAAAATACTAGTTTTCAGTTTTGTAAAAAAATTGCCAGTAGTGCCATTGTTTCTGAAGGTGGAATACTCATAATTGCTATGAGCGTTCTATAGAGATAAAGAAAAATATGTATAGATGCTACAGGGTGTTCAAAATAAATTTATTCATTTCGACTATTTTGAATTGAAAAATCTCAATTTTTTTAAATGGCACACCCTGTATATTATTGCTTTTCTGATAGATTTTACAAAACCCTCCAACTTTTATTAAGTATGTCATATACAAATAGTTTTCAATTTATTTTGAATTTTTCAATTTTTACCCATGTTTTTAATACACTTACGCTATTGTGAAAACATAAACAAATAGTTAATAATAATTTTAATATAGTTTAATTAAGTTGGGAATGTGGAATCTTTGGCACAATGATACTACTCAGTATATATCACCACTACACCAAACACTTTATTTTTGCACTCGACGCGCGTTTCGCTAACCATGTTAGCTTCTTCAGGAGCGATGATTGACTAAAGCTTAACTACAAATCTACCCTATTTATACTTAGCCTAACCCTTGAATTACTCAAGCGGAACTAATGACATAGGCAAGGCCATCAGTTCCGGTCAAGTAACCAGTAGAGGGGACTATAAGGAATAGGCCCTCTGTCTTTATTTAAACTACTTTTACGTTTTATGATTTCCATACTCTCGTATGCGTTCAACAATCTCCTATCAGATACATTTTTTATTAATCTTAGATTATCTAATGTTACAGTATGATCAGCTTCAAGGGCATGTTCAGCAATGCTAGACTTTTCTGTTCTATTGTATCTTAAGTGTGCTAAATGTTCTTTACATCGTATTTTAATTGACTTTTTATTTTGCCCAACATTTGTCAACAACTTTTTGTCACAATCATTACAACTAATTTCATAAATTCCACTTTTCTCACAATTAGGAATCTTATCTTTGGGATTTCCTAAGATATTCCTCAGATTGTCTGATGACTTATAGACTAAGGTGAGGCCTACCTTATTAAATACCTTATTGAGTCCCTTGCTATATTTCGGATTATATGGTATGGATTATTTGGTGTTATTTTCTTCGCGTGTAAAAAAGGTGGAATTCTGAATATTAAACCTAAATTTATGTCTATTTATTAGCTTATTTACTAAGTCATCGTCATAACCATTAACTCCAGTTATATTTGTAATACGATTCCTTTCTTTATTAAAGTTTACTCTATTCAGAGGGAAAGTGACCAAACGATGAACTAAAAAATGTAATGAGGCTAATTTATGTTGTTTGCCATGAAATGAATCATTAGGAATATATCTATCTGTTATTGTGTCCTTTCTATAGATATCAAATTCTAATCTATTATTATTTTTAATAATTAAAATATCTAGAAAAGGCAATTGTCCTTTGTTCTCAACTTCGTTAGTGAATTTAATGGAATCATACCGGCTATTTAATTTAGAAACAAAATCATCAATATTTTCTTTCTTTGTATCAAAAATCGCGAAAATATCATCCACATACCTATACCATACCCTTGGGAAATAATCGAATACTTGACTGGCTTCGATTTCAAACTTACTCATGAATAAATTGGCTATGAAAGGTGACAAGCAATTACCCATAGCTGTTCCTTCTTTCTGAACATAAAATTGATTGTTATATTGGAAATAATTTTGTTCCATACAAAGTTTAGATAATGTTAAGTATTCACGAATAATTTCGTCATTCATTCTAAGTTGATAGTTTAATTTATCTAATGATTAATTATTATGATGTAATAAATGTTCAATAATATGCCCGTCTACTTGAATACACATGTTTAGTCGTTTTGCTATATTTTCCTTCACTTTCCTTAGCATAAAGAATGTTATTGTCCTGCACGCATCCCGTTTCCTATTATCCATATTTACTGGTGTTGTAGAAGAATTCACATAAACACGTCTTTAATGTAGCCCCACAAAAAGAAATCTAAAGGTGTTAAGTCACATGATCGAGGGGCGCACTGAATGAATTCATCCCTACCGATCCATTTTTATGGGTAACGATCGTCTAAAAATTCCCGAACTTCCCGGTGGTAATGAGCAGGAGCTCCGTCTTGTTGAATCCATATTTGTTCCCTTTCAAAGTTATCGACTTCTTCCAGAAGCTGTTGTAATTCGTTTTGCAAAAGATTTAGATATGGAGCAATAATTCGAAAATTTGATATTCCACACCATACATTAAGCGACCAATGGTTTTGGTTTTGAACTTGCCAGGCCCAAAATGGATTAACTGTTGAATAATAATGCATGTTATGGCTGTTAACTGCTCCATTACTACGAAAAGTAGTTTCATCAGAAAACATTATTTTGGATAAAAAATTTGGATCGGCTTCTATTGCTCCATTCATGGTGGTACAAAGGTTTACTCGTCGTTCAAAGTCATGGTCTTGAAGTTCTTGGTGTAGTTCCATATGAAAGGGATGATACTTGTATTTTTTCGTGGTGCGATTAGTTGTAGATTGGGATGTGTCAGATAAGTCAGCTAGTTGACGGCTGCTGAGCTGGGGATTATTTTCAACATGAAGTAAAATCTCCATTTCTTTTTCCTCATTGGTAGCATTCTGGTTTACTACTTTCCGTTTCGTATACTCAACGCTACCACTGCCATCAAACCGTTCAATTAAGCACAGAAAAGATTTTCTATATGGTATACGTCTATTAGGGTACGTCGCTCCGTAAAACCTTACTGCCAAAAGACTATTTTTTCCCCGCCTCTCCCAGTATATAAACCATATCAATTAATTCATTTTTAGGAAAATTCGTAACTCTTACCTTTATACGTCACTTACTACAACAAATTAAAATATTTTTACTTGCTTAATAGACATTTCAAAATTTGACAATGCTTCCATTTTTGTTTTGTCTTGGTAACTATGATGTTATAACGTAAGTGTATTAAAAACAAGGGTAAAAATTGAAAAGTTCAAAATAAATCTAAAACTATTAGAAATAGGTATAAGACACACTTAATAAAAGTTGGAGGGTTTTGTAAAATCTAACAAAAAAAAGTAATATATAGGGTGTGCCATTTAAAAAATTTGAAATTTGACCTTTGCAGTCGACGCGCTCGATCCACCTAAACATCCTCATCATCATCTTTGTACCGAAAGAAATTTGTTGGTATGTTCAATAGGAAGTAGGTGAGATTCTTAATAAAAGTTCCTGTACATAAATTTCTTTAAATATAATTGTACATTTTAATATCTATTTGTACTCTTAAACAAACAAATAAAAAAACTACTTTGTCTTATGATATACGACGTCATTTTCCATTTTTTTTTTTTAAGTTACGTTATATCCTTTATGTTCTGCGGAGTTTTTGTAGCCCATTAAATAATTCATCACATGTAATGCAGGTAAATTTATTAGCAAATAAAAACAAGTAAACGCATAAAACCATCCAATTGTCCTCAAAAGCGCATATAAAGGAAACCCATTCCGGAATGTTATCCCAATATTAGCATTTGCACAAAGCAGGTAAAACAATGCTATAGATATAGGAGTTGTTCGCTAGTTATAGGACATTATATTCCGGATGTTGTCCTTGCATACTTGTGCACCACAAATATTAATTCGAGAAGTAATAATCGTATCATAAAACAGCTTTTACAGTCATACAGAAATTAATGTTTAAAACAGATTAAATGTTTTGTTTTAGAATTTGTTTCACAACATGAAATTTTAATTGCGTAACCCCGCTTTATTAAATTACAAACTATCTTCGCTAGCTGCAATAGCCAGGTTCTAGAGAGCAGGATAGACGAAATGGATCCAAAGGCCATTTTTAGTATTCCGTATCAAAACTGGAAAACGGAACACTTATGGAGTCACTTCGGCGTCTGTCTGTCTGTCACAGTCGATTTTTTCCGAAACCATTTGACATCCTCTTCTGGCTTCTAATGGCTTCTCCTAATGTAGGTTGGCGACCACTTCTCTAAATGTTTCTTTGTCCCTCACAATAAGAATCAACTCCCCAACATTCATGCCAGTCCATTCTCTAATGTTTCTTATCCAAGACTTTTTCTTTCTTTCGACACCCTTTCTACCGTCAACTCTTCCTTGCATGATAGTTTGCAATAGCGAGTATTTGTCGTTTCTGAGTACATGACCTAAGTAAGAGTTTTCAGCCTTGGCCTGTCCTTCGTAGAAATTCCTCACTGATTCTGGCTGTCCATGGCATTTTTAATATTCTTCGATAGAGCCACATTTCGAATGCTTCTAGCTTCTTAGTAGTGTATTACTTCAACGTCCATGCCTCGACTGCATACAAAAGTTGAGGCCACACGTAGCATCCCAGGCAACGCAATCTTAGAGCAAGGGATAAGTTTAAGTTTCAGAACATTTTCCGGAATTTAAAAAAAAAATTCTTGCAACCTCTATTCTGGTGTCAATGTCGGATGTGATATAGGTGCCTAAATATTTATACTTTTCTACATGTTTTATTTGTTCTCCTTCGAGAAAAAATTGGCAATTGTTGGTTTGATGTTTAGAAACGAATATAAATTTATTTTTTCCGTGTTTATTGTCAAACCCATTTCGACACTTACTCTATTCACGTTGTCAACCAATACTTGCAGGTCCTCTAATGTTTCTGCTAAGATCAAGGTATCGTCGGCAAAACTAATGGTGTTTATCACTTCACCCCCTATCCTGATTCCTTCACTTCGTTCCCATAATGCTTTCTTGAAGATGACTTGGGAATATAAGTTAAACATACAGGTGACAGTACGCAGCCTTGCCTGACATAAAAAGTGGAAATCACATCACATCTGTGTAGTTTGAAAGAATTTTTACTTAAGGGGTTAGTTTTGAGGGGGTTGAAATTGGAACTGAAAACGTCATCAAGTGGAATGTCAAATGAAAGCTTGTGAAAATACTAGTTCAGAACTATATATGATGTCACATTCGCGTAAATTTTTCCTTCTATTATTTTTAAAAAATTGCCAAAAATCGCTGGCTTCCCTCTCTATATTTAAAACCTCTATCAAAAAAATTCGAAAAAATTCTGGAATATTCTCTACAAGGTTTAGATTAAATTATTATCACGAGTGCACTACCTTTGGTAATTTATGTGGTATATAAAAACAAACATTTTGACAATAAAACTACTTAATTACTTTGTTAACTGTCACTAAATATATTTGTAAAGATTTTACAATTGCGTTATCGCTATTTCGTAGTACAACTACATTATCAAACGCTTAACTAAGACTAAAACAGATTTTTTGGTATTTTATGTTTATATGATGAACAGATGTGGGTCTATTATATGTTAAAAAAGGTCGAACAAAAGAGAATTTGCTACGTCTAATTGACTATTCAGTAAATTTATATTATGGTCCTTTGAATGTCTGTAAATTTCTATAGATTCTAAGAAGTTGAGTTTTGACCCTTTAGGTGCCATATGGAGTATTTGTAAACAATCGATATTGGGAGAAGTATGGCCTGTTTCTAAGAAGTGTTTAGCAAAGTGTGATTTTTCATTTTTTAGCCTATAAGAGGCATTGTGTACTGCGAATCTTGTCTTGAAATTCCGTCCCGTTTGGCCTACGTAACAGCTATTGCACTCTTGACAATTATGTTTATAAACTCCTGATTTATTGTATTTATTAGTTTTATCTTTGGCATTAAAAAATATATTGGATAATTTTTGAGCGGGTTTTTAAAGCTATTTTTGTTTTTTCGGTCGTAAGAACTTGGGATATTTTATCCGAGATGGGACCAAAATATGTCAGAGGTATGAATGTTTTCTTTTCTCGGTATTCTTTTACGGGGTAGATTAAGCTGAAAGTGATTGTGTTTTCGTTTACGGTTTATTAAGGTATTAATTATTTTAGGTTGGAAGCCGTTATTGAGTGCTATATTTTTGATTGTGTCCAGTTCTTTTTTTAAATTATTTTTACTAAGAGGGATATTGAAGGCTCTATGGATCATAGATCTATAGGCTGCCAGTTTATGGGAGTTAGGGTGTCTTGAGTCAGCTGGGATGGTGACATCTGAAAAGGTTGGTTTGCGGAAGATATCGAATTCTAGTCTATTTTTCTTTTTCAAAATTGTAATATCTAAGAAATTTATTTTATTATCGGTTTCCTTTTCAAGTGTGAATTTTATGTTGGGGTGTAAATTATTTAGCTGATTTAAAGTGGAATTTAGTTCAGTATCATTTCCAAGGAAACATACTAAGATGTCGTCCACATATCTAAACCAAAAGAGAATATTTTTCGCGTGTTGAGTTTTTAGAAAACTGTTTTCCAATTCTGACATAAAGATTTCGGCTAGCAAAGGACTAAGTGGAGACCTCATGGTAAGTCCATCTCTTTGTTTGATTGATTATTGAACTGAAAATAATTTCCGGATATACAAAATTCGAACAGTTTCAATATATCTTGTTGTATTATTATATTGACGTTGTTTTTTTTTGTAACACAGTTTTTATAATTTCTAAACAATCTTTATTTGGGATATTGGAGAACATATTTGTTACATCGAATGAAACTAGAAGGGCGTTATTTGGGATGGAATGGAACGGGACGGAATTTCAAGACAAGATTCGCAGAACACAATGCCTCTTATAGGCTAAAAAAGAAAAGTCACACTTTGCTAAACACTTCTTAGAAACAGGCCATACTTTTCCCAATATCGATTGTTTATAAATACTCCATATGGCACCTAAAGGGTCAAAACTCAACTTCTTAGAATCTATAGAAATTTACAGACATTCAAAGGACCATAATATAAATTTACCGAATAGTCAATTAGACGTAGCAAATTCTCTTTTGTTCAAACTTTTTTAACATATAATAGGCCTACATCTGTTCATCATATAAACATAAAATACCAAAAATCTGTTTTAGTCCTAGTTAAGCGTTTGACAATGTAGTTGTACTACGAAATCGCGATAACGCAATTGTAAAATCTTTACAAATATATTTAGTGACAGTTAACAAAGTAATTAAGTAGTTTTATTGTTAAAATGTACTGTCACAAAGTAACGGACCACTCAATCAACTCTTTAAAAGAAGCAAGTACTGCAGACCAGTCTAAACTCTACTTTAAATTAAGACTCAAACACCGTATATCAGTTCAAAACGCATGGTTCAACCAAGAATGTCTAAGAAACAACGTCTTCCCAAAATACACACACGTAAAATGCAACTCATCATCAACCTCGGCCCGGAAAGCTATCCATTCCTGCAAGATCACATGGCTGAAGGAAGAAGCTAAGAAATGGTTCCGCAACAGGAACAACCTCTTACTCCATATCAAGGTATTGCACTCTGAATTAGCTTATAAACTCCACCCAATAGAATTCGATATCTTTGATGATAATACTAGATTAAAAATTAGCCAAATTATTCACAAAATTTATTTAACTCAATCAAAAAAAACTTAAAAAACTAATAGAGAATAAAAAAATATATACCAAAACTTCAGATAATACTCAACAAAAAACCTTCTATAATAGATTCATCAATATCTCTAATACGAATTTCACAGAAAGTTAGAAAAAACTGCTTGAAAAAGGACCAAAATATAACCCTAACTTTAATATAAAAAATACTACCGAAACCCTAATATCCGAAATTAAATCAGCCACAAAAAACATAGGTGACCCAAATATTAAAAAAAAAAAATAAAACGTATAATGATAAACACAAAAAACACTACTTGCAGTAACCAAGAACAATTAACGATAGCATCCATTCAGTCTAAAATAAAAGAGAATAACTTGCTAATAACAAAAGCAGACAAAGGCAACTCCATCATAGCTCTTGATAAAAACCATTCAAAAAGTAAATGATTTTTTGGAAAAAGAAAATCCAGTAAAAACTAAAAAAAGATCCAACGGATAAAAATTCAAAAACAACTCAAGACCCTGCTAAATGAAACCCTGAGCATTGTGGATGAAAGAGAAAAGTTTAAAATAATAAACCAAAATCCTACATCGCCAAAACTTTATGGCCTGATAAAATACATAAAGAAAATTCGCCAATAAGACCAGTAGTATCGTACAGCAACACCCCCCTAAAAAATCTGGCAACACATCTCAACACCATCTTCAAAGAAATTACACAATTCAATCCAAAATACAACACAAAAAACTCTATAGACCTTACAAATAAACTTAAAAATATCTCCATCCCAAATAACCCCCTTCTAGTTTCATTCGATGTAACAAATATGTTCTCCAATATCCCAAATAAAGATTGTTTAGAAATTATAAAAACTATGTTACAAAAAAACAACGTCAATATAATAATACAAGATATATTGAAACTGTTCGAATTTTGTATATCTGGAAAATTATTTTCAGTTCAATAATCAATTTTTCAAACAAAGAGATGGACTTGCCATGGGGTCTCCACTTAGTCCTTTGCTAGCCGAAATCTTTATGTCAGAATTGGAAAACAGTTTTCTAAAAACTCAACACGCGAAAAATATTCTCTTTGGGTTTTGATATGTGGACGACATCTTAGTATGTTTCCTTGGAAATGATACTGAACTAAATTCCACTTTAAATCAGCTAAATAATTTACACTCCAACATAAAATTCACACTTGAAAAGGAAACCGATAATAAAATAAATTTCTTAGATATTACAATTTTGAAAAAGAGAAATAGAGTAGAATTCGATATCTTCCGCAAACCAACCTTTTTCAGATGTCACCATCCCAGCTGACTCAATATACTCTAACTCCCATAAACTGGCAGCCTATAGATCTATGATCCATAGAGCCTTCAATATCCCTCTTTAGTAAAAATAATTTAAAAAAAGAACTGGACACAATCAAAAATATAGCACTCAATAACGGCTTCCAACCTTAAATAATTAATACCTTAATAAACCGTAAACGAAAACAAATCACTTTCAGCTTAATCTACCCCGTAAAAGAATACCGACAAAAGAAAACATTCATACCTCTGACATATTTTGGTCCCATCTCGGATAAAATATCCCAAGTTCTCAAGACCGAAAAAACAAGAATAGCTTTAAAACCCACTCAAAAATTATCCAATATATTTTTTAATGCCAAAGATAAAACTAATAAATACAATAAATCAGGAGTTTATAAACTTAATTGTCAAGAGTGCAATAGCTGTTACGTAGGCCAAACGGGACGGAATTGCAAGACAAGATTCGCAGAACACAATGCCTCTTATAGGCTAAAAAATGAAAAATCACACTTTGCTAAATACTTCTTAGAAACAGGCCATAATTTTCCCAATATCGATTGTTTACAAATACTCCATATGGCACCTAAAGGGTCAAAACTCAGCTTCTTAGAATCTATAGAAATTTACAGACATTCGAAGGACCATAATATAAATTTACTGAATAGTCAATTAGATGTAGCAAATTCTCTTTTGTTCAAACTTTTTTAACATATAATAGACCCATCATCATATAAACATAAAATACCAAAAATCTGTTTTAGGCTTAGTTAAGCGTTTGACAATGTAGTTGTACTACGAAAATAGCGATAATGCAATTGTAAAATCTTTACAAATATATTTAGTGACAGTTAACAAAGTAATTAAGTAGTTTTATTGTTAAAATGTACTGTCACAAAGTAACGGACTACTCAATCAACTCTTTAAACATTTTGAGACAATCACAGCAAGGAACATTAATTGGGCAAGTTGGACTTGCACTTGGTCGATTTTTTAGAATTCTAAAATCACAATATGATCTCCTCATATATTTTTAAGCCTTAAAAATGAATTTCAAAATTCCTTGATGTTACTACAATAAAGAAAACAGGCCAAGTGAAAGTCGGACCTTTGCAATTAGTGTCCCGTACCGTGATTACGGTTAAAAATATAAATTTTTTTTCCGATCTTTGCTTTTATATTCTGGATTAATTATCAAAAATAATTCACTCGTGATAATTTTCGTTTAATCTACACCTTACAGAGAATAATCTAGAATTTTGTTCGAAATTTTTAATTTTAGAGATAGAGGGAAGGGACAGCGATTTTTGATATATTTTTTTAAAATAATATAAAGAAATATTCGCGTAAGTATTACATCAAATATATATTTTTGAACTCGTGTTGTCACAAGCTTTCATTTGACGCCCCACTCGATGACCTTGAAAAAAAAATTTTCTCTTCCGATTCCACCCCTCAAGACTAACCCCTTAAGTCAAAATTTAACTTTCAAAATCACACGGTTGTAATTGGGCCATCAATTCCCATAGTTCTGAAAAATTTCAACTTTCTATGTCAAATAATTTCGGACAAAACCGGCTGTGACAGACAGACAGACAGACGCCAAAGTGATTTCATAAGTGTTTCGTTTTCCAATAGTTGACACAGAATCACTAAAAATCGTAAAAAAAAAAGAGATATTTTTCATAACAAAAAATTTGCAAATTGTCTTGTGTATAGGCCAGTTGGAATGTTGTTTAACTACCTCTAATTCGGCAAAGATTTAGAAAAATTTGAAATGGTATTTATCCTTTTCCATTGCATCTTAAATAGCACATACTAATCTATCACCTCCCATGATCGAAATACCTAATATTTCGTAGAATTTCGTAATACCCAGTATTCGTTCAACTTATTTATTTTGATTGAAATAGTTTGCAAGCCTGTGAGAATCTTAAAAATTGGCTTGTAGGCAATAGCATAGTCCAATTGTAATAACGGAAGAAGCATAAAAGGACATAAAGTTTGGTTTTTCACACGAAAAAGGGAAAGAAGTAATAAGGGGTGATTTATAGTGGAGCAAAAGCTGTTCTCAATTCATAGGGGAAGAGTGGTCATAATCATCCTCTGGCTACTACACTGGTAATATGTTACATGTAGTTGAGGCATTTTAGGAAAACTCAGTTAGTAAGCCTGTGAACCAAGAACGTATATGGCCATAGTCCAAATATCTGTCCTGACTTTTGACATGATTTGGTCGGTATAGGTCAAATTTTATTATTAATTTTATTATGATAAATATTACAGAAAGTTTTATATTACGCTGAAAAATAACACATTATCTCTTTAAAATTGAATTTTTTATTATTACTATTTACAATTATTGACACAAAACTATCTCAAAGGGGACCTTGCTTCATACTGGATAAAGAACCAGTGGCGACACGTGGCCTGCAGAACAGATAACACATGGACGACAATAATTTTGGAGTGGAGACCAAAGCTTGAACTTAGAAGTGCAAGGAGACCAAATACGAAATGAAGCGACGACATCAGGAAAAGAACAGGAACTCGGTGGACGGGAAAAGCAGTTGATTGAAATAGGCAGGCGTGATAGTGAATGTATTTTAAAAACCAAGAAACACGATTTCTTCGATACATTAATATGTATATAAAAAATTACTATTATTCTAAGAAACGTAGGCTCGGTAGCGCTACTACCCGTTCCTACTGATTGAAAAGTTACGACTTCACTGAATTTTTTGGGTCGATTCATCATCTAAATTAATGTTTACATCAAAAAGTGCAAAAGTTACCTTTTTTTTTTTTTTTTTTTATGGGTCTTAGCACACGTGCTTCAGGAAGTCCCTAAAGCGCTACAGGAGCGACACATGTGCGGAAAAAGCGATTCACGTTGTTCTTGAATCGCTGTAAATTGTACTCGGTGGGAAACACAGTACTGGGCAAATTATTCCAAAGGAATGATGTTCTCCATAAAAGGACTGCTTGAAAAGCGTTGTACGAGGAGAAACAAGCTGAACCCTCATACGGATGCGAAGCATTAGCGCGACGTACAACATGGCTCTGGGAGGAAATAAGCAGGCTACATCCTTAGAACACTTTCCATGAAAATACTTGTAGAATGGGCTCAAATCGCCAACCGTTCTTCGATGTTCCAGAATCAAGGTCGCCAGTCAGTTCCGGGTCTCCAATCAGACGAACAGCTCTTCTCTGAATAAAATCCAACAAATGCGATGTATGTTTGGGAGCGCAGCTCCAAACATGGGAGCAATATTCCATAGTTGGTCGAATTTGAGCTTTGTAAGAGAATTAATAGTTGTTGTGGAATGTAAAGCTTTCTGGTTCGAAATAATATTCCCAACTTTTGAGAAGCTCTCCTTGTTATGCCTACGACATGTTCATGCCAGGACATATTTGCTCCTAAACTAACGCCCAACAAAAATGAGTGACGATGTTAGAGGAATGGAGTGCCCCGCTATAACTACGTCGGGTTCAGCAACGTTAACTTTTTCAGAAAAAACTGCCGCCTGCGTTTTTTTTAGGCTTTAAATTCCACTTGGTTACTATCACCCCAAGATGGAATCTCTTCCAGGTCTTTGTTAAGTTGAACGACTTCCGCTGTCTGCGGATATTCGTCTGAGTAGCCGATGTCCGAGCGTTCAAAGTGAATGAAGAGATAAGCGTACTGTCATCTGCAAAGGCTGCAGATTGGGTTCCGGTCTTTTCCAGCAGATCGTTAATCTAAATGAGAAAGAGAGTAGGAGATAGTATGGAGCCTTGGGGCACACCGGCGTTGATAGTGAAGGTGTTAGAAAGAAATCCGTTGACTGCCACTCGTAAAGAACGCTCTCTGAGGAAACATGAGAGCCACAAACAGAACTTTCCAGACATACCATAAGAGCGTACCTTAGCCAAAAGTCCCCCATGCCAAACACGGTCGAATGCCTTGGATATGTTAAGAGCAACCGCTCGAGATTCTCCAAAGAGTTCAATTGCGTTGTTCCAAACATACACAAGTCAGAAGACCTCCTATTGATCTATGTTTACGAAACCCATTTTGGTGGTCGCTAATAATGTTGAATCCTTCAAAATATGAAGATTCTGATTGATTGATAGCTTTTTCCATGACTTTTATTGAAAGCAGTGCGACTAGTTGGCAGTTATTTGGAAAGGTTTTCTTGCCTTTTTTAGATATCGTCTGAACTGTGGCACATTTCCAGCAGGAAGGAAATATTCGCTTTCTACAGGATAGGTTGAAAAGTCTACAGAAAACTGGTGTTAGTTCTCTCCCACAGTTTTTGAAAACTATGGCAGGTATTCCGACAGCGCCAGAAGCTTTTTTGGTTTCTAGGTTTTAGTTACAAATGTTGTGGGTTTCTAGTAGATGCATACTTACTAAGAGAGAATCTTACAATATTACAACTATGTCTCTATCTTTAATACTTTCGAACATATTCAGTGAAAAAAAACAATTTATACCATTTAAAAACTTTTTCTAAAGTTTTGCGGAATATAGATAAAAATTACCCAAAAATTGTACAGAATCCGGCTAACAGAAAGTCCTGTTATAGAATGTTTTACAATCATGCGGTATTGTATCATTTTCTACTTCACAATATTGTTTTGTCTCTTTATTTTACACTCTTTCATTAAAATCATTCCTGAAGTTGATTCTCGATTAATAATAAATTTTTTTTGAAGTGGACCAAAAAGGTCGAAATTTAAATGCTGCAAAAATTTATTTTACAATTAATCTTGTTTTTTTAATTAATTAAAAAAGGACTTTCTCCATTAAAATGCAATTCCAAAATAATTAATAAAGGATTATTTATGGCCAGATTGTAAAAAGAGGGACAAAACAACTAAAACGGCGTTAAATTTAATTATCTTTTTTTTATTAATATTTAGGCGTTCTAACAACGGAAATCATTGTGTTCAGGTGAATGGGGTTGTTCATAATGTAACCTGAATTAATATAAAATAATTTCATCTTTGATTGTGTTAGCAGATACTTGTTGGAAATTCATGATAAAATTATATAAAAACAACACTATGTTTTAATTTCCAATATATTTAAAGTCGCTTGACAATTGTTTGACCATACAATGGCTTCTTCAGAAGTAAATAAGAAAGAAAAATATTTGGTGGTTAAATAAACTATGCTTAATTACCTAAGATTATGCTAATCACTTTATTATATTATTTACAGACAGAATTATTTTAAGAATGCAAATCTATGGTACTATTTTCCGAAACTAATAAAGATTAAGTAAGGGTGAATGGTTTAAGTCTACCTGTTCGTTTAATAATTGATTGGAGTTTTTCCGTTTGTTAATTTCAAGACATTTAAGCAAATTTAATTTTTTTAGATTTATTTTCTACATGTAGGATTTTTAACGTATCATCAAAATTATGAGATTCGTTTATTATATGAGTTGCGTAATGTGAATTGTTCTTATTTATTAAGAACATAAACATAGTTATTTAAAAAATAAGAACAATTCACATTACGCAACTCATATAATAAACGAATCTCATAATTTTGATGATACGTTAAAAATCCTACATGTAGAAAATAAATCTAAAAAAAATTAAATTTGCTTGAATGTCTTGAAATTAACAAACGGAAAAAAAAACTCCAATCGATTATTAAACGAACAGGTAGACTTAAACCATTCACCCTTACTTATTCTTTATTAGTTCTCGGAAATAGTACCATAGATTTGCATTCTTAAAATAATTCTGTCTGTAAATAATATAATAAAATGATTAGCATAATCTTAGGTAATGAAGCATAGTTTATTTAACCACCAAATATTTTTCTTTCTTATTTACTTCTGAAAAAGCCATTGTATGGTGAAACAATTGTCAAGTGACTTTAAATATATTGGAAATTAAAACATAGTGTTGTTTTTTATATAATTTTAAAATAATTTCAAGTATACCTAACTTTTCGCAATTAATATTATCAACTAAGATTTTCCAACTTATGTCACACATGTGCGGAACAATGCAATTGAACATTTTTGTCTCGAGCGGGTGCACTTGATACATCCAAAGCATTCTACCCTGCTTGGCATGACAGGTTGTTGTCTAAGCTACGCTCTTATGGTTTGTCTAAAAAGTTTTTTTTATGGGTCTAGCATACGTGCTACAGGGAAATCCATAAAGCGCTACAGGAGCGACATGTGAGCGGAAAAAAGCGATTCACGTTGTTCTGGAATCGCTGTAAATTGTACTCGGTGGGAAACACAGTCCTGGGCAAATTATTCCAAAGGGATGATGTTCTCCATATAAAAGCCTGCTTGAAAAGCGTTGTTTGAGGAGTAACAAGCTGAACCTTATACGGATTTGAAGTATTAGCGCGACGTGTATTTCTAACATGCACCGCTCTGGGAGGAATTAAGCGGGCCACATCCTTCGAACACTTTCCATGAAAATTCTTGTAGAATAGGCCCAAGTCGCCAACCGTTCTTCGATGTTTTAGCGAATCAAGGCCACCGGTCAGTTCCAGGTCTCCAATCAGACGAACAGCTCTTCTCTGAATAGAATCCAACAAATGCGATATATGTTTGGGAGCGGGGCCCCAAACATGGGAGCAGTATTCCATAGTTGGTCGAATTTGAGCTTTGTAAAGAATTAACAATTGTCGTGGAGTACGAGTATAAAGCTTCCTGGTTCAAAGTAATACTTTTGAGAAGCTCTCCTTGTTATGCCTGCAACATGTTGGTCAAATTTGAGCTTTGTAAAGAATTAATAGTTGTTATTGAGTGTAAAGCTTTCTGGTTCGAAATAATATTCCCAACTTTTGAGAAGCTCTTCTTGCTATGCCTGCAACATGTTCATGCCAGGACATATTCGCATCCAAATTAACGCCCAACAAATTGAGTGACGATATTAGAGGAATGGAGTGCCCCGACATAATTATGGCGGGTTCAGCAACGTTAACTTTTTTAGAAAAACCTGCCGCCTAGGTTTTTGTAGAGTTAAATTCCTCTTGGTTGCTGTCACCCCAAGATAGGATTTATTCCAGGTCTTTGTTAAGTTGAATGACTTCCTGCTGTCTGCGGATATTCGTCTGAGTAGCCGATGTCCGAGCGTTCAAAGTGAATGACGAGATAAGCGTACTGTCATCTACAAAACTGTAGATTGGATTTCCGGTATTTTCCTTTCGTTAATGTAAATGAGAAGATAGTAGGAGATAATATGGAGCATTGGGACACACCGACGTTGATAGTGAAAGAAATCCGTCGACTACCATACCATAAAAGCTTAGCCAACATTTCATCGTACCAAACACTTTCGAATGCCTTAGATATGTCAAGAGCAACCGCTCGAGATTCTCCAAAATGTTCAATTGGTTGTTCCAACCATGTGTTACATAAGTCACAAGATCTCCTGTTGATGTATGTTTAAAATTATATATTTTATTATTTTGTACATACCTTGATCTTCGGTGGTTTACTTTACTATGCAAAAAGAATCCCGCACAAAAGAAGGCTTGCTATCTCGTTAATTTTTTATTTGGTTTTTTATTTGTGATTTTATAACTTATTAGATGAGAGCACGTTTTTTCTGTTTAGTACATGGTGAGAATAAATATTTTATTTAAGTAAATTGGTGTAAATATGACTGATACCATCTACGTCGGCCCGATCGTTCACTGCGTTTTTCTCTTATTTTATTTCTATCATTTCTTTTACTAAGTTGGGAATGTGGAATCTTTGGCACAATGATACTACTCAGTATATATCACCACTACACCAAACACTTTATTTTTGCACTCGACGCGCGTTTCGCTAACCATGTTAGCTTCATCAGGAGCGATGATTGACTCAACAACTGTCAAGCGACTTTAAATATATTGGAAATTAAAACATAGTGTTGTTTTTATATAATTTTATCATGAATTTCCAACAAGTATCTGCTAACACAATCAAAGATGAAATTATTTTATATTAATTCAGGTTACATTATGAAGACCCCATTCACCTGAACACAATGATTTCCGTTGTTAGAACGCCTAAATATTAATAAAAAAAAGATAATTAAATTTAACGCCGTTTTTAGTTGTTTTGTCCCTCTTTTTACAATCTGGCCATAAATAATCCTTTATTTAATTATTTTGGAATTGCATTTTAATGGAGAAAGTCCTTTTTTTTAATTAAAAAAACAAGATTAATTGTAAAATAAATTTTTGCAGCATTTAAATTTCGACCTTTTTGGTCCACTTCAAAAAAAATTTATTATTAATCGAGAATCAACTTCAGGAATGATTTTATGAAAGAGTGTAAAATAAAGAGACAAAAACAATATTGTGAAGTAGAAAATGATACAATACCGCATGATTGTAAAACATTCTATAACAGGACTTTCTGTTAGCCGGATTCTGTACAATTTTTGGGTAATTTTTATCTATATTCCGCAAACTTTAGAAAAAGTTTTTAAATGGTATAAATTGTTTTTTTTCACTGAATATGTTCGAAAGTATTAAAGATAGAGACATAGTTGTAATATTGTAAGATTCTCTCTTAGTAAGTATGCATCTGCTAGAAACCCACAACATTTGTACCTAAAACCTAGAAACCAAAAAAGCTTCTGGCGCTGTCGGAATACCTGCCATAGTTTTCAAAAACTGTGGGAGAGAACTAACACCAGTTTTCTGTAGACTTTTCAACCTATCCTGTAGAAAGCGAATATTTCCTTCCTGCTGGAAATGTGCCACAGTTCAGACGATATCTAAAAAAGGCAAGAAAACCTTTCCAAATAACTGCCAACTAGTCGCACTGCTTTCAATAAAAGTCATGGAAAAAGCTATCAATCAGAATCTTCATATTTTGAAGGATTCAACATTATTAGCGACCACCAAAATGGGTTTCGTAAACATAGATCAATAGGAGGTCTTCTGACTTGTGTATGTTTGGAACAACGCAATTGAACTCTTTGGAGAATCTCGAGCGGTTGCTCTTAACATATCCAAGGCATTCGACCGTGTTTGGCATGGGGGACTTTTGGCTAAGGTACGCTCTTATGGTATGTCTGGAAAGTTCTGTTTGTGGCTCTCATGTTTCCTCAGAGAGCGTTCTTTACGAGTGGCAGTCAACGGATTTCTTTCTAACACCTTCACTATCAACGCCGGTGTGCCCCAAGGCTCCATACTATCTCCTACTCTCTTTCTCATTTAGATTAACGATCTGCTGGAAAACCCGGGAAACGCGCGTCGAGTGCAAAAATAAAGTGTTTGGTGTAGTGGTGATATATACTGAGTAGTATTTCTTTTACTGATAAGTTACTATAATTTTGGTCTCGATTTATATTACCAGTATCATTAAATTTGAATGTATGAACTAGTTCTGTCGTGTGTTTGTGTAGAGCTGTTGAGGCGTTTTTGGTGTACTTATGTCCGTTTAGTTTGTTTTTTAACAGTTGACTTGTCATACCTATATATCTCTTCGGACAATCTGCACATGGTATCAAATATATTATATTTGAATGATTCATGGTCGGTGTTTGGCTTATTAGATTCGTGAATACAGATCTTAATTTGTTATGGGCGTTATGATAGATTGCAACGTCATACCTCTTCAGAGCATTTTTTTAGTTTTTCTACGAGTTCTTTTGTATATCGCAAAGGTAGGAAGTTAGTATTGTTTTTTTGTTTATTATTTTGCTGTTGATTATTATGGTTGTTATAGAACTTCTTTGTTCTTTTTTTTTATCGTTTTTATTATGTCGTTTATTTGAAAGTTATTTTGCAATAAAATTGTTTTGACTTTATATAGCACTTTTGGTCTTAATTCAGGAGAGGTTAATGATATTGCGCGATCTGTTAGGCCAATTATGACGCTATCAAATGGCACTTAGCGTGGTTAGAAAAGTAGTTCAGGTAGCGTCCCGATCAGGTGGGTTTAGTGTACCATTCTGTGCAAATTTTTTTCTTTTGCCTAGTCAGCGTTAAGTCCAGAAAATTTATTGTTCTAGTTTTTTCTAATTCAATTGTAAATTGTAATTTTGGATGGAAAGTGTTGAATTCTTGGAGTATATTTTGTGTTTCTGTGCAGCTACTAAATAGTCATCCACAAATCTTTTATAAAAGTTATGTTGAACTTGAGCTTGACGAAATCGGAGAACCCATAGCGCATCCATCAATTTGTTGATATAAAGTATTTGATTAATGGCTAGAATAAAATTTTCTCTAGATAAAGACGTGTGTTCTTGTAGTTGTTCCCATCTATTATTAATGCACCAAAGTACTCTTTAGGAGTATTTGTATATAAGGACTTTACATCCAGAGAAACAAGTTGATAGTTTTGCGGTATCTGTATCTTGTCAATAAATTTTTTGAAGTCGAATTAACGTTTTATAAAATATTCATTATTGCCTATGATATTCGATATACACTTGGGTAAGTATTTTGATAAGTTATAATAAGACGATTGTATTCATGACACGATAGGTCTTACTGGGTTGCCCTGTTTATATGCAGTTTTAGTAGACCATATAATTTTTGGTGAAACCGCATTGTTTATAGTTAGATGTTTTGCCTCAGTATTATTTATTTCTTTTTTGTTTAAAAAATTTTTTTATAAACGCGTTATTATTTTTTTTGAAATACGTTAGTTGGGTCGCTTTTAGTTTCCAGTATGTAAAGGGTGATTCATTTAGAGGTGCTTTTATGTGATGGGGATTTAATTGCAGATTGCGCATGCGTCGTGTTAACTGAAGTGGCATTCCTGTTCAGTAGTGTTTGACAATTCATAATGGAAAGACTTAGCCCGGCACAGCGTCTACAAATTTTTCAACTTTATTACGAAAATGGGGCGTTCTACGAGGAATGTGTATCGAGCGCTTAGAGCAACTTATGGTCCACATAAATGGCCTACCGAACGCACAATTCGCTCTACCATCAATAAGTTTGAGTCCCAATTTTCATTATTGGATAATGCTCGACCGAATAGACCACATCCAGCACGTAGTGAAGAAAATATAGGGGCGGTAGCGGAGAGTGTACGCGAAGACCGTGAAGTGTCGATTCGTAGCCGTTCTCAACAGCTTGGCCTGTCATATTCAACAACTTGGCGTATTTTACGTAAGGATCTTTCTTTAAAAGCATACAAAATTCAACTAGTGCAACAACTGAAGCCGACCGACCTTCCGAATCGTTTCCGTTTTAGTCGTTGGGCTCTTGACAAGCTTGCAGAAGATCCACTGTTTTCGAGAAAAATTTTGTTCACCGATGAGGCCCATTTTTGGCTTAATGGGTTCGTGAATATGAATTTGGGGTGATGAACAACCTGAAGAGGTTCAAGAGCTGCCATTAAATCCAGAAAAAAAAACAACTGTTTGGTGTGGTTTATGGGCCGGTGGAATAATCGGTCCATATTTCTTCAAAACAGAGGCCGGCCGGAATGTTACTGTAAATGGTGACCGTTATCGCGCCATGATAACAGACTATTTGATGCCAGAAATTGAAGCCCGTGGCCTCGACGAAATTTGGTTCCAACAAGATGGTGCCACTTGCCATACAGCCCGTGAAACCATGGCTTTACTGCGAGAGCAATTCGGCGAACAGATCATTTCACGCTTTGGACCAGTGAATTGGCCGGCTAGATCATGTGACATCACACCTCTTGACTTTTTCCTTTGGGGCTATGTAAAGTCCAAAGTCTACATGGATAAGCCAGCTACAATTGAGGCATTGGAGGCCAAATATTACTCGAGTCATTGGCCAAATACCATTCGAAATACTCACACGCGTCATTGAAAATTGGAACTTCAGAATGAACGTTGTTAACCGTAGTCGTGGACAATATTTGAAAGAAATTATCTTTAAGAAATAATTGTAAAGAATGGTTCTTTTATATAATACTCGTAATAAAGATTATAAAATAAATTGTTTTTATTCATTTTTTTTTTATTTAAAAAAAAGTACCTCTAAATGAATCACTCTTTAGTTATATCTATCGGTAAACTTTCCATTTTGTCTTGGTACTCGGTAGTGTTCATTATTACAGTTTTGTTTGTTTTGTCCGGTGTAAGTATTATGATTTGTGGGTTGTCTTTTAGGAACTGTTTAGTACGGTGTAAATGTTTTTGATGCTTTTTGTAATGGATTTGTTATTGTGTTATTCTGGTTGAGTTGGTGTGGTTCGTGGTAATATTTGTCACGTCAGCTCTTATCGAGTCTTATATTATTATTATATCGTTTGGTTTATCTTTTATTGTAATCTCAATAGAAGCAATGTATTCTTTTATTTCCTTTTTAATGTCTACTGAGAAATTTGGCCCTAAGGATAAAATATGTTCAATTTCGTTTGATGCCGGCTTATTCGATATATTTTCCAGCCAGTTTACATTTAAGTTTTCATTTTCAGTATTTAAATAATTTTTTTCCTTTAAGT
>CM032449.1:206066473-206076473 GCA_019049505.1 Pachyrhynchus sulphureomaculatus
ATATATATATATAAATAATATAATATATATATATATATATATATATATATATATATATATATATATATATATATATATATATATATATATATATATATAATGTATATTTATATATATTATATATAATATATATATATATATATATATATATATATATATATATATTTATATACATATTATTATATGTGGAAAACTTTTTAAATTCCGTGAAAATAGAAAAAATTACTTAAATTCGGTAGCTATATGTAGCGAAGAAGTCCGTTTGAATTTTTATTTTTTAAGGTTACTGCCCAACATTTATAGCTATGTTCAAATTTATCTCTGTCAATATGCCGTGTATTAACCTTAGGGATTCACAACATATTGTCGATGTAGCTTTTAGTGCAGCCAGTAGTCCTCCCTATCAATCCAAGGATTGAGTTATTGATGTTATTGATAGCTACAAGATTTTACTTTTGGTACAGGACTTAGTTTTGAGTATTTGACAAGTGTCAGTCAAACTAGAAAAGCAGATAAAGAGAACACAATGTCTGATTTTTGGTCGAAAAAGGTATTGGTAATTTATTTTCTTCTTGGACTACAATTTTTTTTTTTAAACTGTTAATTACTTCTCTATATTTATATACGTTTTATGACCCTTGATATAATACAGACTGATATTCATTTGTAGTATACATATATATATATATATATATATATATATATATATATATATATATATATTTTTATCTTCTTGAACCTTTTACAATATTGAAATTAGGAGTTTTTTTTGGGTTTTCGGTTCAGGGAATAATCTAAACAACTTATTTTTACGTTCCACCACGAATTTGGGGCATTTTCAAATTTTTTTTTTCCTTTACTTTACTTTTTGTTCTTACATTTCTTGAAATTCGGTGGTTTACTTTACTATTCTAAAGTAGAGGTAGTTTCTACTACCCTCTAAGAGTAGTTTATAGTCGTGTATGGGTGGTTCAAGCGGATCTACTCCATATTTGTTCACTCTGCCTAAAACTATATAACCGTAAACTTTTATCGTCGTTATTGAAACTCATGAGTTACCTCCGTAAGTGGGAGTGGTCTTTACATCCTTTAGGGGCGTGAATCAACCCTTTAATGGCCCTTTTTCACGGTCATATCAGTCCTCAGTTCAGTTTCAGTTTCAGTCGAACTGTCCGTTTTTCCTATGTGTAAAAAGGAAGAACTGAAAACAGAACTGAAACGGAGACTGACACCTGACGGTATGGGGTTCTTTTCTTCCACCGTTTCTTCAACGCCACAGCTAAAGGCATATTCACTTCTCTAGATTATAGAATATCTACTATTCACACTTCACTTCTTTTTTAGTGTTCCGTACGGAACACTTATAAGATCACTTCGGTGTCTGTCTGTCTGTCTGTCTGTCTGTCACACCCGATTTTCTCCGAAACTATTTGACATAGAAAGGTGAAATTTGGTAATAATATAGGAATCGATGGCCTCAGCAGAGCCATGTAGTTTTGAGAATTAAATTTTGACTTAAGAGGTTAGTTTTAGGGGGTGAAGTCGGAAGTGAAAAAAAATTTTTTTTACTAGGTTATCGAGTGTGGTGTCAAATGAAAGCTTGTGAAAACACGAGTAAAAAATATATATATAATATTATACTCGCGCGCACCTTTCTTTGTATTATTTTTAAAAATTCGCGAAAAATCGCTGTCCCGGGCCTTATCTCGAAAAGTACTAATCAAAAAATTTCGAAAAAATTCTGAAATATTCTCAACGGGGTGTAGATTGAACGAAAATTATCACGAGTGCATTACCTTTAATAATTTATATGGTATATAAAGAAAACAAAACTTTCAAGGTCATCAGATTTCGGTAAAGATTGGAAACAAACTTTGTTGAAAACTCAATTGGGATGTATTTTGTGAAGTCAGTGATCATTTTATACCTCTGTAACAAAATTTTTTTATTTTTAAAACAATCAACGTACGGAACACTAATTGCGCAAGTTTAACTTGCACTTGACCGGTTTTTTTTTAACTATGGATTCGAATTCAACGTCAAAAAGTACACTAGATCCATATATTTTAGTTAGTGATAATGAACTTATTTTTTTTGTTGTGCTTGCGAAAAATAATATTTTCCTCTATTAAGGCCATATGGAGAGACATAAGTTATTTTTTTCATGAAAAATAGGTAGTAATTTGTATGAAACCATAATTAATTATGGCTTGATTGAATTTCGAGTTGACTAGTTTTTAAGATTGGAAGCAAGTAAAGGGGAAAAACCTCACATATCCACGAACCTACTGGAACTGAGTCCTAAAACCTTAACTATGTATCAAGCTTGTTGAATTTTTTTATAAATATAAAAAAAAACTTCCAAAAATACTTTTATGACACACTTGGTGCAAGAAAAAAGTTATTTTGTCCTAAGAGAAAGATCCAGGGGGTTTTTAACTTTAAATTGGCTCTCCTGTAAAAAATGTGAAGATGCAAAACCTCATCGTATGTAAAACCTGCTTAAAACTGTGTTTTCCTCCAACTACAATCTGTAGCGGTTCATGGTCACCGCAAATCGCTTCTTCTCTGAACGCTTCAGTCTATTAGCGGCCTGTAAATTTTCCTAAAGCATGCTTATTGCGTCTAAAAATAAATATATTAGAAAAAGACAAAAGCATAACATTCACAAATATATGCTATTATCTTCACGTATTATAGTTATTAATACTCACATTCCGACATACTAATGCTTTTATGCTACCTTATACCAGAAAGATATGAAGGCATTTAAATGTATACATAAACAAATCTCCCTAAGTCCTGTAAAGGCGCATGTTGCACATCCCCTTTATCGTTGTCGTAACGTATATCCTCTGACCCCAACTCAAGAAGTTGAGACGTGTCTCACCTGTTTTGTGGTTCTCTACAAGGATAAAGTGTTTCCTCCGGCGTAGTTTGGGATTATCGAATTTCCAGGGTTGTAATAACAGACAAGGTAAAAAATATTTTGAGATCTTTTTGTTATGATGTGAAAGTTGAAATATATTTCATGTGAATAAAAAATATTAACATACAATAAATCATATCTTCGTCAGTTATAGTAATCAATATATATATATATATATATATATATATATATATATATATATATATATATAGATATGTATATATATATATATATAAATATATATAATATATATAGATATATATATATATATATATTATATATGAGCTGGTTTGAAAAGTCCGTGCAAAGTCCGAGAGATGGCACCACCGGACGCGTATGTTTAGTTAGTAGCATATATGGATATGTATATATATATATATATATTATATATATATATATATATATATATATATATATATATATACATATATATATATATTATATATATATATATATATATATATATATATATATATATATATATATAGATATATATATATATATATATATATATATATATATATATATATATATATATATATATATATACGGAGGCTGGTTTGAAAAGTCCGTGCAAAGTCCGAGAGATGGCACCACCGGCGCGTATGTTTAGTTAGTAGCATCTCTTGAATGAACACACACCAAGTTTCAGCCATATTGGTCTATTTCTTTGTGTTTGGCATTCGTGTGAATCAAGGAAGTCGAGTGATTTTCAAGAAATGGAACGAAAAAGAATTTCGTGTGGTGATTAAACATTACTTTATGAAAGGCGAAACGCCTCAGGAGACTAAAGAGAAGCTTGATAAACATTATGGTGACTCTGGACCTTCGATTAGAACAGTTTATAAGTGGTTTCAAAATTTTCGGACTGGCCATATAGGGCACAAGTGACGCTGAACGTTCTGGACGGCCTGTGGAGGTTACGACTCCAGAAATCATTAATCAAATCCATGATATGGTGATGGATGACAGAAGAGTTAAGGTGCGTGAGATTGCTAGTGCTGTGGGCATCTCGACTGAACGGGTACATAATATTTTGCATAAACATTTGGACATGAGAAAGCTATCCGCAAGATGGGTGCCGCGATTGCTCACGCTTGACCAAAAACGGAATCGTGTGAAGTGTTGCAAGGATGGTTTGCAGCTGTTCCAGAAGAATCCGGAGGAGTTTAAGCGTCGTTTCGTCACTGTGGATGAAACATGGATACATTACTATACTCCTGAGACCAAACAACAATCTAAACAATGGGTTACCAAGGGGAATCTGCACCAAAAAAGGCGAAGACCGTTCCTTCGGCCGGAAAGGTTATGGCGACTGTCTTTTGGGATTCGCATGGGATAATCCTCATCGACTATCTGGAAAAGGGTTTTTTTTTTTAAAACTATTACAGGTGAATATTATTCATCGTTATTGGACCGTTTGAAAACCGAACTGCAAGAAAAACGCCCGCGATTAGCCCACAAGAAAGTCCTTTTCCATCACGACAACGCACCAGCACACACCTCAGCAGTTGTGGTCGCAAAATTAATGGAAATAGGATTCCAACTCGTTTCACATCCCCCTATTCTCCAGACTTGGCTCCCTCGGATACTATTTGTTCCCCAATTTGAAGAAATGGCTGGCGGGACAAAGATTTTATTCAAACGAGGAGGTGATTGCAGGACCACTAATGGATATTTTGCAGACTTGGACAAATCCTATAATTCGGAAGGGATCAACAAACTAGAACATCGTTGGACGAAGTGTATAAGCCTAAAAGGAGACTATGTCGAAAAAATAAAAAAGGTTTACCACAAACACATAAGTAGTTTTTTTATTTTTGCACGGACTTTTCAAACCAGCCTCGTTATATATATATATATATATATATATTATATATATATATATATATATATATTAATATATATATTTCGCCACTGCAGGAGATAGGCCTCTTCAAGTTTCTTCCCTTTGCAAGGTGGAGCCATCCACTGCCTGCTGTCAGCTTGATATCATCAGTCCATCTTTTCATTGGTCTTCCGACACTTCACCTGTTTTTCTCATGCTCTTCACTTACGCAATTTTGTTGTCAATCTACCCCTTCCTAGCCACATGCCTCGCCCATTGCTACTTGAATTTTGTCACTCATTCGTTGACATCTGTAATTTGTTTCTTTTAAATCTTCGCTAATTAGTACACATCATATATATATATATATATATATATATATATATATATATATATATATATATATATATATATATATATATATATATATTACAGAAATTAAATGAAAAAATTGCACAAAAGTTTTTGTATAGCTTAACTTTTTGATTACTTGCTCAATAACGTTTCACAATTAATAATCCAAAGGGTTCATATCGGGACTGTTGGGTGGTCAAAACTTCATGGACCAAAACATGTCCACATTATCCAAGATCCACTTCGTAATTAGACAATTGATGTGCGCAATAGTGTCGTGTTGCTGACGTACAGCCTCCCAGTAGCCAGGGTATCATTCCACGGCTTCACTACCCTTGTTAGACCGGATCAATATAGCTTCTTTGTGACGGTGTATTCGTTTTCAAGGAAATGTAGAGGCATAACGTGGCGGTCACTGGAAAACACGCTTAGGAGTTGAGCAGAGACCAGTAATTCTATCCTGCTTATTATAAGGAGGTCTGTTGAACTGAAACTCGAAAAGCTTAGTTCCTTTTCAATACAGTAAAGTAAAACGGATGACCAAGGGAGAGATTTTTTCGCAAAACTATCTTTCATAATATAATCTAATGTTGCTATATGATTATATTGAACGAAGTGTTCCGCAATACTTATTTTTTCTAATCTACAATCCTTTAAATGAGCTAAATATTGTTTAAATTGTCCTTCCTGTTTACCCAACATACTTTTTGTTACAATCATTACAACATATCGCGTATAAACCACGTGTTTTACGTTCGTTTATTAAATCTGTCAGACTTCCTAAGATATTTTTTAGGTTTCTGATGCCCTATAGACTAATGTGAGGACTACACTATTAAATAATGAAATTTTTGAACATATAGAATCGAACGAATCCCATTGTAATCAGAACATTTCTAATGTCTCCATAAGGCAAAATACGTTTCCTACATAAATTGTTTTTATTAAAGATACTTTCATAAAAAACATTTGATTAAACTCTAAAAACGAAAAAGGAAATTAATTTAAAGAAATGTGCCAGGGATGACTAAAATAAATCTATATTTAGCAAACGGAAGCGATATACAGTAATACCCGCTTTACGCGAGGGATACGTTCCGAAAAAAAAATCGCGTTAACTGAAATTCGCGTATATCGAGGTTTATGATTAAACATAGTCAAAATTTAATACAAAAAAATACAAATCATTTTAATCAATCACTTTAATTCTAAGAAACACTTTATGCAATACATACTCTTATTTTTTACGGAAAAATACATCTATTGTCTTTTGGGTAACGTTTTGTTTACGTTCTTGTAAAATACATTCATAACACCCAACACTGTTTTTAATTGTTTGACACACGGTCAAGACACGGTCATCATTATTGTCTATACTCTGCAATATGTCCAAACCTGAATAAATTTTTGAAAGTGCATTTTGTATTTCCCCTGAAGATAAAACTTTCTCTTCTACTTGTTCTTCCTCATCGTAGATAGGATTATTCTGTAACTCGATCAGATCTTCATTGCTAATAGGATCGTCGTGCGTTGCTACAAGTTCTACGAGATCTTCTACCGTGACATCTTCAAGTTCAGACCCCTCAATCATTGCAGCAATGTCTTCAAGCACTTGTCTCTGCATCTGGACAATTCTTCTAGGTGCTTCCACTACATCTGGCCAAAGATTACGCCACACCCCATTCATACAACTCATTTTAACTTCCTTCCAAGCCTCTTCTATGTTGTGAATAGACTTCATAATGTTGTATGACTTCCACCACTCTCGCATAGACTGTCTTCCTTCCCCGTCAGTTTCATGAATTAGTTGGCTAAAAGTGCGGCGATGGTAATAAGCTTTGAAAGTTGCTATTGCTCCCTGGTCCATAGGTTGTAATATTGACGTAGTGTTTGGTGGAAGGAACTTTACGTACACTTTTAAGTCTCTGGGCGTATCAAGTGAGGTTGGATGTCCTGGGGCATTGTCTAAGAGTAATATAACTTTAGGTTCAAGCCCATTTCTGTCACAGTATGATTTGATCTGATGGGCAAAAACTATTAGAATACCATTCTTGAAAAATTTCCCGTGTAACCCACGCCTTTCTGTTTGATCGCCACACAATGGTAGACTTGTCTTGTCTGTGCCTCGCATTGCACGGGGTGTTTCTGAATGGTACACTAGTAAAGGTTTCAGTTTGAAATCACCAGTGGCATTACCACCCAGCAGAAGTGTTAGTCGATCTTTCGCAGCTTTGAAACCACTGGCTTGACGTTCTTCCTTAGAAATGAATGTTCGAGATGGCATTTTTTTCCAGTAAAGTGCGGTCTCATCAACACTGAAGATGAGACAAGCAGGAATTTTCTCTCGTCTAACGAAGTCTTGAAACTTGTCTGGAAAACTCAGCTGCAGCTTGAATGTCCGCGCTGGCCGCCTCGCCTGTTATGTGGATATTGTGAAGATTAGAACGCTGCTTGAACCGATGGAACCAGCCTCTGCTGGCAGCAAAAGTCGGAGTGGCACTCCCTTCTCCTTCTTTTGTTTTCAGCATCTCATACAAAGATTTTGCTTTTGTGCATATGAGATCTTGACTTAGTGGTGTGTTCTTCTTATTCAAATCTTCGATCCAGACTGACAGTAATTTCTCCATTCTTTCTAAGATAGATGATCTCGAACGAGAAAGTTTTGTTGCACTTATAGGTGTTGAACCTTCGCTGGAGATTTTAATTTTTTCCCGATTTTTATAAATCGTTCTCACAGTCGATTCTGAGAGTCCAAAATCTCTCCCAACAATTGTTGCTTTGCCTCCATTTTCCATTCTTCTTAACACTTTCATCTTCAATTCCAAAGTGACGCTTTTTACGCTCTTTTTTCTTTACAGGCGGCATTTTTAACGTAGGGTTAAATTATGTATGTATGTATCTCCAATAAATATTAAAACAAAACTGCCAGCCGACCGAACTAACATTACGGAACAAATGAACACACGAAACGAACGAGGAAATCCCCATAGAACAAAGTCGAAGGACAGGGAATTCCCAATTCTTCAAAGAGAATATTCAGAGAAAGCGGGGATCCCCCCGCGACCATAGAGAAGTTAATGACTACATGAGCGCGAAATTTGAAATTCGCGTTATAGTGAAAACCGCGCGTAACGGGGTCGCGCTAAGCGGGGTATTACTGTATATAAAAAATATATGAAATTTGATATCCCACGGCTTCGTCTTCGTCTTTATTTTTGGCATAATGATGATAGCGAACAATTCATTAAGTATGTATATATATATATATATATATATATATATATATATATATATATATATATATTATATATATATATATATATATATATATTTATATATATATATATATATATATATATATATATATATATATATATATATATATATTATATATATAAATAAACTGGGTTGGTTTTTCTTAGGTAATTAGGTTCTTTTGAAAAAAAAAATACAATGCTGGTGGCTTTATTGACGTTTCCCCTTATTTTCAAAAAATTTTTAAATTCATTCTAGAATAAGAAAACACATAGTAAAATAAGTTACAAGATTAAAAATACCATTTCACGAACACTCGCCACATTTAAAATAGTTACACATAAACTAAAATAATCAAAAAAAACGGTCAAGTGCAAGTTGAACTTGCACAAATTAGTGTTCCGTACGTTGATTGTTTTTAAAATAAAATTTTTGTTAGGGTGGTATAAAATGATCAGTGACTTCACAAAAATACACCTCAAATGAGTTTTCAACAAAGTTTGTTTCCAATCTTTACTGAAAACTGGTGACCTTGAAATTTTGTTGTTTTTTTTTTATATACCAAATAAATTATTAAAGGTAATGCACTCGTGATAATTTTCGTTCAATCTATACCCCGTGGAGAATTATTCCAGAATTTTTTCAAAATTTTTGGTCAGTACTTTTCGAGATAAGGTAGGGGACAGCGATTTTTTAAAAGTAATAGGAAGAAAAATGTGCGCAAGTATTACATTATATATATATATATATATATATATATATATATATATATATATATATATATATATAACTATATATATATATATTTTACTCGTGTTTTACAAGCTTTCATTTGACACCATACTCGATGACCTAGTAAAAAAATTTTTTTTTCACTTCCGATTTCACCCTCAAAACGAAACCCCTTAAGTCAAAACTTATGTTACGGTGGTATAAAATGATCAGTGACTTCACAAAACACACCCCAAATGAGTTTCAACAAAGTTTGTTTACAATCTTTACTGAAATCTGATGACCTTGAAATTTTGTTTTTTTTTATATACCATATAAACTATTAAAGGTAATGCACTCGTGATAATTTTCGTTCAATCTACACCCCGTAGAGGATATTCCAGAATTTTTTCGAAATTTTTTGATATAAGTACTTTTTGAGATAAGGCCCGGGACAGCGATTTTTTCGCGAATTTTTAAAAATAATACAAAGAAAAGTGCGCGCAAGTATAATATTATATATATATATTTTTACTCGTGTTTTCACAAGCTTTTATTTGACACCACACTCGATGACCTGAAAAAAATTTTTTTTTTCATTTCCGACTTCATCCCCCAAAACTAACCCCTTAAGTCAAAATTTAATTCTCAAAACTACATGGCTCTGATGAGGCCATCAATTCCTATATTACTACCAAATTTCACCTTTCTATGTCAAATAGTTTCGGAGAAAATCGGGTGTGACAGACAGACAGACAGACAGACAGACAGACAGACAGACACCGAAGTGATCTTATAAGTGTTCCGTACGGAACACTAAAAAGTACATACTCTGAAAATCAACTACTGGTCACACCGTGTCTCGCATTTCTGTACAGATTTTTTTTTAAGTGTATGGGTGTTATTATTATTAAGTATATATA
>CM032449.1:206081473-206090333 GCA_019049505.1 Pachyrhynchus sulphureomaculatus
GCAATCTCACGCACCTTAACTCTTTTGTCATCCATCACCATATCATGGATTTGATCAATGATTTCTGGAGCCGTAACATCCACAGGCCGTCCAGAACGTTCAGCGGTACTTGTGCCCATATGGCCAGTCCGAAAATTTTGAAACCACTTATAAACTGTTCTAATCGAAGGTGCAGAGTCACCATAATGTTTATCAAGCTTCTCTTTAGTCTCCTGAGGCGTTTTGCCTTTCATAAAGTAATGTTTAATCACCACACGAAATTCTTTTTCGTCCATTTCTTGAAAATCACTCGACTTTCCTTGATTCACACGATGCCAAACACAAAGAAATAGACCAATATGGCTGAAACTTGGTGTGCGTTCATTCAAGAGATGCTACTAACTAAACATGACCTCGATACGCGCCGGTGGTGCCATCTCTCGGACTTTGCACGGACTTTTCAAACCAGCCTCGTAGATTGGCTTACTATTTTAAAAGACATATCTAAAGACATTTGATATAGAGTTTAGGTATCATATTTATATAATTATTTCGCGCTAAATCAACCATCAATTTGAAATTTATGTGATAAGTACAGGTAGACAACATTGGAATGAATACTCTGAACGACGTTCTGCCTATACTGACGACATACAAATAGTTACTTTATTCCCCACCGTAGCAACCTCGAAAGAAAATGGAATGAAGACTAGCTGCTTTGTAGTACCAATTACTTTGGATACCGTAAGTGTGTTGCCACTTCTATTTCTTAATTTTAGTAGCTAGTTATATGTGATTATATAACATATTAATATAAATATTTATAAAATGATAAGCTGTTAATGATAAATATTATTCACTTTCCTCTTTAAAAGCGAGCATTATGCAAGTATTTAAATTAGATAGATAGATATTTTAAATTTTGGAGGACTGATGACACTATAAGCATTACCAATCTATTTCTGAGGCAGTCAACTTGTAGTAATAGTATTTGATGATGTTTGACATCGTTTTATGTAAATAAGCGGAGGTTTGGACAGAACAAACTATCGGGGCTTGAAACTAACAATTGAAAAAAATCTGTAAAATGATTGAAACAACACTTCCCTTGTATACATGTAGTTCTCAACTAAACACCAATTATTAGTTAGTTAGTCCAAGCACTAATACTCGATTTTTTAAAAAATAGATACCTTACGGTAAAAATAATAATAAATAAAAGGTCAGCTAAAAAAGAATTTGGGAAATATTTATATCTGAAGCCTTACATTTTCCTATATATACTACCTAGTGTAAAGTTGAAAATAAAGAAAAAATAACTCAATTTTTAGATTCATTGACTCTAAAAATTCCAAAAATAACATATCTATAAAAACAACCACTTTAACATTATCCCCTACATTTTGAAGCCTTTATATGTTTACTTTAAATAACTATGCTTAGAACGATAAACAATTCTTATAAAAATACAAAGATTTAATAGAATCTCGACCTCCAATCCTTTTACCTCCTTTCCCTTTCGCGATATCACCCAAACTCTACAGATTTTATTTTTACTGCAAGTATTATAGAACGGACAGAAAGGGGTGAAGTCATAAGGCGCACATGTAATATAGAAAATAATAACCAGTGGCTAAGAGGAAGAAAAGTTGAATTGGAAAAACACATAAGAAGAATGGCAAACAGGATAGTATGGATACGAGAGGCCAGTCGCCGAATGGAAGGGATAGAACAATATATAGATTGGGGAACAAAGAAAACAAGTAATATTGCGTAACTATAAGTAGGAAGAAGAAGAAGTATTATATGTATATTGAATTTGAAATCGATATCTTACTCCAGTTAGGAGTTATTATGCTAACTGACAGAAAGTCAAATCAACAGATAGATAATATTACTGCAATGGGGACTATATTTTTTATTATCTATGGACTCCGAAACGTGGAAAAATACAATAATCTGGAAAAGTAATTTTTTACTAATAAAATACTTTCGTTTATCATGGGAAGTAAAAACCATAAATTTATTGTTAAATTTATAGCCCTATTTAACCATTAACACGCAATACTAGATTTTTCAGGTCTTAGAAAGTCTTGTAAGTTGCATTATTTCGTTTTTGGGTTAGTGACACTTGGCAGCAGCACTACTGGCAAAATTAGTAGAAAAAGTCACTGATATAACTAAAACTCACAGAAAAAGGTTTTTCTTTTTCGATCAAAAACTACTATGCAATTTATTTGTTCCCATATCATCTCTTGTCGAATAATTGTACCCTATGTTGCTCAATATGACTGTAACGCTAAACTTAACTGATACTGAATAGTAAAATATGAATTATGAATCAACGAACACTTATTTGTTTGTCTAGATTTGATTGTATTTTAATAAGAAAAGTCCGAAGCAATTTGATATGAATCAATTAAGAACCAGTCATTTGCTTCAGCTCTTGATTTTTTTATAACATAAAAGTCCGGTCCTAAATCGAAATGGAATTAACGATTTGGTCAGAATCCACGGCGCTTCCTGACATTTGACGATTTATCATTGTTCGAAATACTGTTGTTTTATCTTTTGTCTTTATAAAAGGGTTTTCCTCTATACATGAAATATTGAGACAAATTCATTGAAATCACGCAAAGCTCAATTTGGTCATACATGTTCATGTGGTTCATAATTTACATATATATATATATATATATATATATATATATATATATATATTATATATATATATACATGTACATATACATATATATATATATATATATATATATATTATATATATATATATATATATATACAAAAATTGTGAGTTTCGCAAGGTTGCAGCCAGATTAGAAAGTATTTTTCTAGGGCATTCACAAAAAATAATACTCTTTTTACTTAGTGAAAGCTTTCGGATATATTCAATCTTCTTCAGTCACTCTACAAAAAAGGGGACAGTGGTCATTAAAACAAAGGCTTTAAAAAAAAAATGATTAAAAAACTTACTGTAAGTGAGGTTACAAACATAAACTAGGCTCTTCCAACATTCTTTCTTTCTCAAAAAAACCTTTTGTCTCTTTCACCACACAGGGTACATGTAAACAATAAAAATATTCAAAAGGAAAAACAGTCAATTAAAATATTCAAAATTTAACACCATTTATACATGTATATACTCAGGACGCACAGAGAGCGGTATAGCACTGCCAGTCGTGGTCAACATGGACTTTTTTTGAAGATGTTTGTTAGATAGAGGAATATACGGTTTATTTTAAATTAATTTATAATTTATGTTATATAATAAGATGTTCATCTTTTATATTTTAGAAAAAACATATATGAGAAGAATAAAACTAATTACACACACAGTGAGAAGAAGAAGAAGAAAAGAAAAAAAGAGAAATGTAAAAAAAAAACTCAACAGTTGCACTTTATAAAACAGCAATATATGGAACTTGCAGAACTTTTGTTGAATGATGAGACTTATTATAAAAAAATTCCACGCGATCCCACGTCGACGATTCAGCAGAAAGCAAATAAAATAGTTTTCTGATTTAAAAAAAACAAAAACAAATCACTGATGTTATTGCAAAAAAATCTAACAATTTATAACTCGATATGGCCAAAATTCTACGGTTTACCTAAGGTTCATAAACCGACCTTATCTTTGCGACCAATCATCTCCTCTATAGATTCCCCAACATCAAATCTAACTGGTTTGATAACTCAAATTTTTAGCTACATCCTATGACTATAACAATGAATATTATGTGACGGATTCTTTCAAATTTTCAACCTTTATCAACGATTTCCAATTACCAAACAATTTTTCAAATTATAAGTCTGGACGTTGTTTCCCCCTATTTACGAATCCTCTCTTTGGAGTTGGTACTCGAGAGCATCACTAAAAAAAAATGGACAAGAATAAGGAATAATACTGACATAAGTCAGTCCAATTTTCTTGAAATAATTCGGTTCATTTTTAATAATACAAGCTTTTTTTTTGTTTAAATACACAGCCGTGAAATTGATAATTCTATATATATATATATATATACTATTTATATATATTTATAATATAAATACTATATAAATATATATATATATATATAATATATATATATATATATATATATACATATATATATACTATATATATATATATATATATATATATATATATATAGCATATATATATATATATACGTATATATATATATATATATATATATATATATATATATATATATATATATATATATTATATATATATCATACGAGAAGCTAGGACAATAAAACGATAGATAATAGTGGCAGCAAAATCAAAAAAAACAACTACTAAATATTAGTTTGAGGTAATATTAAAGAAAGCTGACTTGGACGGTAAATTTGGATGGTTGTAGCTTCTACTTGATGGAAATTCATTATAAATATATAATAAAAGACCACTTCCACTGGTTTATTTATAATTGTGATGACGCGTTTCGCTGTAGATGCAGCTACTTCAGATCTATATTTTACACTAGTCAAATTTTAATGTTTACAATTTTATACAATTTCTTAATTATAATATTACACCTAATTAAATTATATTGATAATATTGGAAAAACCCACACAGACATGGAATTGGGAGAATAAATTCAATAATGGCGAATTGTTTAAATCTAGCTGGTCGTTGAATAAAGTACCTGTAGTCTTTAATCGATTTATTTGCACTGTCTCTGAAAGGTTTAATTTTAAACCTTGTTATTGGGTATGTAAAAATTTTGAAATTGTTATTAAATGTGTGATTTTCTGTGTAAAAAACAAGATGATTAGCATATGTTGAATTAGACTTTCTATGATTGAAATTTTCTAACAAAAAGGTTTCAAACACAATATTCAAACTAACTTTAATATCTAAGAATCGGAGACATTGGGTATTGATACTGAGATAGTCTTTGAAGATAGTCCTAAAAACATATTATCAAAATTTCAAACAGCCGAAATTATTAAAAAAGAATTCATATCTAATAACAACAAACATCAACCAAGACTTAAGGACAATAAAAACCATTCAGAGTAAAGCAAAACACAAATGATGTAATTTTTTACCAAAGCAGATAAAGGTAACGCAGTTAATAGCAATAGACAAAATCGAAATAAACAATAAAACGTTTTAATTTTTTCAAAACCAGGAAGTACGAAATTTTAAATAAAGATCCAACAAATATTTTTCAAAAAGAAATAAAACTTCAAATTGAACAGGCTAAAAGTATCATTCACGATAAATTCAAATCGATAAATATGAATCCCCAAATCCATAAGTTTATTCACTCATAAAACTATACAAACTTGACCACCCAATCAGACCAGTTGTTTCTATATGTCTGCTCCAGCATATAAGACGTCATCCTTTTAATTGATATAATCAAATGTCATAGCAAATTTGAACCTAAATGCAGTATTTAAAAACTCATACGAACTCGTGGATAAAGTTAAGAATATAACAATACCAGATAATTCTAAATTAGTTTCTTTCGATGTCAAAAACTTATCTCTCGTCAGACGAAACAATAATTTTAATAGAGAACCTATTAACAAAAAACAAATTAAATGAAGTTATAAAAATGGACATAATTAATTTATTAAGAACTTGCCTAAGACAAAATTATTTTTCATTTAACAACAAATTCTACAATAGTAAGGAAGAGTTAATTATGGGGAGTCCATTAAAGCCATTATTTGCTGAAATTTTCATGGACAGTATTGAAACAATGATATTTAACAACCTTAATACAATAGTAATAATTGTCTATACTATATACGTAGACGATATAATTGTATGTTTTACAGGTACGGACAGACAATTAACTCACTTTTTACAATACGTTAATTCTTTACATAAAAATATCAGTTTTTACAACGAAAGACGAAGTCGAAGGGAGTAATCAACTTCCCAGACTTAACAATCAGTAAAACCATGAAAAAACATGAATTTGCAATATATCACAAACCTTATCATACAGATTCCACAATTCACACCCTAACCATCATAAACTCGCGGCTTATCATAGCTTTATTACATAGGACATCAGAGGACAATTTTTACTAAAGAATTAAACTTCATAAAACGAGTAGCCGTTAACAACGGTTATTTAGTTACTTTAATCGATAACATCGTTAAGAAAAAACTTAGAAACAACGTTTTAAGGACAGAAAAACCTCATTTAAAATGCTTAACCTATTTCGGCAAACCCAACAGAAAAAACTGGAAAAAAATTTTAAATCAATCATAGCTTACAAGACTAACAATACTATAGGGAAACATCTCAAAAAACTACAACCACATATCAATAAAAATAATAAATCAGGGGTATATCAATTAACATGTGGGTCATGTCCTAAAACAAACTGGACGTACATTTATACAAAGAATTACAGAACACGAAAAAAGTTTCATCTATAGAGAGAATCACAGGTTTAATAAGAATTTCAAAATTTTACATACCTAACAAAAAGGTTTAAAACTAAACCTTTTAGAGACAATGCAAATAAATCGATTAAGGACTACAGATACCGTTAGATTTACACAATTCGCCATTATTGAATTTATTCAATAATGTGGGTTTTTCCAATCAATATAATTTAATTAGGTGTTAATATTATAATTAAGAAATTATATAAAATCTAACTTGACAGTGTAAAATGTAGATCTGAAGAAGCTGCATCGACAGCGAAACACGTCATCACAATTATAAAATAAACCAGTGGGAAATTGACTAAAAACAGTCTTTTATTATATATCGGACGGTAATATTCAGAGTAGAGAACTACGATAAAGGTCGAGTCGAGAGTTCCGTGAGACCTCTCGGAAACCTTCTTCATAGGGCCGCCATTAACAATGTGGTTTCATAATTTGTCGAGGTTCACAGCAATTTCAGCTTCAGTCTCTGCCAGTATCTTTCATCTAACCCAAGGTTGGAACTAGTTCTAATTTTTTAGAATGATAGCTTGCGATATCCCATTATAATAACAGAACCGTCTGGTATTAAGTTTTATCTGAGAAAACCAATAACAAAACAATAACCAAATACATCGGAATTCATATCTTAGTGATAACACTCTTATTTTCTCTGGATATGAATATTAAAAGATCTTGGCGACATTTTTGATATTCTCATTTTGAAAAAAATTCTTAACTATTTATCCTTAATTTATCCACGTCTCATCTAAATAATATAGCCTTTTTCCTTCAGAGCTAGCTTTTCTAACTTCCCTTAAATAGTTTCTTCTTCAGTGTACAATTTCTTAACTTTCTATCAATAAAGATTTTATTTTAAACTTTTTCCAATAAAAATTCATACCTCCATATTTTTACTCTACTCATTTTCGGTATTTCTGGGTAGCTTGTCGCAGTTTGCAGGATCATATCCAAAGTTGCAATTCTTTTTTTCATAAAAAAAGTTATGAACAATACGCCTTACTGCTTGTTTTGTGTTGTCTATCAGCTGAAGTTCTTTTCCACCTGGTCTCTTTTTTGGAGAGTCCATACCTCCTCCTTTTCTTCTTTTAAAATTCTGTAAACTGTGGCACTATCAACTCTGGTCATTAACATTTTATTACACAATCGTCCATATTTATATCACAATTTTGATCTTTTTTCACGTAGTCAAATATAATTTAACTATACGCCCCTTTCGTTACGAGTTAGCTGCCCAAACGATTGGCGTTTCGCTGGAGTAGACGTTTTGTTAACACACTAACTGACTTGTCACTAATGGCTTGACACTTGGGCATGCTGCTCTAAATATGTATTTTATAGTTGGGGGCAACAGGAAGGCATGTAACATAAATAAAATGATTGATCGGCTAATAAAACTTTGTTACAAAAATACCTGGGAATAGATAGCACGTCTTTGTGTATAGGACTGCCGGTCAGTCCACTGGCATTTTTATTACTATCAGTTTCGAATAAATAGAGTGTAGCATATTCACTCCCAGATCAGTCCACTCGTAACTTTGTTCCAGTGATTTCTAGTGACAAAATCATCGTTCTTGTTATTAAAATGTGTCAAATTATAAGGATTTTATACTTGCCCGAGCCAATGACAACATTTAGGATGGTAACTATTGTGAAAACAAGATTTGTAAATCTACCAAGTGCGATCCTGTAATTTATGTAATGTCTCCAAAATCGCGTCAGTCATATTTTATGCTAGATTTTTTCCGCTCCTTTATTTTGAATATTTTGTATTTATTTTACAAATATAACCAAGGAAATACAAGCTTGAATATCAATATTATATGGCTCATTCTTATAGATGACTATTTAGATTTGATTTCAGCGAGCGACCCTAACCTATTTACGCTTCTATGACCATCGAAAACGATAAATTTTCATTATGTTCATTATTGAAAATGACATTCACACAATATGCACTCGCAAATTCAATGAAATTTTGAATTGGAGTTATATTTAGGCGCAATTTCCGTTTCAAAATAACCGGCATGGATGTAGGATTCATAGTATGATAAGTATGAGAATTCTAATTACATAAATAGCATTAGTAAACTTCAATATTCAATACGGTGTTTATTTAGAGGTATATTTATATGCAAATAATAATTATGTTTTACGCTTTGATATGTTTAATGATGATGATTGGTTGTATATAAACGTTTCTGTACTGGGGCTAATGCACGAAGTCATCTATATTCATTTGAAGCAGTATGCAGCACGCAAAAGCGAACTTGTTGGCTAAACTCTTTGCTTCACATTCTACTGTCGATTTCCAAGGAAAAACACCACCTAATATTCCAAAAGTGCAGTCAAGGATGCCCGATATTGTCTTCAGACAGCGTATCATAAAACGTTATTTTGATGAAGCTAGAGACCCAAACGGCTTTTGGCGT
>CM032449.1:206090433-206122933 GCA_019049505.1 Pachyrhynchus sulphureomaculatus
AATGGAAGGGATAGAACAATATATAGATTGGGGAACAAAGAAAACAAGTAATATTGCGTAACTATAAGTAGGAAGAAGAAGAAGTATTATATGTATATTGAATTTGAAATCGATATCTTACTCCAGTTAGGAGTTATTATGCTAACTGACAGAAAGTCAAATCAATAGATAGATAATATTACTGCAATGGGGACTATATTTTTTATTATCTATGGACTCCGAAACGTGGAAAAATACAATAATCTGGAAAAGTAATTTTTTACTGATAAAATACTTTCGTTTATCATGGGAAGTAAAAAACCATAAATTTATTGTTAAATTTATAGCTCTATTTAACCATTAACACGCAATATTAGATTTTTCAGGTCTTAGAAAGTTTTGTAAGTTGCATTATTTCGTTTTTGGGTTAGTGACACTTGGCAGCACTACTGGCAAAATTAGTAGAAAGAGTCACTGATATAACTAAAACTCACAGAAAAAGGTTTTTCTTTTTCGGTCAAAAACTACTATGCAATTTATTTGTTCCCATATCATCTCTTGTCGAATAATTGTACCCTATGTTGCTCAATATGACTGTAACGCTAAACTTAACTGATATTGAATAGTAAAATATGAATTATGAATCAACAAACACTTATTTGTTTGTCTAGATTTGATTGTATTTTAATAAGAAAAGTCCAAAGCAATTTGATATGAATCAATTAAGAACCAGTCATTTGCTTCAGCTCTTGATTTTTTTATAACATAAAGTCCGGTCCTAAATCGAAATGGAATTAAAACGATTTGGTCAGAATCCACGGCGCTTCCTGACATTTGACGATTTATCATTGTTCGAAATACTGTTTTATCTTTTGTCTTTATAAAAGGGTTTTCCTCTATACATGAAATATTGAGACAAATTCATTGAAATCACGCAAAGCTCAATTTGGTCATACATCTTCATGTGGTTTATTATATATATATGTATATATATATATATATATATATATATATATATATATATTATATATATATATATATATATATATACGAGAAGCTAGCACAATACGATAGATAATAGCGGGAATATCAAATAAGAGCAAATCACAATATAAAATATATAATAAATATTAAATATAGTTTGAGGTAATATTAAAGAAAGCTGACTTGGACGGTAAATTCGGATGGTTGCAGCTTCCACTTGATGGAAATTCATTATAAATATATAATAAAAGACTGTTTTTAGTCAATTTCCACTGGTTTATTTATAATTGTGATCACACGCGTTTCGCTGTCGACGCAGCTACTTCAGATCTACATTTTACAATGTCAAATTTTAATGTTTACAATTTTATATAATTTCTTAATTAGAATATTACATCTAATTAAATTATATTGATAGTATTGGAAAACCCACACAAACATGGATTTAGGAGAATAAAAACAATAATGGCTAATTGTTTAAATCTACCTGGTCGTTGAATAAAGTACCTGTAGTCCTTAATCGATTTATTTGCACTGTCTCTAAAAGGTTTAATTTTAAACCTTTTTGTTGCGTATGTAAAATTTTGAAATTTTTATTAAATGTGTGATTTTCTGTTAAAAGATGATTAGCATATGTTGAATTAGACTTTCTATGATTGAAATTTTCTAACAAAAGGTTTCAAACACAATATTCAAACTAACTTTAATATCTAAGAATCGGAGACATTGGGTATTGATACTGAGATAGCCTTGAAAGATAGTCCTAAAAACATATTATCAAAATTTCAAACAGCCGAAATTATTAAAAAAGAATTCATATCTAATAACAACAACATCAACCAAGACTTAAGGACAATAAAAACCATTCAGAGTAAAGCAAAACAAAATCATGTAATTTTTACCAAAGCAGATAAAGGTAACGCAGTAATAGCAATAGACAAAATCGAATAAACAATAAAACGTTAAATTTTTTCAAAACAGGAAAGTACGAAATTTTAAATAAAGATCCAACAAATATTTTTCAAAAAAATAAAACTTCAAATTGAACAGGCTAAAAGTATTATTCACGATAAATTCAAATCGATAAATATGAATCCCCAAATCCCATAAGTTTATTCACTCATAAAACTATACAAACTTGACCACCCAATCAGACCAGTTGTTTCCTATATGTCTGCTCCAGCATATAAGACGTCATCCTTTTAATTGATATAATCAAATGTCATAGCAAATTTGAACCTAAATACAGTATCAAAAATTCATACGAACTCGTGGATAAAGTTAAGAATATAACAATACCAGATAATTCTAAATTAGTTTCTTTCGATGTCAAAAACTTATCTCCAAGTGATCCGTCAGACGAAACAGTAATTTTAATAGAGAACCTATTAACAAAAAACAAAGTAAACGAAGTTATAAAAATGGACATAATTAATTTATTAAGAACTTGCCTAAGACAAAATTATTTTTTTCATTTAACAACAAATTCTACAATAGTAAGGAAGAGTTAATTATGGGGAGTCCATTAAGCCCATTACTTGCTGAAATTTTCATGGACAGTATTGAAACAATGATATTTAACAACCTTAATAACAATAGTAATAATTGTCTATACTATATACGTAGACGATATAATTGTATGCTTTACAGGTACGGACAGACAATTAATTCACTTTTTACAATACATTAATTCTTTACATAAAAATATCAGTTTTACAATGAAAGACGAAGTCGAAGGGAAAATCAACTTCCTAGACTTAACAATCAGTAAAACCATGAAAAAACATGAATTTGCAATATATCACAAACCTTATCATACAGATACCACAATTCCCCACCCTAACCATCATAAACTAGCGGCTTATCATAGCTTTATATATAGACTAACTAATATCCCTTTATCAGAGGACAATTTTACTAAAGAATTAAACTTCATAAAACGAGTAGCCGTTAACAACGGTTATTTAGTTACTTTAATCGATAACATCGTTAAGACAAAACTTAGAAACAACGTTTTAAGGACAGAAAAGCCACATTTAAATGCTTAACCTATTTCGGCAAACCAACAGAAAAACTGGAAAAAATTTTAAATCAATCATAGCTTACAAGACTAACAATACTATAGGGAAACATCTTAAAAACTACAAACCACATATCAATAAAAATAATAAATCAGGGGTATATCAATTAACATGTGGGTCATGTCCTAAAACAAACTGGACGTACATTTATACAAAGAATTACAGAACACGAAAAAAGTTTCATCTATAGAAAGTCTAATTCGACATATGCTAAAAATCTTTTAACCCTTTGAGGCCGGAGAAAAAAAAAATAAAAGATATGAAGAATTTTTTTGAAAAAATGTATTCAACCAACATCAAAAACAAAGTAAAAGTTCATTTCACGTAAAAAAATATCCTGGATTATCCTGCAGGATGTGGTTTCTAGCACTAACCACTAGGAATTAAGGCACTCAAAACTAATTTTCGTGAAATTTAAAGAAGCAATTTCTCTCCTTATTGAGGCAGAGACCAACATCACAGGTTGAACATTTCCAGGTCGTTCGATGCACATGCTTCGCTGTGCTACAATGAGCACATCTGAGAGATCCACATCTAAGAGGCATATGTGCAGCACGATCATGACGTACCTCAGTGGGAATGATTTTTTTGTATTTGTTAGGTGCTTGTTCTGCTGATCTTCTTTTTTTTGAAATCGAATTAACGGCACCAATTAATCCTCGAGCAACCGATACACGAAATTGTTTCAATGTAATACATCGTGAGTCACTTCTATTTTGAAATAAAATGACCGCGTTCACAACACAAACATCTACAAAGTAAAAAAAAATGCGGTGCCACCACTTGTGGGCTTTTCGATCGATTTCATAGATACTTTTCAGCATGTCAAATCGATCTACGTATCCCATATGTTTATTATAATGTTTGACCATAACAGGACATGGGATTTCTTCTGTATTGCCATTTTTTCTGTTTTTCTAGACACAACTTCCATGATGGATGGGTCATGATAGTTTCCTAAAAACAAAACGGTTCTTCGATCCATCCACTTCAGTGCTGCTAATCCACCTCTAGAAACTCTCCAATCTATGTCGCCCCTTTTCATGTGTTTATCCATTTTGAGCTCTGGATAATATTTCCTTCCTTTACGCACAGTTCCACATGCATAGATGCCATCAGCTAACAAGTCTCTTTGCAATTCTACAGAGTTGAAAAAATTGTCGAAGAATATTTTGTGGTGCTTGCCAACTAAAGCCCTTGTTAGATCTTTTACTACGCGATCTCCCAATTTTTTCTCAACTGACTGATCAACTTTCCCCGTATAAATTTGGAACTCAGATACAAATCCAGTGAGAATCAGCCCGAATCCATACCTTGTAGCCTCGTTTCGTGGGCTTCATTGGCATATACTGGCGAAGACTACTTCTCCCTTTGAATTTGATCATAGATTCATCGATTGATTGAAATTCACCAGGATTCAAAGCAGAGCCAAGAGTTTGTGTAAATTTAGAAAGTAATGGCCTGATTTTGTACAATTTATCATAATTGGCCTCACCTTTTTTGGCTGTACTGAGTTATCATTTACGTGAAGATTACTTAGAAGCCAGGTCAATCTGTCACGAGATAAAACAGAATTTATAAAATAATCTCTAAGTTCTTCTCTCAAGGACCAGTAGTCTCTATAACTTGGCATTTTTTTTCAAGCTCATTAGCATGTTTACACCCAAAAATGATTTTATTTCTTTGTTAGTGGTTGGAATAAAGTAGTTGCTGCCACCATTTTTTTTGTAAGGCATACAAATTTGTCTGAAAAAAAACAATTTCAGATATGAAACAATCCGGAAACAAATACAAAAACATATCGGTAGGAGTTTCAACGTTGTCAGGAACATTAGGCCCTGCCTGAGACACAAATTGGTTTACACGTGTTGCATTACTGACTGATTTTTTTCTAAGTTCTTCTTGACGAATTACTTCTAACGGTAACTCATCCTCACTGTCCCATTCTTTAGTGACTTTGGCTTGCTCATTATCTTCGAAAATGAATGGAATATCTTCTATATCAAAAAGTTCATCCCTTCCATCATAAAGTAAATAATCTATGGGGGCTTCGTTGTCCATAGTACTCTCCACATCTGATGCAATGGACTCACAGTCACTGGGAATTTCATCCAAAATCGCGAAAACATCTGTGCTATTCATTGCTTCAAGTTCGCCAAAAGACCAACATTTTTTTTTGGAACCTGCAAAAAATGAACAAACAAAAATTAGAAAAATTATGCATAATAGTAATAGCAATACACGTCACTTAAAAAAAAAACACTTTCACTAAAAAAAAAACATATAGTCCTAGTGGTTAGCATTTGTAACCACCACAAATAAATCTATTTATAAACTTAGCAAAACAAAAATTGCACTTGATATATATTCATATGTAGTAAATAGATATATCTTAAGTACTTACCGGACATTTTCTTAAAGAATAACCAGCTATAAGAAAAATAACAGCGTAATTGGTACTGCAAAACTCACAACTACCTACGACGTGCAATTACAAATGTCAACTAAACGCTGGTGGACATTTCAAACCCTAAGCATGCTAGATTAGACTTCTTGATACGTTAGGCAAACAATTTAACATCGTGGTTTACTGGAGAAACCGGTAGGAAAGCTACAATATAATTTTTAAAAGGTGGTTATCAGTGGTAACCACTTGTCCTCAAAGGGTTAACAGAGAATCACGCGTTTAATAAGAATTTCAAAATTTTACATACCCAACAAAAAGGTTTAAAACTAAACCTTTTAGAGACAATGCAAATAAATCGATTAAGGACTACAGGTACTTTACTCAACGACCCGTTAGATTTACACAATTCGCCATTATTGAATTTATTCTCCTAATTTCATGTCTATGTGGGTTTTCCAATACTATCAATATAATTTAATTAGGTGTAATATTATAATTAAAAAATTATATAAAATCTAACTTGACAGTGTAAAATGTAGATCTGAAGAAGCTGCATCGACAGCGAAACACGTCATCACAATTATAAATAAACCAGTGGAAATTGACTAAAAACAGTCTTTTATTATATATCGGACGGTAATATTCAGAGTAGAGAACTACGATAAAGTCGAGTCGAGAGTTCCGTGAGACCTCTCGGAAACCTTCTCATAGGGCTGCCATTAACAATGTGGTTCATGATTTGTCGAGGTTCACAGCAATTTCAGCTTCAGTCTGCCAGTATCTTTCATCTAACCCAAGGTTGGAACTAGTTCTAATTTTTTAGAATGATAGCTTGCGATATCCATTACAATAACAGAACCGTCTGGTATTAAGTCTATTATCTGAGAAAACCAATAACAAACAATAACCAAATACATTGGAATTCATATCTTAGTGATAATCTCCTATTTTCTTGGATATGAATATTAAAAGATCTTGGCGACATTTTTGATATTCTCATTTTGAAAAAAATTCTTAACTATGTATCCTTAATTATCCACGTCTCATCTAAATAATATAGCCTTTTTCCTTCAGAGCTAGCTTTTCTAACTTCCCTTAAATAGTTTCTTCTCCAGTGTACAATTTCTTAACTTTCTATCAATAAAGATTTTATTTTAAACTTTTTCCAATAAAAATTCATACTTCCATATTTTTACTCTACTCATTTTCGGTATTTCTGGGTAGCTTGTCGCAGTTTGCAGGATCATATCCAAAGTTGGAATTCTTTTTTCATAAAAAAGTTATGAACAATACGCCTTACTGCTTGTTTTGTGTTGTCTATCAGCTGAAGTTCTTTTCCACCTGGTCTCTTTTTTGGAGAGAGTCCATACCTCCTAAACTGTGGCACTACCAACTCTGGTCATTAAGTAACATTTTATTACACAATCGTCCATATTTATATCACAATTTTGATCTTTTTTCACGTAGTCAAATATATTTTTAACTATACGCCTTTCGTTACGAGTTAGCTGCCCAAACGATTGGCGTTTCGCTGGAGTAGACGTTTTGTTAACACACTAACTGACTTGTCACTAACTGGCTTGACACTTGGGCATGCTGCTCTAAATATGTATTTATAGTTGGGGCAACAGGAAGGCATGTAACATAAATAAAATGATTTGATCGGCAATAAAACTTTGTTACAAAAATACCTGGGAATAGATAGCACGTCTTTGTTATAGGACTGGCGGTCAGTCCACTGGCATTTTTATTACTATCAGTTTCGAATAAATAGAGTGTAGCATATTCACTCCCAGATCAGTCCACTCGTAACTTTGTTTCAGTGATTTTTAGTGACAAATCATCGTTCTTGTTATTAAAATGTGTCAAATTATAAGGATTTTATACTTGCCCGAGCCAATGACAACATTTAGGATGGTAACTATTGTGAAACAAGATTTGTAAATCTACCAAGTGCGATCCTGTAATTTATGTAATGTCTCCAAAATCGCGTCAGTCATATTTTATGCCAGATTTTTTTCCTCCTTTATTTTGAATATTTTGTATTTATTTTACAAAATAACCAAGGAAATACAAGCTTGAATATCAATATATATGCTCATTCTTATAGATGACTATTTAGATTTGATTTCAGCGAGCGACCTAACTATTTACGCTTCTATGACATCGAAACCGATAAATTTTCATTATGTTCATTATTGAAAATGACATTCACACAATATGCACTCGCAAATTCAATTGAAATTTGAATTGGAGTTATATTTAGGCGCAATATCCGTTTCAAAATAACCGGCATGGATGTAGGATTCATAGTATGATAAGATATGAGAATTCTATTTACATAAATAGCATTAGTAAACTTCAATATTCAATACGGTGTTTATTTAGAGGTATATTTATATGCAAATAATAATTATGTTTTACGCTTTGATATGTTTAATGATGATGATTGGTTGTATATAAACATTTCTGTACTGGGGCTAATGCACCGAAGTCATCTATATTTATTTGAAGCAGTATGCAGCACGCAGAAAGCGAACTTGTTGGCTGAACTCTTTGCTTCACATTCTACTGTCGATTTTCCAAGGAAAAACACCACCTAATATTCCCAAAGTGCAGTCAAGGATGCCCGATATTGTCTTCAGGCAGCGTATCATAAAACGTATTTTGATGAAGCTAGACACCAAAAAGGCTTCTGGCGCTGACGGAATACCTGCCATAGTTCTCAAAAACTGTGCGAGGGACCTAACACCAGTTTTTTGTAGACTTCTCAACCTATCTTACAGAAAAGGAATATTTCCTTTCTGCTGGAAATGTGCCACAGTTCAGCCAATACCTAAAAAAGACAAGAAGACCTTGCCAAATAACTACCGACCAATCGCACTGCTTTCAATAATATCGAAAGTCATGGAAAAGGCTATCAATCAGCATCTTCTAAAATATCTTGAAGGATTCAACATTATTAGCGATCACCAATATGGCTTTCGTAAAAATAGATCAACAGGAGATCTCCTGACTTATGTAACACATGTTTTGAACAACGCAATTGAACACTTTGGAGAATCTCGAGCGGTTGCTCTTGACATATCCAAGGCATTCGACCGTGTTTGGCACGATGGGCTGTTGGCTAAGCTAAGTTCTTATGGTATGTCTGAAAAGTTCTGTTTGTGGCTCTCATGTTTCCTCAGAGAGCGTTCTTTGCGAGTGGCAGTCGACGGATTTCTTTCTAACACCTTCACTATCAACGCCGGTGTACCCCAAGGCTCCATACTGTCTCCTACTCTCTTTCTCATTTATATTAACGATCTGCTGGAAAAGACCGAGAATCCAAACTACAGCTTTGCAGATGACAGTACACTTATCTCTTCATTCACTTTGAACGCTCGGACATCGGCTACTCAGACGAATATCCGCAGACAGCAGGAAGTCATTCAACTGAACAAAGACCTGGAACAAATTCTATCTTGGGGTGACAGTAACGAAGTGGAATATAATGCTACAAAAACCCAGGCGGCAGTTTTTTTTCTAAAAAATTAACGTTGCCGAACCCGACAAAGTTATGTCGGGGCACTCCATTCCTCTAACATCGTCACTCAAATTGTTGGGCGTAAATTTGGGAGCAAATATGTCCTGGCATGAACATGTTGCAGGCATAGCAAGGAGAGCTTCTCAGAAGTCGGGAATATTATTTCGAACCAGAAAGCTTTACACTTCACAACAACTGTTAATTCTTTACAAAGCTCATATTCGGCCACAGATTCCACATTCAAAGATATTCATTTTTGCCTCATGAGAGTACAGTTTTAGATTTTCTTAGCCGTGCTATTTTTATAACAATTATTTATAGAAACCGACGGTGTAAGCATATTCTTCCTGTCATCGCTTTTCCACCACGTACTAGCCTTATAAATCCGTGAAATCGCACTTCAAATGTGATATCAGCATAGGCTATACCAGGGACCAAGCCACAATACAGACTAAGATAAAGCCGCTACAACTAAGGCTTTTAACTGATCCCATGCGGTCTGATCCATAACTGCCATGCCGGGCTCATATACTGAATGATTTTTACAAGTAGGAGTTGAAATCGCCTTTTAAATGTGATATCAGCATAGGCCAGACCAGGGACCAAGCCATAGTACAGACTAAGATAAAGCCGCTCCAGCTAAGGCTTTTAACTGATCCCATGCGGTCTGATCCATAAATGTCATGCCGAGCTCATATACCGAATGATTCTTGACAAGCACAGTTGACATTTGGTTGGTACTAAGAAAAACGACAACGGTAAAATGGTGCTACTAACATATTACCAGATTGTAAATTAAGTTCCTGTTCACTGGCATCACCTAGTATTACCGTTGATTTTCGTCATTTGGCATCATCGTTTACCGTCGTCCGCTATCGTCATAAGTTGGCGTTAGTGTAATTAGGAGTAAAAATTTATACAAATGTTTATGTATGTCTTCTTCTGAAGCACGATGTAAATTAACTAACAAAGTATGTTACAGAATATATAGTTTACCTAATTACAAGTACTAATTTCATTAACAATATTTACCTTAATACCTAGAACAAGTTCAATAAAGGAGACCCTCCCCCATCTAATTGATCGTTGAGTAATTGACCTGAGGATTTTTTCTGATTAATTTCTACCTGTTCTAAACAATTCAATCATTTTCCTTTCTTTTCGTTATGCAAAATTTTGAAATCTTCATTAAATGTATGATTTTCCTCTGTTAAATGTTTAGCGTAATGAGATTTCTTATTTTTCATTCTAGAGCTTTGTTTATGTTCGTTTATTCTTTTATAAAAAGGTTTGCCTGTTTGTCCTATATATGTTTTATTGCAAGTGCCACAGCATAATTCGTAAACCCCCGATTTATTTTCTTTTTTTGTTTTACTTTTATTATTTTTAATATGTCAGATAATGTGTTATTTGTATGGAAAGCGATATTTACATGATTTTTATAGAAAAAAATTTGAATTTTATAAGTTAATTTTCCGGTATAAGTGAGTGTATGAAATTTTTCTTTGTTTAGTTGTTTGTACGGGTACACCAGTCCTATTGCTTTTTTAAATTGTTTTTTCATTAAAATATTATCTACGAAATCGCTCCTGTACCCATTGTTTATACTAATTTATTTTATAATATTTAATTCTTTCCGAAAATTTTCTTCCGTTAATGGTGTATTTATTAGTCTATGGATGAAACTATTATAAGCCGAGATTTTATGTGTGAACGGGTGGTTAAATTAGCTTTTATAGTTATATCTGTGTAGGAAGATTTCTAAATCGTGTTTATTCATTTTGTTTGATATTTTTAAATCTAGGAAATTATTCGATTAATTTGTTTCTATTTCTGTTGTAAAATGTAATATTATTATGAAGTTGGTTAATATAATCCAGAAATAGCTTTAATTGCCGATCTGTGCCTGTAAAGTCAATATATCATCTACATACCGGTACCAATAAAAGAAATTTTTAAAAATATGAGAATTAATGATTTGTTCTTCTAAATGGTCCATGAAAATTTCAGACAAAATTGGACTAAGAGGGTTTTCCATTATTAAACCTTTCTTACTCATATAAATCTTATCTTTAAATTCGAAATGATTCTGGTCCAAGCACAATGTTAAGATATCTAATATTTCTTGTTTAATTATTGGGTTAACATTATTTTTATTGAGTAATCTTTGAACCAAAATTATAGCGTCTGATGGTGGTATACTAGTAAAAGGATCTTGTACATCAAAAGATATAAATCTGGAGTTACTTGGTATAATTAACGGATTAATTTTTGCTATCAATTCATTACTATTTTTAATATTATATTTAGGTGTGAATTTACAATCTTTTGTCAAAACCAAAATCAATTTATTTGATAAAGAAAAAGCTGGCGCTATTATGTATGAAAGTACCGGACGAATTGGTGAGTTATTTTTATGTGTATCAAAGAATATAGTTTTGAAACTTGAGGGTTCATCGAGACAAGTCTGAATTTTTCATTCTCTGTGAAAATGCTTATGTCTTTTAGCACATCTTTAATTAATTTTTGGAATGTTATTGTTGGATCGAAGTTGATGGATTTGAATACATCTGGTTTTAGGAAATCTACTTTTTTTTCAATGTAAGTGTGTTTCTTTATAGCTATTAGTGTAATTAACGATGTCCTTAATAATTTTCCATTAACATTTTTGTTCACTTCACAATATCTCTTATGAAATTTTGTTTCATTTTTAATTACACATACATGCATAATGCCTCCTTCTTTACCTCTCTGTTTTTTTTTAGTGTTCCGTACGGAACACTTATAAGATCACTTCGGTGTCTGTCTGTCTGTCTGTCTGTCTGTCACACCCGATTTTCTCTCCGAAACTATTTGACATAGAAAGGTGAAATTTGGTAATAATATAGGAATTGATGACCTCATCAGAGCCATGTAGTTTTGAGAATTAAATTTTGTCTTAAGGGGTTAGTTTTGGGGGGTGAAGTCGAAAGTGAAAAAAAAATTTTTTTACTAGGTCAACGAGTGTGCTGTCAAATGAAAGCTTGTGAAAACACGAGTAAAAAATATATATAATATTATACTTGCGCGCACTTTTATTTGTATTATTTTTAAAAATTTGCGAATAATCGCTGTCCCGGGCCTTATCTCGAAAAGTACTTATCAAAAAATTTCGAAAAAATTCTGAAATATTCTCCACGGGGTGTACATTGAACGAAAATTATCACGAGTGCATTACCTTTAATAATTTATACGGTATATAAAAAAAACAAAAATTTCAAGGTCATCAGATTTCAGTAAAGATTGGAAACAAACTTTTGAAAACTCATTTGTGGTGTGTTTTGTGAAGTCCTAATCATTTTATACCACCGTAACATAAATTTTGACTTAAGGGGTTCGTTTAGAGGGTGAAATCGAGGTGAAAAAAAATTTTTTTTACTAGGTCATCGAGTGTGGTGTCAAATGAAAGCTTGTGAAAACACGAGTAAAATATATATATATATATATATATATATATATATATATATATATATATATATATATATATATATATATATATATAAATGTAATACTTGCGCACACTTTTCTTCGTATTACTTTTAAAAAATCGCTGTCCCCTACCTTATCTCGAAAAGTACTGATCAAAAAATTTTGAAAAAATTCTGGAATATTCTCCACGGGGTATAGATTGAACGAAAATTATCATTACCTTTAATAATTTATCTGGTATAAAAAAAACAAAATTTCAAGGTCACCAGCTTTCAGTAAAGATTGGAAGCAAACTTTGTTGAAAACTCATTTGGGATGTGTTTTGTGAAGTCACTGATCATTTTATACCACCCTAACAAAAATTTTTTTTTAAAAACAATCAACGTACGGAACACTAATTGTGCAAGTTCAACTTGCACTTGACCGTTTTATTTTATCTTAATCTGTGATTTAGATTATTATCGAGGCTAATGACACAGCTGTTAGTTCCTTCGTTTCGGACCCCTTGTTTTATTTTTCTCTTTATTGTCGTATACTTTTTAGGGAAGATGTATCATAAACAACTGACGACAGCTGGTTACTGACACGTACACTAGTTGACTTGTAGATTTAAACGTCATTAGGTTTGGTGTTTTAAAAAGTAATAATTATTAACCTACTTCTTAAACTATGAAAATTGGAGATTTTTTTAAAATAAAAGTAAAAATCTAGTTTTTAGCCACTCGTTGCGGCTTTTATTTTGTAGCCTCACATTTGCGGCGCTATTTTATAACGTCTCCGTTGCGGCTCTATTTTATATAGCCTCAACTTTCTTTATTTTTATTTTATTTATTAAATAGAAGCTGTTATTTGCCCTTTATCTATATCTTAATTTTGAGAATGGATTGAGTGGATATTGATTCTGATAGAGGACAGAATCAAGATATCAGCTAGCTCGTTTTTTACTGGTAGAGTACGTGGAGATCGAGGTAATTTTTGTACGTCTTTTGAAAATAGTCTCTATAGTTGTTTAAAACTTGGTTGTACGGTTTTGGGTACCATTCATTTTAGGATAAAAAGAATTTAAGCTCAGCTCAAAAAATGAAAAAATACTAAAGACTCTGTAGTTGTTAATATAAAATTGAGTTGGGTACAACCCTTACGTCCAGAAAGAAACAGCAGGAGTTTAGTGAGACAGTACACATTTAAATAAAGAAGGGTATATTAACAAAATAAAAATTCTTCCTCTTATTACTCTCTTAAAATTATATAGACTTAATAAATAACCTTTTATACTAAGAGAGTGCACACTATTGCATAGAGTTAAATTAGGATTATTAAGTTTTTAATAAAAGGCTTTAAAGAACAGAATATAGAAGTTTGAAAAATCGTCTTCGCGGATTACACGTGTTACGTTGTTGTTGAAAACACACGTGGCAGATAGGAAGTGAGATATTTAAACTGGTGTGCTTATGACTTACTGCTTGGCTTCTCCTCATGGGTTTTCCATAAGCTGCACAAATATGACAAAAATAATAGAACAGCACTAACAAAGCACGAAGAGGAAACAAAACACACATTTAATTATGAAGGAATCAAGATCTTAATCACTGAGAACAATAAGAAAAAAAAAGAGAAATATTGGTATCCATTATGATACGAAAAATACCAACCGCTATCAACAACAAAAAGGAAACATACAACCTTAGCCAAATATATATGGCAGTACTATAAATGTAATCTAATAAATATAAATGTCACAAAGAATTAATTAACATGTGGTTCGTGTACCGAAAAAATGAAAAAAGTGTACCTTGTGTCTCATTGAATGGGCCATGATAAATATTAACCTAAACATCCACGTCCAAGGTAAGAATTCATAAGAAACACTTATAAAGTTAATTATTTTAGTCTTAATTAAAAATACATGCATTTTCAAAAAGCAATTTATGGATTAAATATGTATAATTTTAGCCAAACTAAACAAAAATTTTGAGAAAGGCAAACCGTGCCGAAACGCAAATTTATTGTTAGACGAACGGATATATATATATATATATATATATATATATATATATATATATACATATATATATATATATATATATATATATATATATATATATATATATATATATATATATGTATATATGTATATATATATATATATATATATATATATATATATATATATATATATATATATATATGTAAATTTGGGCGTGATAGGAGATCACACAATTTTCATTAAGCCGCCAATATTTCGGTCCTGGATTGGGACCTTCTTCAGGGCAGAACTGAAAAGAAGAACAGAGCGTATTCACTGGTAGTGTCTGGGACAACTTTAAATTAATGATGTTATCATTAGCTTGTTATAATAAATAAAATTAGTGTGGAACAAGAATAAGATATTAGTCATAATAAGTTAAAAAACTCACATGAGAAGTGCACAGAATTTCGTTAGCCTGAATGGCCGTAGGTTATACATAAAAAGTTGTTACATATAAAAGTTGGTTAATCCATAAAATATACAAAATACACATTAAAACACTGTAGATAAAATTCTAAAAAGCAAATTTGACACATGGATGTAATTGGGAACCTTGGATGTTGAAAACATCGTTAATTAATTCACTTGTGACCACCACATATGGCCACCGCCATTTATGAACAGATGACAAGAACGACAGGAGACAGCTACCCGACAGAGATAAGGCGTTTAGTCGAGAAAACTCAATTAACCAGAATGCGGGGTCGACACCTGGAAGGAACCGATAGAAAAGGAAGTACAAATATTGGACCCTAAGTGAGAGAGAGGTAGTCAATTGAGCGACCAAAAAACCCGGTATGTAATAGTGGAAGGATAAAACACACCCTAATTATAAGTAAATGGTGAGCGAGGGAGCGAGAGAGAGAGTGACAATAATGGGAGCAACGAAGAAGACAATTGTCTAGTGAATTAATTATTAATTTATTAATTTCTTGTTGGAATCTGATTGGAGGAAGAGATTGTCAGCAAAAAGCCAATGAAGACTCGAGGCACCAGGAAATGTAAGAGAGGTGACGCAAGGAACTGTCAATGGAAGGAAGACAGTAATCACTAGGTGCAAAAGATGGCCCAGATAAAATGGAAGGAATCTGTGAAGCTCAAAATCAAAGAGAACCGTAAATAGAGAGAGGAAGGAAGGAAGAGAGAAACCCTGTAAATTACGGAGCCAAGAAAAGAGACGACCAACGCGGTACAGATGGATCAAAAAACACTTGAAGACTGGGAAAGATTGTGAGAAGCTGATTTATCACAGAAGAGGAGGAAACTATATATGTTACTAAGACCATCCAGGTCGGTTCTTTTATTGATATTAAGGTGATTCTCCTGGATGTAACACATCTCAAGGAACTCTCTCTTGGAAAGATTATTGGAGAAATGAAGAATTTTGGGTTCTCTGAAATTAAAGGAATGACCATTGTCAACAGAATGGGTCGCCAAGGCACATCGGTGTGGATGGCATCTAGTGTCACTTTTATGGAGTGCAATACGACGATTCAAGGATTGAGAAGTTTGGCCAATGTAGATTGATGGACAATTGAGGCAGGTAATTGAGTAAACCAAGTCTGACATGGAAAGAACTGGCAGCGGGGCCTTCAGCGTACTGAAGACACGTCTGTTTTTGAAGAAGTAATATTTGGCGATTTTAATGTTGGGAATGACACGCAATATGTGGACCAATTTGTTTGTAAGGCCAGGAATGAATGGTAAAGAAAGCAACGACCAATTTATTTCGACTGGGGGAGTTAACGGGGGAGGGGAGATATGCGGTAGGTGGAGGGGAGGGGGTTCTGGGGGAATTTGATGGATATGAGTAAGCTTGTTGTTGACTTCATCTTTGGTTCTTAGTAAGAGTTTTCGATTGTATCCATTATCTATGAAAAGTTTTGTAAGTGTTTCTTGTGACTGGAGTAAGAAATCAGGATGGACTATTATCTTCAGTCTTCTATATAGGCCTTTGATGACATTGACCTTCACCTTCCAATCATGGCCAGAGTTTGCATGGATATATCTCCCAGAAGAAGTAGGTTTTCTATACCAATCAAGTTTGATGATGTTATGGGAGTCTCTAACAATTCTTGTGTCCAGAAATGGAACGGCATTATTGGTTTCTTCTTCCATAGTGAATTGCAGGTGTGGGTCGAATGAGTTGAAAACATGAAGAACTTCTTCTTTGCCATCAGCTGGTATGGATAGAATTAAATCGTCTACGTATTGATATAGGAATGGAAGTCGGAAGGATAATCTTTGAGTGCAGCTTTTTAAAGCATATGACATGACGATTGAAGCAAGAACAGGACTGAGGTTACTGCCCATAGGGCATCCAAAAATTTGAGAGTAGAAAGAGTCTTTAAATTTAAAGAAGGTTGACTGGAAAAGAAATTCTATTATAGATAAGAAGAAGGATTTGCTGATTTTGGTGTTGGGTGAGATTAATGCCCATTCGGAGTCAATTATTTGGCGGGTTAACTGCCATGAAATATTCGTAAAAAGACTGACTACATCAAGTGATATGATAACGTGGTTTTCTGGTAATTGGAAATTATTGACCATTGCACTAAACGCAAAAGAGTCTTTAATAGCGAATGTATGATAATTGAGGAAGGACTTTTCAAGAAGATTAGCACAAAATTTACTGAGTTTTGAAGTAGGAGAGCAGGTGGTGGAGACGATAGGTCTGAGCGGTACCCCATGTATATATATGTATATATATATATATATATATATATATATATATATATATATATATATATATATATATATATATATATATATATATATATATATTATATATATATATATATATATATATATATATATATATATATATATATATATATATGTCATACGAGAAGCTAGCACAATACTATATATAATAAAATAAGAGCAAGTGGTTGGAAACACACGTGGCAGACAGGAAGTGAGATATTTAAACTGGTGTGCTTATGACTTACTGCTTGACTTCTCCTCGTGGGTTTTCCATAAGCTGTTTGGCTTCGCTTGGTGAGATTTTCATCAAAAATATTGTGTCAGCCACTACTCTCCTATTTTCATTTGGGTAACTAATCACTTTTTGACCCGAAATGCCTTAGGATGAGCAGAATGTCGGAAAAAAGCATTAAACTTGAGATCTAGAAACTACACCTACTTGGTGTTAAAAAAAAGCCATTAATGTACTACGGCATGCCGGAAGAAAAAAGCCTACTACGGCTTGATGAAGCACTAAGCCGTTACTGCCTCACGGTGGAAAAAGCCACTACGACATGCTGGAGGAAAAAGCCGTTGAAAAATTCGAAATGGCCGTTTATATATCTTTTGCCCCTTCTTCAAACTGAAGTCTTTAAAATGGTTCACTTCCGGGACGCAAAATCAGACGCATTCAATGCAAACTAAATAAGTTAAGTCGGCAGCACGCGTTACACACTGCTGGTTTAGTTACTCTGCTCAAAAATTTAAACTCACTGCTTAATCAAATTACACTTCTCAAAAATTTACACTCACTGCTTAACTGAAATCAGCAAGTATTACATGAATTATTGATAGAAAAACAGTGTTGTAACATGATTTTAAAATCTAGGAAAAAATGAATGTTACAAGTTTGATGCAATATCCTTAAATTAAATAGCCCAAACTGTACATGAACTTTTAAATTAGCATTCAAGGATATTCAAATGAAATATAAAAAATGAATAAAACACTATTTATTTTACTAAGACCAATCATATCATCTACGGTTTTAACGAGATAACAGTTTACAGAGGATCCTTTGTTCTTCAAAAGGGGAATATTTTATTCCAGTCATTTTTCTTTTCAGCGTTCTTAAATCTTTTATTCGATATCTGGTGTTAAAAGCATCGAATTCTTTAAGGAGTACAGAAGTTTTTAGCAGCATTTTAATAATAATTGATGAAAATAATTTGGCAATTAAAATATTTTAGTTTTCACAAGATCTGCAATTTGTTTTGTTACTTTTTATATAAACACAAGAAATATTAAAATTATTACATGGGGTAATGTTATCTATATTTTGCTATAAAACGTCTAAAATGCAAGGGTTTAATTAACAAATTTTGTTCTGCGACGACTAATTCAATTTTTACGCAGTGTTCTTTCATGTATGGATACATTATCTGGCCAGATTGTTCCGGTGTATTTGAATAAAGTCAATTTAATATACAGCAAAAATATCGGAAAAAAATTTATTTTCACAGTCATTAAATCCTTTTACAAAAATACTCAGGTATGGAGCTGGTATTATATAGATAGGAAATTGTCCATTCTTTCGAGGTCGAGAATTTTAGTTTTATTTATCAATGATATTAGTTAGACAAGGAAAATTACAGATTAGAAATCCAGAGCGTCTTAAATTAAGATGATGTGACAACAGGAGAGGGGCGGAGATGGGTTGGCCGAACATAGGACAGGACAAAAACAGATAAAGGGAAATGAAGAAGGCCTGTCCCCACTCATGGACGATAAACACTAGAAAGGGAGGAAAATAGTAATTTTATTATTCATAGTTTTTATTGAAGGACAAATTAAATGATTGCATAATAATGATTACGAGACGTGCAAGATCACTCTAAAAAATACAATTATATTATTACAAAAACAGCTAAGGTATAGATGACATAAAACTTCACAGATTACGATGAACTTGTAAAAAGTTTTTCATGCTACTCTTATTTCAAATACGTATACGCTAAAGTACTATTATTATTATTAGATAATAAGATCTATGTGAATTTTTATATCTTTTATTAAATCAAGTGTACAAATCATATAGCCGACCTATATGGAGCTAAAGGCTCATGCTACGTCACAAATTAAAAAGGTTTTTGTTGCTTTTTAGCGGTTTTCTATGTTATTATTGCTTCATACTCGTATTAAACATAAAAATTAAATCGGAAATACATAAGTAGTACATAGTTAATTGAACTCAAAACGTCAATGTGTCATATACCTTCGATCATGACGCGTTTCTTAACCCTTTCTAAATAACAGGTCAAGTGCAAATTGAACTTGCGCAATTAGCGTTCCGTACGTTGATTGCTATTCAAATAAAAAATTTTGTTACAGAGGTATAAAATAATCAGTGGCTTGACAGAACACACCCCAAATGAGTTTTCAACAAAGTTTGTTTCCAATCTTTACTGAAATCTGATGACCTTGAAATTATTAAAGGTAATGCACTCGTGATAATTTTCGTTCAATCTACCCCCCGTGGAGAATATTCTAGAAATTTTTCAAAATTTTTGATCAGTACTGTTCGAGATAAGGCGGGTGGACAGCGATTTTTCGCCATTTTTTAAAAATAATACAAAGAAAAGTGCGCGCAAGTATTATATTATATATATATTTTTTACTCGTGTTTTCACAAGCTTTCATTTGACACCACACTCGATTACCTAGTAAAAAAATTTTTTTTTCACTTCCGATTTCACCCCCCAAAACTAACCCCTTAAGTCAAAATTTATCTTTCAAAACTACATGGCTCTGATGAGGCCACCAATTCCTATATTATTACCAAATTTCAACTTTCTATGACAAACAGTTTCGGAGAAAATCGGGTGTGACAGACGGACAGACAGACAGACACCGAGGTGTTCTTATAAGTGTTCCGTACGGAACACTAAAAATATGTGATATAGCTGTTGGGTTGCGGAGAAAATGATACGAGTTTATATTAAATAATACGTACGCTATACACAATCAATATATATCAATAAAGCATGTGCATAGCTTGCTATATGAAGGACTTGACGCGTATATTATCAAATCTATTGTTCATAAAAGACCGTATCCAGTATGGTTACAACATCTCAAATAAACAGGCCCCTCAAACGAAAGCATAGAAATTAAAAATATTTAGCTCATCAATCTTGGACCAGCACTTCCAGCAGATATAAAAAGGAAGATTGACATTGCCTATCAAAATTACATAATGAAAGTTCTATGTCAAGTAATCCAAAAATCTTTTGGTCTTTTCTTAATTCTAAAAAAGCAACAAATTCACTACCTAAGGTATTTATGGACTATAATTCTCAGTACTCCGAAAAACAAATTAATATATGGCTCAGATCAAGTATCTTGCTTCGTTGTCAAGGACTATACCTCTGCATTGCTTAAACCATTATCTTTACTTTTTAACCTAGCTATTAAAAATCAGTCTTCAAAAAAGGAGATCCAAATAAAATACCGAATTATAGGCCTGTGTCTATATTATCTCCGCTTACGAAGGTGTTTGAAATGTTGATGCATGACTGTTTATTTAATCAAATTTAACACTTAATCTATCCCAAACAACTCGGTTTTTTTAATAATGACAATATAGTGAGTAATCTAACCTGTCTTACCTAATACGTTGAGTAATCCTTGGATAAACGTAAACCAGTAGAAGTTCTTGACACTGACTTTTCAACCTTCGACAAAGTAAATCGTTTTCTTTTGTTGCAAAAATTATGTCAGATGGGATTCACTGAAAATCTGATAATGTTTTTTAAATCATATCTTGGAAATCGCTTATAATATATTGAAATCGGTGACCATAAATCTGTTAAAACTAAAGCTAATGGCAATATTCCTCAGGGTAGTAATCTTACTCCTCTATTATTTTCAATTTTTATCAATGATATAAGAAAGTAGTAGTAATGGTGTGCTATTTTCTGACGATTGAGGAGATAAATGATTGTTATTCTACTCGGAGTGATCTTAGTGTCAGTTGGTGCAGTACCAACAAATTAAATCTAAATGTAAACAAATGCTTCTCTATGACATTTATAAATAAATTGGAACTTTAATTATCACATAGTAGGGTATACCACTTGAGAGTTGTGACACTTTTAAAGACCCCAAACTTTCTTTTTCGTAACATATTAATAGTATCTACGGCAATATAACAAGAATGCTTGAGTTTATATAAGATATTCGGGTGATTTTACAAGTAATCAGACATTAAAATTCTCCATTTTGGCTTTGTGAGATGTAAGCTGGAATCCCATTTTTCATAAATATATTACTTAACTGGAAAGTAGCCAACGAAAGTTTGTTAAATTTCTGGCATGTAAGAGGGAGCGGGTATATCCTTCTGAAGGTCCGAAACAAAGCATTCTTCCGCATAAATTTCAAATATCCTGTTTATTTAATCATAGAAATCATATATTAATTCAATTTTTATTTAAGGTATGTAGATCTCTTATAGATATTATTACAAATAAGCTTTTATGTTCCTTCACGAACTATCAGACTTTCTGTTATATTTTACTTGCTTACATCTTCTAAAAAACTTCGTAATTAAAACACCACTTTATCAGTAATATCAGTAAAATATAAAGAAATACAAAACTACAATAAAAAAAAGAGGTAAATAAACATAACCAAATTTTTATAAATTTACTGTATTACGTTATTTATTGACAACAATTAGTTTATTTTAAAAAGTTTGGCGCATAAATTTCTGAAATATGATGAATTAGTTGAAAAATTTACTACTCGCCCATATATAATGACACGATTTAGTATTATACTACTTCATTTGAAGATAATACACGATTTTACCAAATTAGTGAAAATGCCCCATATATTTTTAATTCATATCATTTTATTTAAAGTTAAAATTTACTTATATTACAAGCATTTATATAATTACTAGCCGGGCCCGCGGCTCCGCTCGCGTGGATTTGATTCACTACTATCGTCATTGCTTATTCCTTATGTTACCCAACGTAATAAAATATCTCCCATTATTTCCCCTTATCTCCCAATATTTCTCCTTATCTCCCATTATCTCTACCTAATTTCCATTATCTAGGCTTATCTCTGCTCATCTCCCATTATTTCTCCTTATCTCACATTATTTCTCCTTATCTCCCATTATCTCATCTTATTTCCCATTATCTAGGCTTATCTCTGTTCATCTCCCATTATTTCTCCTTATATCCCATTATTTCCCCTTATCTTCCATTATCTCATCTAATCTCCCATTATCTAGGATTATCTCCACTTATCTAGCAATATTTCTCCTTATCTCCCCTTATTTCTGCTCATCTCCTCCCATTATGTCACCATAACGCCCATTATTTAGACTTATCTCTGCTTATCTCCCCTTATTTCTCCTTATATACCATTATTTATACTTATCTCTCATTATCGAGGCTTATCTCGACTTATCTCTCATTTTTTCTCCTTATCTCCCATTATCTAGGCTTCTATCGGATGATATAGAACATATGTATAAATTTATAAAAACACATAAATCCGATAAGTGGTTCCCGAGTGATAAGCGCACTAACGGACAGACAGACAGGCAGAGAGACGTTGCATTTTATATTTATATTATATTCTTTGCTACATGATATTGTTCTGTATTTAGGGCTTTAGGCAGTGTACTGCAAGAGAATGCGCTAGCGACAAACTTTTTCCGAATGGATGCACTATTATCGTCACTGCTTATTCCTCATGTTACCTAACGTAATAAAATATAGTCTATAACCTGGCCAGAGTACATATGTATGTTTTTTAAAAAAAAGCACGTAAATCGGATTAGTGGTTCTCCAGTGATAAGAGCAGTAATGGACAGACAGACAGAGAGACATTGCATTTTATATATGTATTATAGATTATAGATTATAGATTATAGATATTCTCTGCTACATAATATTGTTCCATATTTAATAGTTTAGACTGTGTATTGCAAGAGAACGGGCTAGCGGCCAATTTTTTTCCGACTTCATTCACTATTATCGTCACTGCTCATTCCTTATTCTACCTATCTAATAAAATATAGCCTTTAACCTGGCCGGAGAACATATGTATGTTCTAAAAAAAAAGTACGAAAATCGGATAAGTGGTTCTCCAGTGATAAGCGGACTAACGGACAGACAGACAGACAGAGATACGTTGCATTATATATATATTATAGATGTAATAAAATATATATCTATAACCTGGTCAGAGAACATATGCATGAATTTAAAAAATCACGTAAATCGGATAAGTGGTTCTCGAGGGATAAGCGCACTAACGGACAGACAGACAGACAGAGAGACGTTGCATTTTATATATATTGTAGATATAGATTATTATTATTGTTATATAACCAGGCCAAAGAATATATGTATGAATTTAAAAAAAGACACGTAAATCGAATAAGTGGTCCGCGCGTGATAAACGCACTAATGGACAGACAGACAGATAGACAGACATTGCATTTTAGATATATTTTAGATTATAGATTATAGATATTCTCTGCTACATAATATTGTTCCATATTTAATGGTTTAGGCTGTGTATTGCAAAGGAACGCGCCAGCGGCAAACTTTTTTCCGACTTCAATCACTATTTTAACGTCACTGCTCATTCCTTATGCTACCTATCGTAATAAAATATAGCCTATAACCTGACCAGAGAACATATGTATGTTTTTTAAAAAAAAGTACGTAAATCGGATAAGTGGTTCTCCAGTGATAAGCGCACTAACGGACAGACAGACAGACAGAGAGATGTTGCATTTTATATATATTATAGATTATAGATATTATGGTATTTCTCCAAGTTGCCGAAATTCGGATGTTTGCCAGTGTAAACGTCATATCGACAATCAAAGATTGCTGGCCACTGTAATCAAGTACTCACAGCGTTTAATTTCTTTTCCCTCTTAAATTAACAGTTATTAAGTAACAGCTGTCAAATGTCAAAATGGTCAATCTGAAATAACATTCGAATTTAGCGACCTCCAAACATAAAGTTATAAGATTATTTCAAGTTTTTCTATAGTGAGTGATGGTTTGACAGCCGCCAATCTTCAAAATCGTCAATCTGATATCAGATTTGAATTTAGCGACCTCAAAAACATAAGGTTATAAGATTATTTCTAGTTTTTTTAATAGTTAATGGTGATTTGACAATTATTTGACAGCTGCCAGCTACCAAAATTGTCAATCTGACATCAAATTCGAATTCAGCGACCTCAAAAACAATAGGTTATAAGATTATTTCTAGTTTTTCAATAATTAATAGTGATTTGACAGCTATTTGAAGCTGCTAACTGTCAAAATCGTAAATCTGATATCAAATTCGAAATTAACGACCTCAAAAACATAAAATTACAAGATTATTTCAAGTTTCTCAATAGTTCATGGTGATTTGACAGCTATTTGACAGCCGTCAACTATCAAAATCGTCAATTCGATATCAGATTTAAATTCAGCAGCCTGAAAAGCATATATACGGATATTACTGTTATTAAAATAAGCTTAAAAAATGTGTTGCGTAAGGGATTAAAAAGAACGTTATTTACTGGTTTTAGGGTTTTAGCCTATATCAGTTTATAGGAGATATACTACACGCAAACCAAAAGATTCGTCAAAGCGGCAGTGACTCACTATTCCATACTCCTTTGCAAGTATTTTCTTTTAAAAATTGCCCGAGCTATTTTTGATCATTTCGCTACACTGTGCGCCATAAGAGGCAGATTATTGCAAAATCTGTAACTACGTTTGCTCTAAATAATTGTGTATTTAATTTTATTTCGTTATGTGTACGTTTTATATACTGCATTATATTATGGATGTATTCTGTTTAATAAAGATTATTATTATTAGTCTATTTTTTAATATTATTATTATTATTGTGAAAAACCAATTCGGTGGTAGCAAATGGAAGTCGGATTTACTTTATACCTTTCCTTCTTTTACGCAGTAATTGCTCTTATAACAACAGAATATTTATTAATATATCTTTTACAAACCGTCTATGATAAACTGAAAAACCATCTATGATAAAAATGAAACAAGACCAATCATTTCACCGCATCGAGATATAGATTCTGTTTTTAAATAAAGCTGCAGACAAATTTTTCAAAAATTATAGTACCAATTTAGTAAACAAATAATGAATAAATTGAGGATAATGAACACCAAATTGCTATAAAACGGGAGATGAAAGTAGGATGAAGAAGCATGTCGTATGTCATGAAATTATATTCATATTTAGATACATGTTTTTACCCCCCACCATTACCTACCGGCAAAGGAGTATGGTAATAATTATATTGTACCACAGATGTTCAACAGAAACATGTCTGGACTGCGCAGTCGCGACTTCATCGCTATGATAACGGAATTCATTTGTTTATATTTGTATATAATTTAAATACTAGTGCCGCATCTGTCAGCAATATTAACTATTTACTGCTTTCTAAGTATTATGATTGAGTTGAAAACTGGCATTTACCATAAGGAAGAAAATTCATCAAGAGATAATCAACTTTTGGCCGCTGAAGGGGAAATTTAGTTGAGAATGAAAGCTGAATATGGCGACTAAATTTATTGACATATAACAATGCTTTAATGGTGCTATAAATTTGAAGACTTTATTTTTAGGAAATAATAAAGGGTAGCTTAGTAGAGTTAGGGTCCTCTCCAATATTCAACTGATTTAAATTAAATTCAATTTGTGACACCTTGTATTAAAATTTAATACAAAATTTAAGCAATAAATTATGCAGTAAATTACACTTGATATAAGATTATATTAAAAACGGTTACAGGAAATTGAGTCAGTCACTGTTTGCTCTTTTCCGTTAGATTGTTTAAATATGTCACCTGACTTCAAATAAATTATTACGTTATCGATGTCACGTTGTGAATGTATTTTCAACGTCAACGAATCTTCCGTTTACTCGATTCGGCTTTATAGCTGTATTAAAAATAAATATTGGTACAAATTAATATAAAATGTTGTTTTACCTCTTTATAAAGAGATTTTTATGAGATTTGTTTATTTTTAATTGGCTTAAATTTTTGTCAGACCAATTAAAACATTTCATCAGGGTAATAAAATCGTCTCTCTTTCTCTGTGTCCATATATATATATATATATATATATATATATATATATATATATATATATATATATATATATATACATACAGCCTTGGCCAAAAGTATTAGACACCCCTAATAAACACGTGAAACTCATAAAATAATAAAAAAAGACTAATTGTTTTAACAATATTATAGGCGGCGCTGCCAAAAGCTAACTTAAACAATAGACAATCTCTTTTACAGGTCCATAAAACACCTGGCACACAAAATTGCGATAATGAGGTTTTTTTGAAAAATATTTTTAATGTTTTATCAGTCTCTTTTTACTACTTGTAGTGTCAAGATGCTTCCGTGCGTGTTTTATTTTTGAACTAGACATTCTTATATTTGAGAAACGCCTAAGAAAAGTGAGCTTGGTATCGAAAAAACGAATTAAAATTCAAACCCTACATGAACAAGGGAAATCCCAAGTAGAAATAGCCAAGTTAGTGAAATGTTCTCGGTGCGCAGTGCAATGTGCTATTCAAAGGTTTATGGAGACTGGCTTCCATGCCAATAAAATGAGAACGGACAGAAAACGTAAGACTAATGAGCGACAGGACAGAAAACTCATCCGCAAGTTTATTAAAAATCGAAAAAAAAACATCATCTGAGCTCGCTGCAAGTCTGTCGGAAGAGATTGGGATGCCGATTAGTTTTCGAACGGTAAGGAAAAGACTAACAGAAGCTGGATTAAGGGGGTGCAAAGCTAGAAAGAAGCCTTGACCAATAGGAAGAAACGCTTAGAGTGGGCTCTGAAGCATCAACATTATAGCGAATAGGATTGGTCTAATGTTGTATGGTCCGATGAATCCAACATTGAGGTAAGTTTTTATATGATTTATTTTAACAAATAACTACATACAATTACTCTTGATTTAATCCGTTTTAGTCAAAATAATAACTAATTTCTTAATTGAGTATTATTTCTATTCTTACAGCTATCCGGAATGTCAGGTGTGACATTCGTGAGGCGGCGTGTCGGCGAGGTATACTATTCAGATTGCGTGGTAACTGTAAAAACTGTAAAACACGGAGAAGGCAGCATTATGATCTGGGGCTGCATGGCTGCTAAAGGTGTCGGCGAAATGTTCGTTTGTGAAGGCCGCATGAATAGCCAAAAGTACATAAATGTACTAGAAACCGTACTGATGCCTTCGCTAACGCGCATTTTTGGCGACACTAATTTAGACGACATCAAATTCCAGTAAGATAGTGCACCTTGTCATAAATCAGCGGCTACGATGCGCTGCTTTAGAGACAATAACATTGTCTTGTTGAATTAGCAGGCGCAGTCTCCAGATCTAAACCCTATCGAGCATCTTTGGGGTATTCTGAAGCAAGAGATACGGGAGCATATCATAACATCAAAAGCAGCGCTAAAAAGCGCTTTGATGGCATAAGTACAACTGAATGTACTAGGCTTGTAACATACGTAGCATGCCCCATAGAATTGCTGTTGTAATTAAAGCTAAGGGCGGACACACCAAATATTAATTTATTTTATAATTTTACCTCAATATACGATTTTACAAAACATACGAATTTAATTTTTTACCCACACAAGAAATGCCAATGCTATATATATATATATATATATATATATATATATATATATATATATATATATATATATATATATATATATATATATATACATATATATATATATATATATATATATATATATATATATATATATATATATATAATAACTGTAAATATGTATAAGTTATCTCTAGGAGAATGCAATATTTTCCTTGTTTAGTTTCACGGAGGTCACATTTAATCTAGTAATTACTATTTTTTATTATGTTTTTTATTTATATTAATAACACAGGCATACAAAAAAAATCTGTCCGAGATGACTGACCCCCCCTGCCCCCCGTATTTTTGGCCGCTAAATCGGTCTCGATGTTGGATTTGCCCATTACATCATAGTTTATTTCTAACCTCAAAAAGAGGTCACAAATCCACGAATTTCACATATCATGTTCCGTAATGTGGGTACGGGTTTACAGCGACTGAAAATGATCACTCTGATATATTACCATCTATATTTCGATATATTTTGAGCCACTACATCCTGGTTCAATAGAGAATAAGATGAATTAAGCAGTGAATTGTGTAGAAAAGTGAAAAATTGCACATAACCTTTTCCACAATGATGATACGGGATGCATTGATTAACATGGTATGATTCGACATATTTTCATCTCCATTATAATGCAGTTCAAGTCGCTGAGGAGGACGTATAATACTTGATCTACGAAGCAACACCTGTAACCCCTAGTCTATCTTATTAAACTCCCCTTACAAATTAGATCATATTTACTCTGATATCAAACTTTTCAGATTCAGCGACTCCAAGCATCCCGTAATGGACGTCTAACATAATATGCTCAAAGCAACCCCTTCTCGCCTCCATTAGCTCTATACATGTTAAATTAGGTGAAAATAATAACCGGTCAAGTGTAAGTTGAACTTGCGCAATTAGTGTTCCGTACGTTGATTGCTTTTGAAATAAAAAAAATTGTTTTTTACAGAGGTATAAAATGATCAAGGACTTTACAAAACACACCCCAAATGAGTTTTCAACAAAATTTGTTTTCAATCTTTACTGAAATCTGATGACCTTGAAATTTTTATTTTTTTTTTTTATATACCATATAAATTATTAAAGGTACCGTCAAACGGGGTGAAGTCGATCAAAAAAATACGTTTTTTTGAGATACCTGAATAACAAATAATTATATTTTAATATAATTAAAAATATAACTTCCTTGATACTTAGGTTGTCGATTGGTGACTGGAGTAAGGTCATAGATGCAATTTTTTTTTTTTTATTTTGAATTAAAAGGTGATCGACTTCACGCCAGGGTTCGGGGTGAAGTCGATCGCCCATTTTAAAATGCATATTTCCCACTTTAGGATTATTCGGGATGAAGTCGATCAGTAAAAATTAAAAAAAAATATGTGTAGGTATCAAGGTACCACCTACATTTGCAGAATTTTGCAATAAAACACAAATTAAGGAAATATAAACGTTTATTCTTTGGACAAGCTTTACACAGCCATTGATTTCTTAATGACATAAACCTTAAATAAACAAACTACACTTAAAAATAAAAATACAGGCAAAAATAAAACTAAAAAACCGAATTCAAAAAATTACGAAATGAATGAACACACAAAAATTTCTCACTGGAGTGTTTCCATTTCGTTTTTTCTAAGCGAGAAGAAATGAAATGAAATTTCATAATCATTTGTGTTGATATGCTGTTCCTCCGCCTCCAATGTCTGTAAGTCATCTTCCTCTTCGCTGTCGCTTATGTGTTTTGGGTTGCTTGCAACTGCTCTGGTTCTGTTTTTCCAAATCTTCTGTGCCTATGCTTTTGTGAGCGGCTACGTTTAGTCTTTTTCCTCGCTTTGGAGCATCATTAGGCCCAGTCTTGAGCTCGTGTAGATAATCTACGAGCACTGCAGTCATTGAAGTTTCTGCCACGTTTCCTTCCTCCGGTGTAGTAGGCTCTTTTCTTTTTATTTTTGCAAGAACAGCATCGGGATTGAAGGGGACTAGGCCGCAGGCTCTAAATCCAACTAAAATATTGTTTATTTCGCGATCTCCAAGTCCTTCAACCGTGGTTTTCAACATCCTAGGAAATATAGTTTTTGGTAAAACCCCCCTATTCTTTAGTTTCCATTCCTCCAGTGCTTTTTTCCATGATGCTTTGAGAGGACGAAAATATGCAACGTCCAGTGGCTGGAGCATGTGGGTCGAATTGTGGGGGAGTAAGACAAACTTAATGTTGTTATTTTCGCACTCTTGAATGACATTGACAGAAATATGACTTTGCAAGTTATCTCCAATAAGCAACTTGGTTCCTTCTAATTTTCGGAAAAATGGAAGTGCTACGGTCCTGAACCAATCGTCAAACAATTCAGAATCAAACCATCCCTTTGGAGACCTGTTGTAAATTGCTCCTGGTAATCCGCCCTCCTTCCAACCTTCATAAATATGTTTGGCTTTGTACACTGTATAAGTAGGGAGACGAGTTCCATCAGCAGCTATTGCGAACATAACTGTTGTGCTGCTTTTGGTGGTGTCAAGTGTCCTGTAGGCGTGTTTGCTTCCTTTCTTCATTACCACTTTAACCGCTCCGGGATAGTCAACGAAGTTTGTTTCGTCATAGTTTACAACGTTTTGTGGTGGGATATCTCTGATTATATCCGCCACATTTCAGAAATATTCCTCAACAATCTCGTATGTTACGGCTCTCACTCGCTTTGTATTTTCCGCAAGCTTGACTGTAAGCTGACGATGCCTCTTCATCAGACCATTAAACCACTCTTCTCCTGGCATATTATTTTTAAATCGCTTTTCAGTGATGCCGTGACTATTTAAATATTGCTGCGTGATTCGCCTAATATCAATGGGCTTTAATGGGAAACCCCACTCAGCACAGGTTTGCAAAGCATTCACTAACAAAGTTTCAGAATGCTCGTCAAGAGCAGGTTGACCACCATATGTCAAGAGAGCTGCCGCATGATAGTGATTGTTAAGTGTCGTATATGGCACTGCAAACCTTTCTGACGCTTTTCGCATGCTCAGTCTTTTTTTGCGCACTGCATCCAGTGCTCTCTCTAAATACACGGGAACGTAGTTTTTTTGCCATAAGCACCAAGCTACTTTATGTATTTTCGTGGCATCTATAAAAAAAGAAAATAATAAAATACGATTCGCCCACACCCTGCCCCACACCCCTCATATGCTAGCACACAAAATTAATATATAAGAAAATCATACAAAAACAAATTGCTTTAAACATAATCTCAAAACCTAACAAAATACAGCGAAAACCAAGTGATCCATTTCATCCCGTTGTTTTGTTTCTACACACAAAAATTGCAATTGAAACCACACAAAAAATAAATTAGCATGTCTGATTGTGAATACCTTTTCTTGAATATATTCCTTATCATCTAGAGGAGCTCGGACGGGCTTAGTTTTCACTGATTTGGCTGTGCAACTATTTGATTTCACATATTTTAGAGATTGAGAAATTTTGCTTTTTTACTATTTAATTATTTTTGGAAAACTCACTTTACACGATTAACCAACAACACCGGTATAATAGATGTTCATCTGTTCGCCACACGAATGTAAATAAGAATCAGCTGATTTGTAATGCAGTGTTGCCATTATGCTTAAACACAAATGAAAATACTGGTTTGATCGACTTCACCCCTGCCGATCGACTTCACCCCGTTTGATGGTAATGCACTCGTGATAATTTTCGTTCAATCCACACCCCGTGGAGAATATTCCAGAATTTCTTCAAAATTTTTTGATAAGTACTTTTCGAGATAAGGCGAGCAAGTATTACATTATATATATATATATATATATATATATATATATATATATATATATATATATATATATATTTTTACTCGTGTTTTCACAAGCTTTCATTTGACACCACACTCGATGACCTAGTAAAAATTCTTTCACTTCCGATTTCACCCCCCAAAACTAATCCCTTAAGTCAAAATTTAACTCTCAAGACTATATGGCTCTAATGAGACCATTAATTCCTATAACACTACCAAATTTCAACTTTCTATGTCAAATAGTTTCGGAGAAAAATAGGGTGTGACAGACAGACACCGAACTCATCTTATAAGTATTCCGTATGAAACACTAACAACACAATTTTCCGATTCCTCGACTCTAAAAAGGGCCTGTAAATAGTATACTAAACAACGTCTTTAACCCTCTCCCCAGCCTCATTAACCCCCCACATGCATTTGCATGCAATATTTGAAAAAAGTTTAAAAAATAACACCGTTTCCATAAATCTCGACTCTAACAATTCTGAAGGGACAAGCAACAGGTTATATTAGAAACAATCACTCTAGCACCCTCCCTTGCCACTTTAACACCTTGTTCATTTGACTATAATTGCTTACTCTTAAAATTTAATGGTTATCAACAAGAACCAAAAAAATTCTCATAATGCTTCCATGACTATTAGATAACTAATAGTTCATAATTTTGTCATTGAGTTAGACATTTATGTTTGCTTGGTTTAAGAAGGCTTCTTAAGGTCACATATTAAACTTGTTCATTGGTTTTCATTAATCAGGGCTTCGTTAATATGT